>JAPZDZ010000009.1:9777627-9795251 GCA_029783805.1 Acanthurus tennentii | reverse complement strand
AAAGAAAATCCTTCAAGTTCACATCTTCATACAGATGCACTGCAGACTTTTTTTGTGGCACTATGAAGCTTAACATTAGTGCTCTTATAAAGGCACATCTCTGCATAAATATGTCTGCAATATAGATTATATTATGCATTAAAACAGCTCCAATACTGTTGATTTATCATGATTGTAAACTTATAAAAGACTTGATTTGAAGATGTTAAAAACAAGGCAGAAAAAACCCCCACAAATGATCCATTTATCTCCTCTTCATTGTCTCTGACGCTCCTGCTTGAAGGCAACAATGAACTTCCAGGCTTCAACATAGTGGCTCAGAAGAAGTTCGTCTGGGAAGAGCTCTTCCACCTCAGGAGGGATGTCCAGGTCTTTGCGCTCCATGTAAGACAGCAGTGTGATCTTGAGCCTTTTAAGAGACAAAAAATACACATATTATACACCACAGTCACATAGATAAACACCAGTCTTTATTTATTGTTTTTTTTCTTAAATAATACTACTTAGCTAGAATATCTACCACAAATCAATGAGTCTGATGGAATTTTGAAGAGTTATTCATACAGGAAATGCTATGTTCATGACCATTTCCTAGACTTGATGTTTCAACCTCATGGGTGGTAACACTTCAGGTAGAGATTTTCTCTTTACTTCAGTCAATTAAAAGAAATGAAAAATATGTGCAAAATAACATTTTGTCTTTTTCAGGATCACCATCTCCCATTTCCAGAGACCAACTCTGACCAAAGTTAACCTAAGGTGTGTTTTTGAAACATGCTAAACCCTGCCAAGGCGACTCAATATGGAAATTTAACAACAACAACAGCCACATTGTTTCAACTACAAGTACAAACACAGCACGCAATGTTTTAAACTTGATTTTGAATGTAAAAATGTACCTCAGTCTTTAATCAAGTTTTATATGATTTCTACACGTATGGTCGTAGGAATCTAGAATAGCATCATTTAGCCTTTTAAGAACTTCAAGGAAGGAACAAAGATTAGAAAATCTAAATAATTTAGTGAGAAAAAAAAATGCTTTACCCCCATTCAGGCTTGTAGGTATCAGTTGCTTTGTGCGTTTTCAGAACCAGCACCAGGAACTCATGCATCTCCAGGAGGAAAGCATCAGCGCTGTTCTTGGAAAAGAAGCCAGTCAGCAGCCTTTGCTCTTCCTCACCCAGGGCCTGTTTGTACTCCTTTGACACTTCCACAAATGGATCCTGATGAACACAGAGCACACATGTGGTGATCAAATGATACTAACAATACTGCACATTAAGGCAGAAGTATTTTTTAAGTCTGGATCTGTGTACTGATGGCATTGTGGGGTGTCGTACCTTCTTGAGTCGCAGCATATTTTCTGATTTGAGTGACGCCAGCAGCTGCCACAGAGACACACAGTGCTTTAGACAGCACATGCTCAGGGCCTGAGGGAAAACAGGGAGAACATTTAGTTTTTCTAAAGACCAGCACATGAGAAGAAAACATGCCAGTTAAGACCATGTTTGTATAAATCCAACATCCAGCAGTCAGTTAAAAAATCTCCCTCAAAGACACATTTAGCATTTTGTTTTTTCCACAAAAGCAACAAAATGTGTTATCATGTGGAGCAACAGGATACAATAAGCGGAGCTTCAGATAGGCCAACCTTGAGGATGTGTGGAGCCATCTGGTTTTCCATCTGCAGCACCTCCTCCAGGTAGCAGGACAGCTGCATGTGAGGCTCTCCCCCAGTCATGGCGAGGAAACCGAGGGCCACCTCCAGCGTGGACAAGGCCTCACACACCTCGCTGTAGGACTGCAGCTCCCCAGCCACAGCTAACAGGGTGAGAGTCTGGAGAGGCTCCTGTTGACATGCAAACATGTGTCATATAGTCACGTTTAATATATAGTATATGTGTGATAAATGAATGATAATACCAGCAGGAGACCTTATGTACTGTTTATCACAACTTACTTGTTGGACTTTCGCTTTTATATCCCTTAGGATAACCTCATAGTTGCGGTCATGTCTGTTCACTAGCGTTGGGATGCCCTGTGGGAAAGGGATCAGGAGCACGAGGAAAAATGTGTTTTAACGAGTTGCCAAAAATACAGGAGTCAGTTCTGGGCAAAAGCCACTATACTTTTTATTTCCCGTTGACTCACATTGAGAGTGATGAGTGGTTTTCCCAGAAGAAAGCGGGAGATGATCTGGTGTTGGATCTTGGGCAAGTCGTACTCATGGAGAGTTTCCTGGCCTCTCTCAATGCTGTACTGGGTGTTGGACAGAACCAGAGGCATCAGGTCCCTCTCTAGCTCATATCGAATCACATGCAGGTCAGTCAGGTCCGCAGGGCTCACTTTGTAGCTGGGGGAGGGGGTGTAAAACAGACCAGTCAGCCACAATATACCAATAAAGCTGATACCAAATATAGAGGAGGATGCTTTCAGAAAAGAAGTTCACAGTGCCTCCCACAGCAAAAACAAGTAGGAAAATGTGGCATGAGCGCCCCCACCTGGTCTCCTCTCCAGTGTGTTTATCCACACAGTATACCAGGTCATTGTGCAGGGCGATGAGATAGCTGACGAGGGCTGTGGAGCACAGGCCCGGGCCTTGTCGCCGTGGTAACAGCACCTTGAAGTCACTGTGGAGGTCCAGGTCCTTCTGACACAACTTGTCCGGGATCTTAATCTCACCTGATGGACCAAACATTTAAAGTCAGCTCACAAAGTTAGAAAGGCCAGTGTTTGTGTACCTCACTGTGTCGTGTGCGCAGTTATTGTTACTTACCGTTAGTCGCCAAAGACACTCTGAGCTGATTCCAGGTCGTCAGAAAGACTTTGATTTTTGTCTCATACCAGCCTTTTATTGAAACTGCATACACAAAGAAAATATAAATTCAACACACATAATAAGACACAGTTGTTCACATGGGTAGCTCTTGTGTGTGGAAGACATTTTGCTCTTTTAAGGATACTCAATCACTGTCTGCTTCCAAAAGACAACTCACTCCTTGGCAAGCAGGCTTTTCAGCTGTTTGTTGCCAGCTATTTTACTATGACATTTCCGAATAAGATGTAATTAGGAACTGTGAGGAACTCTGCAACTCTTGTGGAAGTGAGTCATATGGTTGAACGAGTTGAGAAAGGCTGGTGTAAACAGTTAGTTTCAGTACCTGCTTTCTGACTGTGGAGGAATTCGTCAATGGTGCGGAAGGTCAGCTCAGTGACGTTTTGAAACTTCTTGACCAGATCTCTCTGGAGGGTGAGGATGTCAGGAAGGTGCTTCACAAGTCGGAGCTCTGCTTCCTAAATTTAAAAAAAAAAAAAAAAGGAGAAAAGAAAAAAAAGCCACAGGTGGTTTTCCAAATAACCGCTTTGTCGTCATGAAGCATGTGGAAAAACAAAAGCTGGTCAGCCTGTATAAGTTTCTAAACGTCTGTTTTTCTTGCACTCAAAATATACACAATTTAGTTATTTGGGAACATCAACTAAACAAATTCAACAGAAATTGTACAAAGACCCTGATTTTTAATGCTTTTAAACTCTTAAAGTCTGACATAAAATTTATTAAACTTACAGCCATTCCCTTTGTATTTTTGTGTCTCATTGGTGATTTTCTATTTCATAATTTTCTTATTAGATAATCATTGTTTAGATTTGTGATTTTAACACTGGAGCTTTCATAAAGTAGGACACCAGACTCTTTTGCTGTCTTTTAAAGTGGATTTGTGTGTTTGATCACTGTTCTCTTACCTTGTGCAGGAATCTCCAGAGTACAGGCAGGGTGTCTCTGCCGTCGTTCTGCCCTACGATGTGGGTGAGGCTCAGCAGAGACACCTTCTCCCTGCAGCTCCACACAGCGGAACGATGGATGAGAGAATTCGGAGGAAGTAAATCCAAAAAGAGACGAGGATCCCCAAACAAGAGCTTCATGATGGGACTGGCAGAGATGCGAGAGTCGGTCCGGATGAATGTGTTCACATCCTTTAGCTGTTTATCTAAGTGCTGTGAAGGACAAGATGACGGAGGAAAACAACATGTTCTAAGTAGATCTCTTCCAAACAGGCAGAACTATATGCTGAAATTAGATTACACGCCTCATTAGTTTTCTTTCACATACAAACAAAAGTCAGAGATATGTCTACCTTAAGCTGAGGTGTGATGATGGCGTTGCTCACTTCCATCTCCCATTCATTTCTTGCCTCTTTGGTGGAGAGCACACTGTTGTAGCGAACAGGCCCTGAAGAGAAAGACCAGCTGGGTGAAACCTAAATAGTAAGCTCAAAACAATAATGCAAAGGAAAATCCTGTCCTACAAACTCCTGCATTTATTGACTCCAATTAATGTAAATAACTGTTTTTAAACTATTGTGGCTGGTACAAAAATTGCAACATGAAGACCACACCATTTCTACCACTGGAGGGCACTAACTCCTCTCCTTCCTCATTTTCTGTCATTGAGCAGTCTACAAATTTACATCAACAAGGTAAGAGACAGCTGAGGCGCAACAAACTAAATCCACAATGTGGGAGAAAACAGTTAAATAGCTGCACTAAATAGGTAGAAAAAGTCTGGTGTTCAAACTTTTAAAACTTTATTTTTTTAATTCTTTGTGTCTCCCCAAATATTGACACAGCAAATTTTAGTTAAAACAAGTTATACTGTAAGTTGTTTCTTACACTGTTGTGGCTGGTGGGGTTCCAGGAGGCTGCTGATGAGCAGGTGAACAGCACTGACTGTGTCATCTGTCCCTTTACCCAGAGATCTGATGAGATGTTTCAAGTCTTTTCGCAGGTGAGCGAGTAGAAAAGCACCTGGGTCAGGGACTTGAGGTTTGATGATGTCAGAGATAGACTAGAAACATAAACAAAGAGATTGTTATCAATGGCACTCTATCACTATTCTCTATCACGTGATGTGGTTTGTGAGCATTTGTTTTTGTTTTTTCTGTCATCTACCAATGATCTTTAAAATTAAACATAATCTCCATTAAAGCTGTATACATTGTTTTATTCAGGCTACCTGCAGGTTGCTGTAGGCACCGAGCAGCATGGCCATGTGAGTGAGCATGCGGACGACGGTGAAGGGGACAGGGGACATGCTCTTGGTGTCCAGCATGTCTGGATTGTCCCTGCGCCTGGGGTCCCCGAGGATGTGGCCTGTCTGAGTGCGGTCACCCCTGTAAGAGGACAATGAATCAATAACTACACATCAAAAAGACAACAGTTACTCAAATAATTTTCCTGTGCACTGCATTTTTTCCATTAGTTTTTCCCAGCTGGGTCTTGTAAACCTGTGTGCAACTTTACACATTTCTTTTCAGCACATGCAGCCAAAACCCATCAAAGAAGAGAGAGTTAGTGGTGTACAGCTACTCAGACATCAGAATCTGTACTTGGAAGGTAAAAATAGTGTCATCTCTATTTTCTCCTCAAACTAACTAACAGACCACTTACTGCAAGTTTACAGGCTGAAATCCCTGCACAGGCCGGTGTTCGTGTCCTCCAATCTCAGCACCACAGTCCACACAATTACTTTTTTCCATGGGCTGCCCACACTGGAGAAAGATAATAATAAAAAAAAAATATTTGATAAAAATAATCCTTACAGACTTAGCATAATTCGGACTGAACATAACATACCTCTCCAATGGTGCAGGGGTGACCATTTGGACAATCTATGAAAAAGGTAAATCTAAATTACTAATAAAGTATTGGCTGTGGTATTAAAGTGTGGCTGTGGAGAATTTTCAACAATATTTGAAACATGATAGTAAATTTTTTATCTGACTTACGGTACCACTGCAAGTGTCCCAGAGCTTGTCGAGCCACCACCAACATGTCGTCTGCCATGCTGGGCAAGAAGGCCCTCTGTGCCAACACATAGAAACTTTTAATTCACTTCAAAGAAGAGAAGGCCTTGTTTTCAACAGTGAAAGCAGCCGATTATCTCCATACCTCCATGTTTGCAGGTGCCATTGCCAGGTGCTGCAGAGGAGCTAAGATCCCCTGGTTTCCACAGAGCAAAACAGCAGCCAGGTGAATAGTTAAGTCCACCAACACGCACTGGGCCCCAGAGGCTTGGGGACGTACATTCAAATGCCTAAGTTCATTAGTCACCAGAGCCTGGGCAAAAGCTTTCACCTCTGGATTAGCAAGGAACTTGGAGTTCTGGATGTAGGCCACCAGGGCTTGCACTTGCTGTAGGTACAAAGATACATAAATATATAAATATGGATACTCTGACACAGGTAGAAAAGTCTAATAAATATCTGCACAACTTCTACTTGCTAGATATTATTTACATGTCTTCACTGCAGAGGATGATTTGAAAATAACTTGAAATGTGTCAGACCATGTAAAAGCAGCTCATTAGGTCTTATTGTAAAGGTCTACCTCAGGCTTAGGATGGAAGCTGGCATTGGCCTCTCTGTAGAGAGTGGTGACCTCTCTGTAAAGCGCCAGCAGAAGATAAACTGTCGTCTGCTGTGGTGGACATTCACATCCCTATGAAGAAAAAGCAAAAGAGTAAAAGAAACAGCTTTAACACACACATAAAGTTTTTCACTGTCAGACTTGATGTTTACTTATCAACAGCAGTGACTCTACCTCACAAGTCTCATCCAGTCCACTGACTTTGCCCTCCAAAACTACTTTGGCAACAGCATTTCTGATAGTCTTGTAGTGCTCCCCGCACACAAGATATTGGTCTATTGGAGCAGCCTCATCACTCTGCATGTGACAAAAATTGAACCACTCTTTTTCATTACTCTATGAATTACAGTAAGGTAACAATATTTATGTAGGAAATAACAATTAAAAATAAAAAGTGGATGACCAAACCTTTTCTAGAACAACTTCAGGAAAGAGCCAGCTCACTGCATCCACTCTCAGGAGCTTCAGGACAAACTCAACTCCATTCTGGCTGCAGATTTTGCGGATCAAGTAGACACGGTACCAGTTGTTCCCACTGCGCCTACACAAGTTGACTACACTGTTCAGGAAGTGTGTGGTTCCTCTTTGATAACTCTTTCCAGACTCTGGTATGATTTAAAAAACAAAAAGAAGAATGCCAGTTTGATAAAAGAGAACATTGCAAAAACATGTATGTCTCTACATTTGCGAGGCACTGATCACTTCATAGTATGCAGGAAACTAATACTGTAAATCATTTTTATGTATATATCTTTGTATTTATGTTTATATAAAAAAATAACACACCTTTGGCTCTCAGTTCTTCTATGATGAGGCTAGCAGCCACATCCAGGTCCATGCGCACTCTGGCGACCTGCTGCAGATACTCCACAGTGGCTGCTTCAGCAATCTGTGACTGCAGGTAATCTGTCAAAAAGACACTTTCATCCCGCAGACACGCATTCTGGTCTGCAGTGGACCTGAACTGCATCCTTTCAAACATGGAATCCTAGAAAAATGTGGAAGAAAAGAGATTCAATCTAATCAACTTAGATACTACTAGCACTGTGCTCAGCACATTTGAATTTGACTTATATAAACAACTCTGCCGAGAAAAGAGAAGGCTTCATTTTAATATACAGTGGAGTCAGAATTCATTCATACCTCCAGGCAGTTAATATACAACAAGTACAGTTCAGTTTTGTCCGTCTCTTCCAGGATTTTGCTCTGCTCGACTGCCACCAGATGCTGCTGCACGTAACCTTTAACTGCATTGAAGCTTCAGAAACAGTACAATTTATTCAAAACCAGAAAACCACAAAATTTGCCGAGAAAATACATATGTAGGCCTTACACGATGTGTAACCATATAACCTCACCTGTACTTCAGCAGTAGTTTGAGAACTACAGACCGGATCACTGGATTTTTATCCACAGAGTCATCAAACGGGGAAAGCACCTTTGTCCGCATTTTGTGTTTACCTAAAAAAAACAAAAACAAAAAAGAATTGTCGGGGCTGAAAAAGAAACATGTATAAGATTAGAATAAACATGGTTGTGCACATGCACATGTGATCAGGGCTAGAATAGCGTCCTACCTCTGAGAATGGGGACAGGAATGGATTCCACCATGAGAAAAGACAGCAAATGATGAATGATATCTGGACATGGTGGGGAGTTGTCCTTGAAGCACACAGTGGACACCAGGTCTATGAAGAAAGCATTACACTGCTTCCTGAACCGAGCATGCTGGTTAATTAAAATCCTACACGAAACGAGAGACAGAGATAAAATTCTTTATGACCAAATTCACAAAGCAAAATGCTACCTGGTTTCTATGAAGAGACTAACAACAGTACAGGGTACATTAAAGGAGTTGTATATATGTGCAAAAAAAAACTCACAATGCATCTGTTTCTTAAAGATGAAAACAAGTTGAAATCTAAAAAACTGAACTGAAATTTGAATTTAAGTCACAAACCTCATGTCATTTGACGGAACTATGGGAAAGTTTTCATCAACTGGGTTCATGCAGAGGGGACAGTACATCTGACCGGGAATCAACCACTGCCTGATACAAGCCACGCAGTAGAGGTGTTCACATGGCAGGCAGAGTGGATCTTGAGGGTCTCCCATGCACACCGGACACAGCTTGAGACCAAATCTGGATTAAACATAAGCAAAAAGTGAAGACTTGGGATTGAGACAAAGTACAGTAAGGTTGATTCTGATCAAATGCAAACGATAGAAAACTGAATTTCTACCTGAAGATGCGTTCAACAGCTCCATCTTTGCAGGTTTTGAGCAAAGCTATCACGTCTTCAAACGCCTCACGAGTTTTGAGGTCTGAGTTTTTTTTCAGTACCTTGATGAGAGAGCAGACATAATATATTTTATAATGGAGGATTTATTGTGGTAACTGTGGATGCACCTTCTTTTGGGGGGAATTTACCAACCTCGCCAAGTCTTTTTGTGTGCTCCAAAACTAAAGGTGCCAGCTTCTTCTCTATCTCCTCAATGCCTAACAGCATGTGCTCCACAAAGAGAGAGAGGGAGAAAATCCGGTTCCATCCAGCCCTTGAAACAAAGTAACGAACAGAAATAATTGTTAACTCAGTACAGCTAAAATATCTTCTCAAGGCAACCAAAAAAATAAATAAATTAATACTTGGATAACTTGAGAATTTTTAGTCAGGCATGACTTACTGGACTCTTCGGACCATCGTCTTGCTCTTCTCTCCATAGCGTCTCACACTCTCCTCTGAGCAAATCAGCTCAATGGGGACCTGAAGTTTTTTGACCTGCCTGAGCCAGGCTTGTCTTGTGTCATCTGTGTCCAGGGCGGGAGGCTCCAGGTACTCCACACACGCTAAAGCAGCATATACATCAAGCACCTTGGAGACAGGGGGAAAAAAGATCAGTGCATATCAGGGATGTTTAAAAATAGACTACTGATATGTTGATACAATAACTATGATTACACTGTGTAAACAGTACGACGCCTCTTAAATTATTTCCAAATCTTTGGGTTCTTGCTTTTTTATAGCAGACGTTGATGCACCTTAATACTGAAAGCCACCCGATATAAACACGCAAACAAACAAAAAAAAACATATATTTAGTTTTCTGTTTACACGCTATGGGACAGTTGTGGTTACACTCTCCACTTTGTCACACTCGTATTCTGAGTGTAAATTTAAATGATAAAATCAATAATAATAAAATTTAAACATTTTCATTTTAGTTTATACAGCCATTGTTATAATATCAATGCTGTAAATTTTTTAAGCCATTATAATTGTGCAGTGAAAATTTGTTATTGTTACAGGCTTTTTATACTTTCAGGGCAGGTGACTAGTAGGGTAACCTTAATAATGTGAAACATTACCAAAAAAATTGAATCTTAAGAGTAAATACGATATCAAATTCAAAAACCTTGAAAGAAGAACAAAAGGATGAACATGAAATCATTTCACAGTCTTTAGATCTCACCAATTCGACCCCATCTCTGAAATGCGGATTCCCCACGAGGTGCTGAGTCACTTGGGGCTCAATGCAGATCATTCTGGAGAGGTTCTGCAGTCGGTTCTTGAACTCATGATAAGCAGCATGGATCCATGGAAAAGAAGTCACTCTTTCCATAGCATCAAGCTGCAATCGCAGCTCATTGACACAACAGTTCAAGGCACCACAGAGGAGCTAGAAAGGTAAGTAATGCACATTAATACATACATGCATACACCATCATACAGAAGTAGCTTGGCATTAAGGTCTTCTGGAATTATATATATAAAAAAAAAAAAAAAAAAACCTGTAGGTCTTCCGGACAAGTCACGTTCATGGTCATGCAGATGAAATCCTGAAGGTAGCGGTGAAAGAACTCAGTCTGCATCTCTGCGTCTGCTTCAGCAATGTATCGTCCAAGTGGTGTCTTCCAAAAGAACTCATCGAACTCCAGCTGAGTTTGGCCTAACAACCATATACAGTACATTCAATGTCAGCCTGAAAGCATAACAGTAGTGACTTGCCAGTATTCAGGGAAGCAGCTGATAACAAGCCGTTACCTTCATGCTGGAGTGCATGAACCCAGAGTTCTTCAAGGTAGTTCTTGATCCTCCAACTGAAGGGCATGCTGCAGCTTATGTTCCTGTCTTGAGCAATGTAGTTCTGCACAAGGATTGTTCTCGTCTCAGGGCTGTGAAAAGAGAAAATAAAAAATGTTTCAATGTGCAAAGTTAACAGCACAGTTCGGCATTCTTTTACACAAGTTTTAAGATTTCCACTTACTTGTGATCCATTTTTAGGTGTGGGATTTCCAGCAGCTTTTCATTGCTGAAGATATTTAACCACAGCCTCTTGACAGATTCACCACAGTGTTCATCTAGCAAGATGTCCAAGTTTTGGTCGCGGTCAATGACTGATATCAGTTGCGCCAAGACAGGGATGACCACAGCCTGAACACGCTTCCATAAGGTTTGCCTGTCATGACCATTAAAAGTTACTGTGCTGTTCCAAAAAATAGGATCATGTGCAGATACGGAAATGCTGTGATTTGTGCCTAAAGCACTCACCTAAAGGTGCCCCCTTCCTGCAAGGCATCGATGTTTGAGGCCTCCTTAATGACCCAGTTGCTCTTGATGGACGAGAAGGTGTTGCCATCATGAGCTGCCAACAATGACTGAAGATGCCTTTTTACGATTCTCAGAAATTCACCTGACAAGAGTAGGACAAGTGTATTAGCATTGCAACTGCTGTAATAAAAATTAAATACCGAAATAAAGGTTGCTATTAGTACCATTTATTTCGCCATTGTCACTTAGGAGTGTCAGCAGGATCTCAACCCTCCGGGTGCTGCGGAAGCCACTTTCCACCTGGTCCCTCAGCATGCCTACTGCACTCTGCACACAGCTCCGCACAAGTGCTGTGGTGTCCACAACATTATCAGAGCCCTGCAGCAGGAGGACACATGGGTAAAGAACTAGTGTCAAAAGTAAATTGGAATAAAATAAACTCATTGCTCTTAAAAGATAGCTTGTGGATTTTCAACTTCAGCAAAAATAAAAGATATTTAGTAAATTTGTAGTTTAAAATATATAATGTCTGTACTTACATTCTCCTCTACCTCCATCTTTTCCTCCTCATTCTCAGTGTACATGTCATCCACCTCCATGGCTGTTGAAAATAAAAATCATTAATTTAATGCTGCAGAAGATTTGAGATGAAATGAAGAAATTTTTTTCAATTCTTTATCAACCAATTACCTTCAGGCTCACTCATCTTTGTGTCAAACATTTGACTGATTGTCATCTTTTGCAAAGTTTTGATGTCTGAAATGATGTCTTTTGACCGTCTGAGGTCATCAATGTGAGCTGATCTCCATGGGCCTGTAAATGTTCATGTTTTAGTTTTTTTTCAAATTTTTAAACAATTCGATGACATATTTACAGGTACACGTAATCCACAAGTTGTAGTAACCTTACCTCCATGAAAGCCGACATAGGAAGTCCCTCCTTCAACTCTTGGCAGTCTGGTGATAAAGTAGACAAACACCTTGCTTCCTGTTTTCTCCTGAGTTATCTTGTTGATTTCATTTATGGCTGAATACCTGAAAGTGAATAGCAAAACTTAATATGGCAAAGCCAGACAGTGGTTTCTACCCAACACACAATGGAAATATTCAACCTACTTTGCAGATGCAATGAGATTGGCACTATGAGAGGCCTCATCAAAATCACACTGAATGATGAGGATCTTGTTGCAGGGTCCAGTGATACTGCCACCATTTTCAGCTGTAAGAAAGTTCCTATAAAACAACAGGAAATAGTTTTTAAATTGATATCATACCTTGAGATTAAAGGAGGTGCTAATAATTCTTCAGTGCTTTTCTGAACATACAGTACATCCTTAAAAACATGCTTGAACCATGCAGGTACCAAATATTTTACCAATTTTAACATCACATTATACTGTATAAATAGTAAGAGTAAAATTGCACTTCAGCATGACAATCTGTTTTTATTGTATAGGTTTCTTTGTAACAAAACATGCAAGTATTTGCCAGAAAAGTAATTATGTTTGCTTTATTTTAGCTTTGTTTATTGCAATTACTATGTGAGAATACCAACAAATTTTGGGAAAATTGGTCACAATTGTACAAAGTGTAATAAGATATAATCTCAAACAATCAACAAACCTGATCTTCTTCAGGAAGGAGTGCTCTGTGTCAAACTGCTGCAGTGATAGGAGCTCAACACTGTGCA
Organism: Acanthurus tennentii; assembly: GCA_029783805.1. NCBI lineage: Eukaryota > Metazoa > Chordata > Actinopteri > Acanthuriformes > Acanthuridae > Acanthurus > Acanthurus tennentii. The sequence goes on along the minus strand of JAPZDZ010000009.1, from coordinate 9,782,589 downwards.
GCATCTGTTCCAGTGGCTTCAAGTCAGATGCTGTCAGAAGTCTGGAGAATGTGGTCACCTATGGTTTTAAGTTAGAATTATACATTAGTCATATAAAAATTTACAACTTCATTAAATAAAGTATTTAAAAATGTTATCATTTGACAACTTTAAGATTACCTCAGTGAAGGAGGAATGGCAATTGACTTCTTGCCTTGTGTGAGCTAGAATGAATTCAGCTAAACAGCTGCTATCCTGCTCTTCAAAGTAGATCCTGGACAGAGATTCACTCTCCACTTTGGGGAGGCTTGTGCAGTCCAACCGCACCACTGAGTCTGGCGTAGCACATTTAAGTAGAATAAGTTTAGCCTCATCCAGCACTCTCCTCTCAGGATCTGAGACCTCCAAGCTGTCCTTCTGCTTCTCTAATACTTGAAGTATCACTGAAGCGCATGTGTCTGAATGGTAGCCAATGAAGACATCTGGTGGTTTGTACTTGTAAGTCTGAGCTCCTGCTGTGTTTTGACTGTTGACAGACACAAAGCTTCCGACCCAATTCTCCAATTCATCCACCATCCTCTTCTGTTCAGTTTTCAGGACAGTGTGGATGTCCAGGTAGTGTTTCTCCAGCCTGTTGATCAGAGGTATTGGGAACTGTTTGTAGACCACCTCTCTTTCTTCAATGACAATTAGCCGAAAGTCTTTGTGCACTCTGCATTTCACACGATGGGTTCCCAGTCCAAGGTCCACATATTTCTGTCCACCCAAGCAGACATAGTATTGGTTGAGGGCATCATAGAGACTTTCATAGAGGTTCTGCAAGTTTAGGAGTACAACTGTCTGACCTGTCTCCATGCAGATTTTTACTCTGTTGATGTTGCGGCAGATTTGGGTATACTCTTGGTCTTTTGGGAAACTGGATCCAAATATTATTTCTGGCTGGCCACTATCTGAGAAGAAGGTTTGCTGCAGGATCTGTAGGGCTGCATAGTTTTTTGTCAGCACCAGCAGGTACCGACATTCTTCTTCCTGTCCGACTGCCTGAATGTTTTCTCTCACAAACTCAACAGCACTGATGTTCTCAAGGTTGGGTGCCATGTCAAGTCTTTCGGTAAAGACGGTAACTGCATCCACATCATCCCTGCCACTGAAATTTCTCAATACTGCTTTCACAGTTTCCTCCGCAGTGGGTTTCCGTTGAGAGTCCTTGGCTACTGCAAAAATCATCTTGATTAAGCTGTAATAGTCACGGAGACCAAAAAATCCTTTGCCTTTTTTTTTGCGACACACGTTCAAGTAGGCTCTTGCAAAGGGTTGGAAAAAATCCCTAACCTTTTCCAAAACCATTGCATCAGATCTGCATATGCCTTTGGCACTCTCGATCAGCTCCTTTTCATCAGGGTCCCCGCGAGAGACAAAAATGCCTCTGTTCATCTTTGCAGGGTCTAAAGCCCAGTTGGAAATGCCAATGAATCCAACTTTTTTGTGGGGTAGTGGTTCATCATCAATGCATCCTTCCTCTAGCAATGGATGAAGGGTTTTCAGTGGCATCTTTGGAGAGTCCTCAGCTAGCCCAATTTCATCAAGAACCACAACTGAAATGTACTCATCTAGGTTCTTTCCTTCCTGAAAGCGTCCACATTGCTTGAATGTATTGATGATACCTTCCGGTGTTGAGTGAGGGCTGCACTGGAAAGACACCAAATGGACCTGTTTAAGCATTTTGTAGAGGTCAGAGTGAGCAGCTTGGCCCTGCATTGCATCTGCCACCAGAGTTTTAGACAGAGATTTTGAACTCCCAGGTTTTCCAACCAAAAAGAGAGGGATTCTCAGCTCAATACAAAGAACCATCATGAAAACATTTTCTTTGAGGGCACTGTTTCTTGCAATAGTGTCCCCCATTGGCACACCACTCAAAAGTAAATCTTGCATGAGTGTGATTTCTTGCATTATCTTTGCTGGGTTGTATGATGGTAGGCTTTTGCTGACTTTCTGTCTGTATTTATCCTTATTTTCCAGGCAGGCATGGTAGCACACTCCTATTGCCATGACTAGAGACCAAAGCACGGGGTCTCTGACCTCAGGCTGTCTCTGATGCCTTTCATTCCTTTCAGCATTTTGAGTCCTCTCAAATGCATCGAGCTCTGCAAACAACTTGACGTGATTTTCATAAAACCAAACAAAAGACTGCATGCAGCGCTCTACATCTCTCAGGCTGACAAAGCTGCATTCATCCTTTCTTGTCCGCATGTATTTCTGAGAAGCAGAGAGGACATCGGTGATCTGCTTGATGTAACATTGATTGATTTCTTTGTTTTTAACCACTCTTTGCACAATCTGCTGGATGTATTTTTTTTCTGTATGATCATTTAACTGTCCAAAGTCCCACACCAGAGGGATCATGCTTGGTGGCAATGCTTGAACTCTATAGACTAACTGGCGAAGGGGGATGGACCCAAGCTTTTCATCTGTCTCTTCAGCTCGTACCCTGTACCCTAGGCCAGCGGATTCCAACCTCTGAATCATCTCATCAGTGTGCTTTCGATATGGGTTGCATGCTGCAATGATCTGCAATCCACAGCCTGATGTCAAATTTGCCCCCCTGACTGTCTTGTCACAGAGGACCTCCTTAATACTGCTGATTGCCTCAGTAGTGTTAGCCTCATCGAAGAAGAGGACAGAGTCAAACCCATAGTTTTGCTTGTTGATAGAGGCAATGTCTTCTGCTTCTCTGACTTTAGTGTAAATCATCTCTGAGGTTGTCCCTCCATGCACCTTGATCAGTTTCATGTTCTCAGTGGACACTCCACTCCTCCGCAACTCACAAAGAAATTTGATGAGCCTTGTCTTACCACACCCTGTCTCTCCCATGATAATGACAGGGATGCCACACCTGAACCGCATGTGAATTGCAAGCATCTTCAGTATGTTGTCAGTTGTAAGCTCATATGTTTCATCAGGGTCAAGAGGCCACTGGATACCAAGGACATTGCAGATTCGCTCAATTTTCTCCCCTCTTGGAAGACTATCAAAGTCAATGTTAAATGGGACCCTTTGTAGCTTCAGACCTTCATACAAGTCCCTTGTCATGACATTCTTTTTTATCACCCTTCCAGAGATGGGCTCAATCGCATCGACAAAGTTTTGTTCATTGAGCTGAAGATGAAAACCAATGAAGGTCATAGACACGTGGTCATCATTAAAGAAGATGTATGGATGTGGTTCTGTTTCCCATCTCTTTCTAATCAGAAATGGTGCCAAGTCTTCATCTTGGACACCTGTCAGGTCCATTTGCAGCCTGCCAGGACTCTGGTCAGATATGCTGAGTGAAGGAGTGGCAAAGTCCTTTGCCATCAAAATCATGAAGTCCACCACAAAGGTTTTGAATCCAACTAGCGTGTCTCCAGTGATGGCTGCATCACAAAAAACAGATGTCTCACAGTCTTGCAGCTGAAGGTTGAGGAACCAAGCAAAATTTCTCAATTCTGCCCAGGATGGGTCCGTAATTCCACAGTACATGAGAAACATCTGCAGACATTCAACATGAGACCCTTCAACACCCCGATATGTGAACACGTCAAGATTAACACTGTTGTGAAATCTTGTGAGATACTGGTATGGCCGCTGAAAGGCAGCACTCCTGAACTCTTCATCATCCATCAGTGGGTCATCTTTGCAAACAATGGTTGAATCTTCTTGCTTTCTCATCTCTATCATCAAAACCTCTTTGGGAGGTCGGCAGAAAATATTTGGAAAGATATCTGTGAATGTGCTGTTCATATCTTGAGCCTATGCAGAGAACAAAAGCACAACAAAGGCTACTTGTTTAAAACTGGATGACAAATAATTAGTGTTATCACCAAGCCTGTGAAAAAAACTACTACCTGCTGTGATGCTTTTCTGGTTGGCTTGACAGTCTGCTCCAAAATCTCTATGAGATATAGCTGTTTTTCACTGCACTTCCACATCTTCCCCTCAGAGTCCATCAAATAGCGCAGAATCAACAACTTGAAAAGAAACTCATGGAGACCTTTTTGCACCTTTTCAATCACAGAAAACACAGTCCATTGACATCATATGTTAGCGGTCAAGACATATGTTGTTGATAAGGCTATATTACACTAATCTAAGTGTTAACTGGAGACTTAATATTACCGATGATGTGATGTCAAAATGGAACATCATGAGTTCTCTCTTCCTCGGGGTGTTCAATAGGGACTGGAGGATAACATTTTCATCAACATTGGGTTCAATCAAGCGAATGCATTTCATCATTGACGACTTTTTGGTTGAGTGCGCCAGTTTTTCATACAGCCTCGTAATGTAGAGAGATTTACCTGCAAGTAAGAAAACAAATCATTACGACAGAAATCAGTAATAGTCGTTAGTTAAATTTATATTTGAAATAGCTTAGTACTGTAAATATACACACCAACACCAGCCCTTTTGGATGAGATGACGCCAACGCGCAGTCTGTCTTTGAATGCAGCTGCTGCACTGCATTGATCTGCTGGAACAACAAAGTGTTTGTGGAGGTACAACTGGATTCTTGCTAATGTTTTCTGGGGAATCATGTGCAGCCTGTACTGGCTGAAGGCTGAAGGAAGGTAGGTATGTTCTCTCTCTGAACTGCAGATGATAACAAGTCTGTAGTCTTTCCTGCTCTGCATTTTCATTCGCTGAAAAAAGTTCTCAACCTTGCAGCTCACATCATAAGTGAGCAGATCTCCATACAGTAGAGAGTATATCTTCCGTCCCCTGTAACCTTCGCTGAGACAGCGCCTGAGGAATAACTCCACCTGTTCATAGGGTGTGGAGGAGTTGCAGAGGAGGACTTCATCATAGGTGGGAAGTGTTTCGTTTTCGCTACTCATGTAAATAGAGATGCAAGATGTCAAGACCTCATCATGTGGGCAAACAATGAGGTTGGGATTTCCAGTGACCAGGCCTTGAGGCAACTGCCTGTTTATTAGATTTTCCATG
>JAPZDZ010000009.1:9730984-9745771 GCA_029783805.1 Acanthurus tennentii | reverse complement strand
ATCTGTTGATCAGTTTTAGTATTATTCAATCAATTGACTGGTTGTAAAACTTCAAAAAACAACAAAGTAGTTACAATTATTTCATTGAAAACTATTTTTTAAAAATGTTTTTTTAAAAAGCAGCCAATCCTCCTTTTTTAAGGTTAAACTATTAAATGCGTTTCCATGAAAAATGACTAAATCAGAAAGTGGCAGAGAGAAGAGAGACTCAAGTACAGTATTAACTATCTCAAATTGTTCTTAAGAAAAATACTCTTGTAAACATACTTAGTTACATTCCCACACTGCACTAGTGTCTATTGTTGATGAAGACTGACATCTAGTGTAACAAAGAGGGACTGCAATGAAAAGTGGACAACCATGACAAAACTTAACTGATTAAAATGTGTCTCTCTTCATCATCATCTCTCCTCACCTTGTTCTTCTTGTTAGCGAGGTTGATCCTCAGCACCCCCATTCCTTGAAGAACAACCTTCATAGATGTCAGCAGGTTGTCCAGTACTGCAGGCTGTGGTGTAATGACAGACAGTGTCATTTAACTGATATAAGGTAGTATATAACATTAGATGGCTTGAGTATCTATAAGGAAAAAACATCCTCCATTCATTTTACAGCTGCAACCCACACCTTAAAACTGATGAGCTCCTGTTTGGAGAAGCCATGACTGTGGATGATTTTAGCCTGTTTGATCAGGGTGCTCTTTCCACTCTCTGCAGCTCCTGAGAAATCATTAAAAAATGCCAAGACTTAAGTGAAACGTGACAGAAGGCCTTTTCATCACTGTCATTAATTTGACTGACCAAGCAGGAGGATTTTCACCACGTTCATCTCAGTCCTGGCATGTTCACAAAGGTCCTGCTCTATTTTTGAGCTCTGGAGTTTGGCCTTTTTACCCTCCTCTGTGACGTCCTGGGGAAGGCACATTCCCATGCAGATCTAAGGAGGAAAGTATAGTTTTCACATGCATAGTGAATGTTCTGGGTTTACTGTAAAGAACTGACTGCAAACATAATGAATCTTTTCTCTAGATGGCTAACAATAACAGTTCATATTAAATACAAACTTCAGAAAAAAAGCTACAAAATGCTTCAAACTTAAAAACTAAGTGAAAACACATTTGCTGGGGAATTTTTTTTAAAATTTTAACAGACAAGCACAACATTTAAATATATCAAATAAGTGTATTTATAACTTGTCAACAAGAAAGTCGTTTTAATAGTGAAAACAAAGTTTTGTTAAAATCTGTGAAAAATGTGACCTCCATCAAATGTCTCGTAAAAAGGTCAAAAACACCTGAAAATTTTAAGTCGGTTTTTCGTCGTTATTGTTGTGTTTACTTTAACTGACTGAACAGCAACCAGAACGTTATTTCATATAAGTTCAAAAATAAAATTGAGATTGTCTCTAACGAGTAGCATAAAATAATGAAAAAAATCACCTCTCATATATTTTATGGTATTAACAAGGTAAAAATATCCTCTTTTTAATTGTGTTAAGTAAATGTGGTACCTGCAGTGGGACTGGCAGTACATTCAGACAACAAAACATTTCTGCTTTTGCTCTCAACGCCGCTGTCGTCTCATTCACAGCATTAACTAACAGTGTTAGCAACAAACTACAGGGCTAATTTGTTTAATTAGGAGCACGTGTGCTGCTTTACGGGACGAGTTTAAAAAACGCGTGCTTGGTGATGTCTATATTAGTAGACTTACGGTACTCGTTAAGTTAAATTAAGACAAAAACTGTTGCATTTGGTATTTTTCTCATGATGAAGGTATGTAATAAAAGTATCATTCATGCTCAGCTGATCATCATGAATGGTTTTAAGGGAGCTTACGTGTACTTTACCTGTATTATCGCGAAACAGTTTAATGCTTTTTCATGACTTCTGATAAAATCGTCGTTCCCCATTTCAATTAAAAAACAGATCTCCTTCCCTGACGGTTCAGTACATCCAGCTTCTCGGAATAAATAAACAAGAAAAAGACAACATAGTCTGGCAAAAATTCCTACAAATGATGTGAAACCGCAACGTCTAAGAAATGTTGAATGTTGAAGTTGAAGTTGAAGTAGCCTACCTGTACTTTTACTTTACGTTACGTTATACTCTACATTTTGGAGGCAAACATTATACTTTTTACTCTATTTTATTTATTGCCAGCTTTAGTCACTTTGCTTAGATTATTTAGATTATTAACATAGAATGTTGATCAACTAATCAATTATTATAATACTTTTGTAAAATTTTAATTTAGTAAAATATTGTCTAATTGTATTTTTGCCACTTTTAATAAATAGTTAACAAAAAATTTCAGAACTTCTCGCACCACTGTACTTCATACAAAGCATAGTTGTCGAAAAATCATAATTTCTTACTGAATTCTTTAAACATCCCATAAAGAGTCCAACAACTTGCTTCCTATATAGGGTGGAAGTCAATCTGCTGCTAAAATAATCTACACTTGGCCTAAACTCTGTGTAACTTAATTGCAAAATGTAGATAATTTTCCAGATCAGAGGTCATTACTGTTTTAAATACAATGTGACTCAGCTGACTTCTTAGTTACCTTTGCATTACAAACACAGAACACATTACAAACCTTTTATACCCAAACATTTTGTTTTGGCACAAAGATGACAAATAGCCTTTCAGATTAAAATGTTGTTATTATCAGCAATAGTATACTGTAGTCCAGTCCATTTCTACAGTGTTTTTTTGTTTTTTTTTAACTGGGACTGGTCAATAACATAGATTATAGCCTTCACTGAATGCATTCCAACTTGACATACAGACATCATAATGCTTTTTAAAACAATATGAAACCATCTATACAGTAGTTAATGGAGAGGAGGTGAGTAAAATATACATCTACAAAAAAATATATTGTTTAATTGCATTTGATAGTGACAGAGGTTAAACTGTTCAGGGTTTAATGACAGTTAAGAGATCCGTTTCATGATCAAGTCAATAACACTGAGCATCTGTCATACTCCTCTAGTATAGTAGGAAAATTAATAGTTAAAATTAGTCTGTTAAAACTCTGAAGTGGTCTCTATGTTAGGATAAATCAAAGCAATGGTTTTTTTTTTTAAAAAAAAAAGAAAATTGCACTCATAAGCCCAGATGTGCAGGCTTTGCCTGATATCAGACAGAATCATCAACTAGTTTCACTCTGTAGAATCCGTCGGATGAGCTCGCTGGAGTGGGCGGATTCAAAGGTCTGGACCAAAGCAAGTGCAGGTCTCAACAGTGTGTATTCTCGAGTTGAAACTTGCTCTACCAAAAAAACAGGTGATTTCTGAGCAGTCAGTGCCATCTGATAAGAGAAAGGTCTGATATGTACATGAGGTCCCGCATGAGTCCATCAACGCCTTCTCACATCCAAACAGCCCAAGTTAGATGCAGAAAAGTGGGAGGATTTTTCTCCCCTAATTCTCTAGTGGTTTTAGCATCATCCAAGGAGACTGTCATCACTTTATAATACATACATACATACATACAGTACGTACAGTATATACAGAGATAGATCAGTTGGGGGGGCATATGCACACTGCTGCAAGGAAAGCAGCAACAACCCCCTTGAAATGACAAATGAATACACTTCCTTGTTACAGTTCAGTGCCTCATCAACACTTGCCCTTAATATGTTCAAATCTTAGGACACTCAAAAATTAGATTTTTTGTTTTTCTTTAAATGCAAAACAATAGAAGTACTCCAAGAATTCAAAATAAAGACATATAGTAGACATTTTAAGATGTAGTGATATACTTCTTTCTATTGATCTCTCTTAACTCAACAGTTAGGACTTCTGTACGGATGTCTGGTGACCGACATGAACATGTAAGTTGCATATGCAGAATATAGTAATACACAGAAGACATACACACACGCACAAACACACGCGCACACACACTCTCTCTATACCTGATGATCCCACAGCAGACTGGGCTGCTGTGGCTGCTGTAAGGACTGCTGTTATTAGCCAGGATTGTGTGTGGAGGGTGTCACAGCACATATAAAAGGGTTTATTTGTTTACTGTACATGAGTTTAGATTAATTGAGCTTGTCAGTGTTATGTTGATGCTTTGTCGATGGTGCATGTTTGGGGCCTCCCTACAGCACAGCCTGGGCTCTTTCTTTAGTCTTTTCCTCCTCTTGTCGCTTCATGGCCTGAATCACAGCAATCTCTTTGGCCTCTTTCTTCTGGTTCCTCGCTTCAAATAGCAACCTGAATCAAACGAACGAAAACAAACGGTGAGCCCATATAGTACAATGCTTATTACAGCAGTAAGCTGTAACTATGCCCTACTTTAAGTACCTTGGAAAAACACTGTTTTACCTGGTGGATATAGAATAAGTGTTGCTACGTCTGCCCACAACTCTTTTATATTTTTCTTGCGGTGACAGAACCTTTGCCCCCCTTTTTTCACCTGTTTTTGATTATTCTCTGCACAATGGCATCTGTAGTCAGGCTGTTCCCACTGTCAACAGTACGCAGGATTCCTTTCCTCCTTGGCTCCTGAATATGAATAAAACATGACCACATGAGTGTGATTTATCATCTTTGTGGATAACAGCATTTCATGCATGTGGAGAGTGTTAAGAGTTTTACAGCATAAGGGTCCGATCCGTCCTTGTCAGGGTATATTTCTGTCTTTCCATGGCATACAAGATCCACCTGTGGATAAAAAGATGTGCTATTTTATTCATTTGCATAGAAGGGAATAATATTATCCAGGGTTGAGAAATAACTGTGCTGTCTGTGCTTACCTTGAAATGATCCAGCAAATCTTTTGTGACTGCAAAGGGAGCACCAATCACCACTTCTGACACATACTGTGAAATAAAGCATGAAAGAAAATCTGATCAGAGAACAGCAATCTGCAGATAAATAAGATATACATGAAATGCACCTCGCTGAAAGAAGAACCTACCCGACAAGCCAGGACGCTAAGCGTTCTCTCATGGACATTCATAATGGGATAGTTTTTCCCTTTGTAACGATTCACCTCCTGAAACATATGTTAAAAGAAGAAATATATAATATACCCTTTATTTTGGGGAGGCAGAGAATGTCTCACATGGATGCAAAAGTTCTCAAATGAGATTTACCTGATCAAAGTGCAACCCCACTATGATGTATGGCTTTTCTGCGAGCTTATGTACTGCTTCCAGGAAGTCCACATGGCCAATGTCTTACAAGAGACCAGTCAAGAAAAACTGATAAAAAAAGTGACAAAAACTTCTCAGTAAAATTAATTTTATGTGTTTTTTTGTTAACCTTTTTTTTTTTTTTTTGTAAAGTTATAAAAGGATACGGAAGAGGTCAAAGGCTCCTGCCACATAGATGATAGTGTCCCCGGGTTGAGGCTCCTGGCCTGAAGCAAACTGGATGATTTTCTGTGAAGTCTGCAGGAACTGAGACACCCCTGTCCAGGGACTACGGCCTTTCTGTTCATGTGACCCCCATAACCCCAGAAACAGGCACAATGAGCACAGAGTGATGGTGTAGAAACAAAACAGAAGCAGTCCAGTATACAGTATCATCACTGAGCGCTGCATCATCGCCACCTGGTGGTATGAATGGTAATGCCAGTTGGCATTAACCAAAGCTGTCTCACAAAGCCCTAGCACATGTATTCAACCATTGCCAAATTCACAGCATTACTCCTCCAGTCTCAAATGAAGCCCTCTGCAGCTTTCACACTATTTAAATACCCCAGCATGTTAACTCAGAGTTCCTTTTCCATCCAGGAACAGAAGTGGGATTCACTGTTTCCTGGCTCAGCCTGCATCTTGATTATAAAGTGGGTCCACAGTAAAGACTTTTAATAATGGTTGACATCTGTCCCACATTGCAACTTTGCAACTACTTGAATGACATAAGGAGTGAAGGAAGAGGAAGCTTAATTTGGTTTTGATCATATGAAGATTATGAGGATTTTATACTGACAAGGTGGCGACTGAAGCATCAAATGCTCAAGAAATGTGTTTGGTACCTACCTTTCCAAAGTTGTCTGTGTGCTGCTGATAGTCTGAACTATCCTAAAGAGAGAGGAGGGGATTGAATTAGGGCTTGTACTGCACACTGGAGCCATACAGAGAGAACAAGGCTGTACTCACAATGTTGCTGTGGTGTGCTTTGGTCATGAGAAGCATCCTGCCGACCAGATCCGTGGTTGAAACTCCCTGGGTTCTCTTGCACTCCCTGCAACAACACAATTCACAATGTAACAGCTAAAGAAACACACACACAATCCTGCAACGCTGATGTTATTATCCTGTGTATGTTTCAAAAGCAAACTCACCTGTATCGCCCTGAATTCTTCACCTCTTCATATGTGTCTTTTCCGTCCACTGTTAGTGTTATATCATCTGGAACAAATGGTAAATGGACTGCATTTATATACTGCTTTTCTGGGCTTTGACCACACTTTGACTAATAAGTGGATGACCCGTTTACCTACTGAGCTACATGAAGATAAAGCGGTTCCATGCTTAACAACTAATAACAGATCCAGAATCAGTGATCTAATATGATACCTAAACCTTTTCAAAGGACAAAAGGTAGTGTAAAACTGTACCTCCATGCACACAGAAGTCACAGTTGTACTTGTCGAGTGTCCCGAGGGTGGTGACGTAAGGCGCTCCTTCCACCACCTCATCCACCCATTTGATGGCCCGCACCATCTTGTATCTTTCTTCCTGAGTGAAGACTGGCGGACCCTTGTGCTTTGCAATTTCACCTTAAAAACAAAAACATGTGCACTCCAGTGATACTTCTGGCACACATGAAAAATGTAAACTGATAAACTGGGATTAAAAGAACAGTGTCAGAGATGTTTGTATGTTATTTGCATATTTTAACTAAGCAGCTTAATAGTAACTAAGTAACATTGCCTTCGTCATTGAGATACTTCACTACCAGGGAAGAGGGAGGGTTTGGTGATATCTGTGCTGGCCCTGACTATGCGGTCATTATGGGTTATCGTAAACCTAATCAAAATGTCCCGCTGTGCCATATCAGGGAGAGGCACAATCACTGAGTCACTGCCCTGCTATCACAGTAACAGTAAGCAAGAATTGTGCAAGAACAGCTGATGCCCCGTTAGTAACAAAGGGACTGGGTATATAAAAAGGACATGCCCCCCTTAGGCCCAGCAGGTCAAAGCTGAACACTGCATGGCAAAAGAACAGGGGAATAAAAAAAATGCATGTTAAGATGAGCTAGACCTTAAAAATTCCAGGTAAAGCAGCCACGAGAGGGTCTCTGTCGATGATGATGATGAACTGCAGCTGTGACAGGGACTATGTTGAAGCCATGACAATCAATCATTCTTACTGTCTGTGTGTACTCCAACGATGAGGTAATCTCCCATGGCCTTGGCCTGTCGCAGCTGGTTGGAGTGGCCGTAATGGACCATGTCATAGCTAGAAAGAAAAAATATAAAAAAGAATGTGATTAAAGTGACAAGGTTTGATTAAATTAAACCACAGCACAACTCTTCTCCCAGTGCATAATTCTGGTGTATAAAGCAAGGTATAATGGATTAGAGCTATGTGACATGGTTTAAACTTGAAGCTCACACTGTTGTCAGAGTTAGACTGAATACAAATATGCGGTCTTCACTGTTCTTGCAGACTTTAAAGGCATGTTCTTGTGAAAGTCTGTTTTACTAAGGGCTGTCCCAACCCCCAATTCATCCAGTCAACAAGGGACCTCAAGCAGACTTTCTGCAGACTTCCAGAGAGCTGCTCACAGCACACAGACTTCACCAGACTTTAGTGATTTAATTACCAATAATTCATGCAATGCAGCCATGACGTTTTAGTTTGTTCAATTGATGACCAAAGACAACAAAATTAAGTTAAATTAACTTGCCAATGAAACTATGCATGTACTTATTAAAAATTTCTTCAATCATTTTGACAGGAAATACTATTCAACCACCAATTAACCAAGGTACAGAAATGTTTATGGCATAGGCTATAAAGGTTAACAAAATGCATGTTATTATTGTAGCCTCTGAGGATGTCAGTGAATTATATAGCTTTGCAATTCCAGATGTCTAAGTGTTTGTGAACGCACCAACAAGGTGCTTTTGCAACAGGCAGTAACTTATATATATATAAAAAAAACAATAGTGCTAGGACACTGAAATAAATGAATGAAATGATTTTACGAGAGATTAACAGATTTTTTAGTTTGTGGGCTTAAACTTGCAAAAACATAAGCTGCTAACCTTTAACATTAATTTTTTTTCTGATATAATTGGCCTGCCAATGTTACCCATAGGCCTAACGTGATCCGCCAGATATCTGATCAAAATCTCAACATAAAAAAGTCAACAGTGCTGTGTGTTTCTCCCTCCCTCTTCGCTCCACTCCAGCTATGATACCATCTGCAGATAATTAGATTAGCACAGATTGGAGACTGAGATTGTAACAGGGTAATCTAGCATAGTAATAGAGAACAGATGGGCATTAGCCTTCCATCACTATTAGTACTGCCAACAGCTGATATCACTCTGATAATTTGTCTCTCTGCTCTGTTTGGAACATGATATCAATATCTACAGTGCACAAAAAAGATATGAATGTGCTCTGACTGATGAAAGTGACTGCAATCATCACTGATATTGAGTTTTTTGTGGAGTAGCTGCTCATTTTGATTTCCTGACAATAGCTACTACTAGCATCAGCAATTTTGTGTCAGCAATTGACTTCTTAATAATATAAGTATAATGATGCCCAAAGTGAAAGAAAATGCATTAAATTGTCCAAACTGTGTCCTCTCTAGTGCATAATATTACACATCAGCACTCTCAGGAGTCAGGTGTAAAACCAGAGCTATGAATAGCATCTGCAAAAATCAATAAGAAAAGAGATAAACACTTCCAGAACCACAATATGTCCACAGCCACAACAGTAACAGGATCCAATGTTGTTTTCAGCCTGAGGCTATGCTAATGAAAGACAGCATCTGTGCCTCTCTACAGTGTCACTGTACACAGCTTGACTGAATGCAAAAAAACACAACTTTTACTAAACTGTAGTGCTTATGCTTGTGATTCAGCGATAAATGTAAACCCACAAATAAAAGGTTTGCTGTCGAAGTAGCTGATTGGAAACCTAGAGGTATCCTGCGTGCAGGTCTTGCGCTGTCAATCTGCTGAAATTGGATCCACATGTGCAGCTCTGAGGCGACAGTGCAAGGCCAGAAGAATTTAGTAAAGGGTGGGAGGGTGTGTGGGGGCATTTGGAGGTGAATGAATAGAGGAGAAAAATCTGAGACCCAGACAGAGTTACATAAGACCGAGAGGCTGCTTATAGGGGGGTATCATACTAGCTAGATGCCCATACATACATGTGTTACCGTATTCCTGTTGTATTTTTTAGCAGGGATGGATCACAACAGTATCACGGTGGGATGATGAAATTTTAATTAGTGTAGCCTGTTAGTGGACACCAAAAGAGCACACCTAAGCTTCTCAAGAGCAAAACCAGACACACATCTGTGTACAAACTGAGGGCATACAATGGGACCCAAGTAGAAATCAGCATAAAAGTTACAATCTTGACATTTTTGTTGAAATTGAATTCAGTGGCCATACTGTTCGACTGAATTTTTCCATATAAACATACTGCTGATGAGTGTTTTTGTTATTGAGTACTTCATGGTTAATTGTCAGCGAACTGATTATCTTCACTGAGGCTTTAAATAGCCTGTTTATAGTCTTGCACAGCTACACAACCTCAGCAGATACACAATGGAAGTGGACTTTACACTCCTACTTGATGATGCTTCTCTGGCAACTGATCTTTAACCCCTATCACCTCTTTTCAGGGTGACAAATAAGAAACGAGAGATGTCTTTAAGCAGAGGAGAAGGGGCCGGGTCAGAGATGTCTGAACAGATAAAGTGATTGAGCTCTTTCCTTGGAATTTTCCTCTCACGCTGCTGACACCACTGGATGTCAGCAAGAGCGCGGCAGCGTCCAGTAGGGCTTCAGGGGACACAATGTGCTCAGTGACGGGGACTCGCCGCAAGAGCTACAGCAGCCGTAGCAGGTGTGGGCTGGAGGGGTTAGAGGGGTTAATGGCATGAGCTCTGTTGACATTGGCTCTCTTTGCATGCTCACCCCACCGGTTAATATTCTGGCATCCCAAATATTCTGCAACATTCCATCAAACCATGGACAGGCAGCCACACCTAAATGTCAGGAATTCTACTAGAGAAAGCCACCATAATCCTGGCCTTCAAGCACAGAAATTCAAAAAATTTATGTCGCTGCTGCCTGATGGAGCCAGAATATTCACTGCGGCTAGGTGTTTCCCCCCAGATGAGGCATCTTAAAGGGTTCATTCTAGAGCTGCAACTTACGATAATTTTCAAAATTAATAGTTTGTATTCATAAAAAGCTAGTAAACTGAAAAAAATGTCTGCTTTAATTCAAACAGCTTATGGCGACATCAACAATAATGTGATTGTCCTCTAAAATTGAGTCAAGGAGCACTCATTGCCCCCTGGTGTCTGGATGCAGTGTAGGTCATAAATCACGACCCCTTCATGTGAGCAAACAGAATGTTGGTCAACACTTGGAATAAATTTTCTCAAAGATGCTTCTGTCTGTTTATGTTCTTCCCATCTCTCTGATAGGTTATGTAAATACAATATAAATAATTGATTTGACACTAAAACAAAGGAATAATAGCATCATGATTGACGGCTAACCCATCCATCTGCTGATCACATGCGCAGACTGTGCCTTGAAATGACGTCACTAATGCATGATGCCAGGGCTCTTTTTGTGGAAATGTAAGCTTGATCTTTGAAAACCGGGAGTAAATGGAGATGCATCATCCATCTTTATTTACAGCGGTTGGGGTCACATTTTAAAATAGCTCATTTTATTCGACCAACAGTCTCAAACTCAGTCAGTCTGTTTTTTCTGAAGTATGACAATGAAAAGCATCAAATTGTCAAATGTGAGGAGCTGCAACCAGTGAATATTTGACATATCTGCTTGATAAATGTCTTAAACATTTAGGCAACTATCAAAATAGTTTGAAATTCACTTTCTGTCAAAGGACTAGTTGATTCATCTTTGCATCTCGGGTCCGTTATCCCCATAGTTTTGAGGGATTGACTGTAGTAGATTCAGCTGCAAGCTCAATACAAAGGCGTGAAAACAATGTTTGTTTTCAGCAGGGTCCAGTTTACTTTGTTAAGCCAAAGACCTCAATGACTGTGTTTTCATTATCACCAGCCTTCAGTGAAAAATACTTCCAATGTAAACTGTTGACATTGAAGTCTCCAGATAGACTATCTAGAAAGACAGGTTGTCGTTGAGCTTTCCAAATACCTTTTCGTATTGACACCTCTGAAAAGTGCTAAGGTGGGGAGAAACTATCAAACTAGACTCGCCCATAAAAAACTGCTCAGTGTGTTCAGTCTTTAAATATAGGCGTCTAATGGAGACTAGCCAACTACAAAGTTTAGCTGTTATAATGAGTCATGCTACGAGAGGGAGACATTTTTAATTGATGTGTACGCAAGCGATAACTTGCCCTACGCTTCTCTTACTTCTCCTTACTCTTCACTCTTTGTGAGTTCACATTCATCTATCACCTTTGTATTGAGCACAACATGAGCGCTGAGCACAACTAATTATTCTGTATATCATTAAAAGAAACACCTTCTGCAATTTGTGTTTCTGCTAAAGGAAACACCTTGTTCACAGAGGTGTCACTAAGACATCGTGAAATTGCAATATTCTGGGTTTTGGATGTAAACAAAGATCTTTGTGCTCCTTTCTCCCTTCCTTAGTAACAGTGTAATTTATTTTAGTCACTATTGCAAAAATGCACAGTGGAAAACACCACTCTATGCTTGTTTTACACATTTAGCACATTTTGTCAGCATAACTTAACAGAGAAATAATAAGAGATATAAAAATCTAATAAACATAGAAGTTTTATTAATGATTACTGCAGAATTCTGAGACAATATTGATCCAAAAATACTATATTAGAGATTAAAATGGTCATACACACAATCAACAGTAATAACGTCTCATTTGTTTGTGACGGATCAACATACATTTAGACATCATTGTTATCACCAACCAATCATCTTTCTTGTAGCATGACTTTCACAGTCGTGAAATTGCAATATTCATGATCATGTGGATCATGAAGCTTTTTTGCTTTTGTTAAATGATAGAGTTATAGTTTATTATAATTACTAGTCAAATTTGAGGGATATCTTTTTGACTTTCATTTTATAATAAGAACATTAAACGAGATGTTAATGACAACATTTGGAGAATGAATTATTGCAAAATATAGTGCCCACATCCAATGATTTTTGGCAGAATCTTCAAATTTAATACAAAGTTTAACATCGAGCCCCTGCTTCGCTAAATAATTTCTTAATTTTAAAAGATTTGTTGACAATGTTGATTAAAAATCAAACAAATAAAATAAGACAGTGACTCACACATCAAGGCTGAACACACAAAAGCATCATTGCAGATATTGTAGCTACTTTGTTGCCTCTAACTTAAGTGCACTTGCATCAAAACTTAAGGCTTGTCAAAGTTGGGAGGCTTCTTCTACATGACATTGACTCATAATGAACTGCCGCACCAAAGATCGATGTAAATCTGTCCTGATGATGTTATGTAATAATGTGTCCACTGTCCACTGAGATGGAAAACTGAGACTGGGATGCTTCAATAGCCCCCTTATGTCAAGTAAACGTAGAGTCAAGTAATAAGTCCTGAAGTTGTTATGCACGTGAGCAGTATAATATAATGATGAAATATAAGCAACAGGAAATTTAATTTCAAGTTTTGTATTTATCTCTGGGGTACTGTTGCAGCCGTCCTGCGAGATCCCAGCAACCTGCAGCAGGCCTGTCCCGGTGGTACGGTGGGTGACAGGCTGATACGTGTGTGGAATGTGCTCGGAGTGAACGATAAGCAACAACGTAATAACATCTTCATCACACGATCAGTCATCCAATACTCACCAGCCATCGCACCACACCCGGATTCTTCGCCTCCTCTTCTCGGGACTGCAGGCTGCAGCGCCGGGGGTCGTCCCTGCGTCTTTCCCGGCTGCTGTCTTCACTTGGTGGTGGTGATGTCCGTTCTTGATCATTATCAAAACTGGCGAGTTGATCAATTTTTAAAAAAGGAAATGTGCAAGTGTAGCTGCAGAGGGGCTTCCTGCGAAATGAGATAATGAAAGGACCGCGTCGGTTAACTGTGTGCCCGCTCTCAGTGCAGGACAGCCGGTTCCTGTGTCAGCAGCAGCAGCGGCAGCAGCAGCAGTGTAGCGTTGGTTCGATGCGCCAACACCTCCTCTGCCGGCGACGCAGCGACGCACGACGCATTTACGTCAAGTCGGCCAAGGACAGCAGATGCGCCTCAAAGGAAGAGAACGACGCTTGTAAAAGTGCACGCAACGTGCTTTTATAGTCGCAGATTTTATTTTGAAAAATCCCAACGTCAAGGACCGCGTATGTTAAGGCGGACTAGACAGAGGTCGAATCGTACGATAAAGTGCACGCAGTTGACATGTTACATAATAGCAGCGTTTTCCACTGTCACGTGATAATATCTGCTTTTTCCACAGAAATTACAAGCTATCTGCCAAGGCTCAGTTTGATGACATGCCAGTTTCTGTGCATTATCTTCACATTATCTTCATCACATCTTTGATGCAAAATGTACCTTTGAAATTATAGCCACGACCAAGAAAAGATAAGGTACATCCTGTTTCTTTCTCTCAAGTACATAACACACAAAAACATGATAATAAAATTAAATCAAGCGGCAAAGTTTCAGGTTAAATAATGGCAGACTGTAAAACATAATTAACAAATACAGTAGCACTGACTTAAGTAGCATTACACCATCTAAATGTACGCATTCATTATATATTAATAGGCCTTTATCACGCACCTATTAAGATATGATTTTAAACTTGTGGTGACCGCCGAGATCACAATAAAACCTCACTTACACACTGTCAATAAAATCTGAAGCCACAAAGCAGCTCTCTGGCTGCATTAAGTTGCATTCAACTGTAGGCCACTGTGTTACTGTGTAAGGCGTTGATGGAATTAAGTAACCTACATTTATTCAAGTACTTCAGCCTAAACGTACAATTATGAGGGGCTTCAACTTAAATTGAGTAGGCTATTGCCATTTCATGTCACTTTAGACTTGCTACGATATTTACTACACTACAAAAATATTTCACTTTTCTAGCATTTTGTATTAAGCTTTGGTTACTTTGTGGATTTAAATTATTTATACAAATATATTAGTAAATAACGGTTATTTTTATAGATTAAGCCGCTCAGCAGAATATAAAGCAATTAAAGAGTCTCAACTTTACAAGCTGTCACAATGAAGTAGTGAATAAATGAATGCATGATCAATATTTAGAATAATGTAACAATATCTGAATGTTGATTCTGCATAATGAATGCACTTCATATGATACTTTGATGCTAATGCTTTAGTATCTCTACCAAAGTAAGATTTTAAATGCAGAATTTTAATTTGTTACAAAGTATTTGGACACATTGGAATTAACACCTTTTTTTAAGTGAAAGATCTCATCTTCTTCCACCACTGGTATAAAACAAATGAATCTTGGACTATAGTAATATTATTTGTATTGATTCAGGCTTGTCAAACCTACAACACTGATAGAAGCATGTTTGGGGACCATTTCACATGTCAACGAGTGAAGAGAACAAATTACT
>JAPZDZ010000009.1:9718625-9730884 GCA_029783805.1 Acanthurus tennentii | reverse complement strand
TTGTCAAACCTACAACACTGATAGAAGCATGTTTGGGGACCATTTCACATGTCAACGAGTGAAGAGAACAAATTACTGTTACTTACTTACCACTGTTTCACGCAGGAAGACTTGCCTTAACCTTAGCGCTGAGGGGAAATCCTTGTGGCAAGACACTATGGCATCATCTTGTGGAAAAACCCTGTTAAATCACACAAAGTCTATACACACAAACACCAGCAGGGGGAAACCTACACCAAGTGGTGGAAGAGAAAGCTCCAATCCTTTGCTTCGGTAAAAATGCTCTTGCCACAAAGTACTCCACTACAGGTGCTTTAAAAGTCCTGGAAAAAGTATACATGTACTAGACTGGACTGTTCAACATTATAGTAACTTCAGTATTTATTGTGCTGTAAAATGGTCACGGTCAGTGTTTTGTTGTTAAATATGATGTTTTGGGATTAATACCACTGCTGCATTCAAGTGCATGTTGCAATTCTCTGAGGTGAGCTCATTCTCAGTGCTTTACGCAGGTTGAGTAGTTAAATGTACATAAATGCATTATATCCCATAAGAGTGTCATATGTCTTGCAAAAGCCACATATCTCCAAAAATATCTTTGCGTGAGCCCAGAAAAACAGTATTTTTCAGCTTTTTTGAAGGATATTTAACAGCGGATGCAATGTTTTTTTTACTAAGTACTTTGTTCAGCTAAAGAAGCAGGGAAATTTTAATCCTTAAATTTATTCGAAAAATTTAAAATCGACAGAGAGGATTTGCACTAGGTAAAAACAAAATGAAAATTAATTTGTAAAAGTGTTTATTAATGAAAGCTGTTAGGTAAATGTAATGTAAAATGAAGTAAAACTTACAATGTTTGCCTTCAAAATGCATGGAGTATCAGTATAAAATAGCACAAAATGGACAGCTAAAAATACAAGTAGTTCAAATTTGAACTTTTTCACAATATTTGGAAAAATGTGCATCCTGCCACCACCCAGACTCACATACTTCTGAGCGAGGGGAAGGTAAACAAGCAGTAATATTTAATGAGCTGGTATCTGTAGTCTTGTCTCTCCTCTTTTATCTAGCAGGGCTTGCACAGACTCCCTCTTTTTACTAGAACAGCACTGACTATCTGAAAAACTTTTTCGTTTGATGTGAGGATGAGAGTTAGTGTTGCTCCCTCGTATGCACCATCAAAACAGCTTTACGTGATTAAAAAAAAATGCTGACATGAACAAGAAGAAACACACCTCTCGCCTGGTGTAGTATCTCTTAAAAACACACAGGTCCTCTGCAAGGTGGAGCCCCATGCCAAGCTTTGGCAGTGTAAGGCGTGCTAAATGAACGGCCCTGCTGATGGGGATGGCAACATTAATTGTACAGCAAGCCTGTGGTCGGAGAACTGGGGCAGGCACCTGCTGCAGAAGTGGGTGAAGATGAAGAATGCTGTCCTAGATTGCCCACCAACTCACCTTAAACCCAACCTGCCAAATTAATCAAGTTTTCAGAGGCCATCCGGTTTGTCTGGGGCAGGCATCCAAGGAGAGAGAGGGAGTCTGTTTTAAGGCACAGGTCACACAGACCTGTAGGAGCCTTCTCTGTTTAAGAGAACAATACCACACTGCAACGATGCAGAGGCACTGGGGTTTAGACTTGCCCTGCAGGATGGAGCGGTAAGATGTAGCCTGTCTTCAGCCATCTGTCTCTTTGTCTCTGCATGCTCTCTCATGAGATGTGTTTTGAATGTGCTGGGGTTGAAACGCTGCTGAGGAGGGTGATGTTTGATGAGGTGCGCTGAGACAGAGGGGGTTTAGGAGGCCCACAGGGAGCACAGATGACTAACTCACTACTCCTCCTAATCTAGGACAAGCACACCTAGACATCCTTCATGACTCTAATGTTTTACTCGTGTCGGGCCAAAAATATGTCCACTGAGGTTAGCCAAAGTGGGTCGCCTAACAGCTTTTTTTGGATCACAGAAAAAGAAATCGTGCCATCTAAATGATCGCTGTCTTCTCAAACCCACCCTGGACGGCAAAAAAGCCTTCCCCGCCAGTTTATTTTTACAAGTATCAAACTGGGTCAATGACGCCACAGAATATGACAAAACCCATTTTCAACAGGCTTTAAAAGCCTTCAAAGACAGAGAAGGAGTGCTTAAAATTCATTTTTCAAAACATTTTTATTGGTCTTATAGAAAATAAAGTAAGCTGTATCAACAAACATACAATATATACATCAATAACTTAGACACCTCAGAGAATCACGTTTAAATCCACAGTTGTTACTGTATATATGAATACATAGTACTTATCTACAGATTGCAAAAAGTACAATAATTTAATTTATAAATAGTTACAATTAACTATTGTTTGTTTTCATACAAAGTACTGCAATATTTTATTACAACCCATACAGAAAAATAACAAAACAGATTAACTTTGTATTACTTGCTTTAGTCAGATTTTTATACCTTTGAAACACAGACCCACTCCATGGAGTAAGAGGAAAAAACCTGCACAGTCAACTGTTTACAAAGCATAATATCATGAAAAAAGCCAATGTCTTGAGAGCTATTAAATTTCAACTGCCGCACAAGTGCTGTTATTAATCCTCTCTAACATGTTGCTTGTAAAAACAACACAAAAAAAAAACAAGAAGAAAACAAAAGCCATAAGGAATTAAAAATGAAATCTGCAGAACAAATTACAGTGTTAAGATCAATTTCAAATACACACTCAACACATAATGAGAACAGAAATGCTGTGGGTGATGTTACAGCAAACAACGAGCATTAATGACTGGTGTAGCAGCAGAGGAACCTCAAACGTACAAAACACACGCACGCACACACACTCACACACACACACCAAAGAAAATAAAAATATTGCAAGTGGCCCTTGTGACAGAATCTAATGTAGCATCCATTTCACTCAGTGCACAAACACTTGTATCATCATAGTATGTTTCAGTCATTTACCTAGGTTCAATTTATGGATCCTGTAATTCAGCTAATTTAAGACCAGAAGAAATATGGAATAAGGCTTGAGTGCATGTGTCCCACAATTCCTTCAAAAACATTTTATACTAGCACAGTTTACACATATTAGCTACTTTTAACAAGGGCCAATTGCTTCTTCACTTTAGGGATTCAAAAAAATTAAGAGGGCAAAGTAAAAACACCTTTTTACAAAAAAAACCTACAAAACAGCAATAATTATTAAATAACAGACCATAGTCACTTTGACAATATTGATTACTCTTACATCTACTCTTTCACACCTGTCCACTGAGTTGCATATTAAGGGTCACTTTTTCACAATGGTCATTAATACCTACTGTAGCTACATATTATACACCTGTACGTGTGAGAAAGAGAGACTCGTCATCTCTGGCGGAGATTGAGAGATTGGTCGACGGTGCCACTCGAACACCTTTTTAAAGACACTTGACACGAAAAAAGATTCACTCCACAAGACTGCCACAGCAATAAGGACGCCAACACCGATACTGGGCTATGTCAAGAGTCAGATATATATTTTCCCACAGTTAACCAGTCAATGTAGAAAGCTAAAGCATGTTGACAAAGTGAGGATAGGATATTTGCGCACAGACAGTAAAACCAGCACCCAGGTCTCTGGCATGGAGCTTTGAGAGCGACTGTAGATTAACACCTCGTTGACGCTATAAGACATTCTGACCAGCAGGAGAGTGCGAACTGGAGGAAGTGCATTCTGTTAATGTCATTACACGACTACTTTCACCTTGAGGTGTAAAACTCCCTCACTGTTATATATTCCTTTTAGAGGACCAGGAGAATGACGTGACACTTGGCACAGATGGAGCGCTGCTGGCAGCTGCTGTTGATTGTAATTCTATGTGGTCGTGCTGTGTCTCTTTCTGAGTGTGGGTTGAAGCCCTTTATGACATGCTTATTATTTTTATTTTTTTTTTTAGAAAAAAGGGAAAATAAAAATGAACGGAGCTGCCTTCCCTGCATCCCTTCTTGTTATCTAGAAAAAATTGTTCATTTTTTAGAGTGACCTGTTTTGTCCTGAGCAAAACAAGCAGGAGTTTAGTGCATACAAACCCTACCGCTTTTAATCTGAAAATCTGAAGACCAGTGGATTTATTTTACACAAGTGATGCTGCACCATTTGGCAGATACCCTTTAAGTCAATTGATGCAATCTTATCATTGCAATCTTGAGAAACTGCAGTTTCTCAAAAACATTTGGACTATAAAAAAAAACATGTCCCTAGGTAAACTAAAATTTCTAACTTCACATTTCATTAAGTCTGTCAGAAGCAAAGTTCGAAAGGTTATTAATTTCTATCCCTGCGATCTAATTCAGACCCATTAAGTGGCTGGAATGAATACGATAATGAAATCTTCCTCCCAACAATGAAGTCATTTACTTTCAGGTTACAGAGGACGCATTTAGAGGGCATCTGGCACCAGGTGAAAGCATTATTCAGATTTTGCAATGATAGTATCGCTTTAAGCTTCAGGTTAAAGTCTTTTGTGTTAAAGTTCACTAATGCCATTTCACCCAATTCTGTCTCACATGGCTCAGATGTGGTAAACTCTTAATGACAATATGATTTGTAACTAACACCAAGGAAGCGGAGGATATCACAGATGCCAATACGCACAAAGACAATTGACCTTGTTTACACCACCTAGTTTAGCTCTACAGATTTGTTTTAAATAGCACAGCATTGACATCTATACAGTGAACGACACTGCCAACTTGTCACTTACACATCACATCACGCGCTACCCCACAGTACGCGCCTAGTCACTAGAAAAAAGCTATCAGACTTCAATAGTAAGCCACTTTCGGTACAATTGCAAAAAAGATGTCACAGGATTTTTTTTTTAATGTTTTCTTTATCTGTATTTCTATAAACAATGGAAGGTAATCTACCTAGTAATAAAACCAAGAACTCAACATTAGACAAAGTTTTCTACACCTTAACAATTGAAACAGTAAAGCTTGTGTAAAGATTTTTCTTTTGGAAATATCTGACGGCCCTGTCAACGAGTAATTACAAAAAATGCAATATATATCTTTTAAACAAAACAACTTGAACATATTTTCTCTATGAGCAAAAATGATGTTTCAAAATGTTTGTGGATTTCACTGTCCCCACAAAACACGAGGATATTACTGTTATAACATTCAGGTTTTCAGATATTGTAGAAGAATCTTGTCATATTGGAATGGCACTCAGCTCTGGAACAATATCATTAAGAACGGCTGATCATTTTTAACGTTTCCACTTAACCATAAATATGCAAGAACTCTTTGTATTTTCAGTGCATACATATATTATTGCATCTACTAGTCATATTGATAATGACAAGTTCATCAAAATCTGTCACAGACGCATATACAGAAATGAATGCTTGATTCCGGAGCATTATTCCATGCTTATATGCTTGACAGGCGACCAACAAAATAACAAATTGGACTAATTTACTAGTTTTGGGTTAGTCAGGATGTTCTGAAGACATCTGTAGCATCCACACAAAGACTTTGTGACTGTTTGTTATTCATCCCAATTTCAGTCAGTGCATAATAACAAGCGAGGGGATCCATAGTGACATATGTGCTGGCTCTTTTCTCAGTTAAGGTTCAGGAATGGGTAAAGAGTAACATCTATAATTTATTATTTTCCCAGATGTGAGACTCAACAAATGCCAATTCTTGGGACGGAAAAACTTGGGAGCTCAGTCTTCAGGAAACTCACATATAACATGCAGGACCTTTAAAAAATCCACAAGCTATAAACAGTCTGAATTTGTACTTTTACCAACTGATATTGCCTTCTTAAAAATTTGTACACAATCTGCTTTTTAAATGAATAGTTTCACTATTGCTAATTTGTTGCCACTTTTGAATAACTGACTGTGACCTTCTAAATTGTACAGTTTCGTTGCATCACCCTTAAGCACAATGTGTCTGCTGACAGCGACAGACTGCTGAGTCATACTTCAAGAGTGAATTTGGTGAGGGTATTGTTAGTGTTAGTGGCGTGGGCTAAAACTGAGAATTTATACTGGTATTCCTGCGCCATATTACAATGCACTGACTAGATTTTAGTCTTGAAAATCTTCCTCCCACCCATTTCTGCTACTACGACCTAGCCTCCGTTTTAGATTTGACGATGGTGATGACGCTGGTAGCACCTACTTTACCAGGGATGAGGGGCCCTATGACAGAGGCCATAGGTCCCCTGGCTGAGGTGACGGGGCTGCGGGCCACAGTCCTGGCAAAGCTCTGCAGGGCCTCATACTTTGAACGGAGAGCATCAAGCTCCACCTTCATGCTGGCATTCTCTGTGGCCAGCTTGTCAACTTCCTGCTGCAGCTGAGCTTTTTGCTTCTCCAGCTCCTCCTTCTGGGTGACACGCTTTACCCGGCAGCTTGCGGCATAGCCTCGGTTCTTCAGGGTACGCCGCCGCTGCTTCAACTGAAGTATCTCCTCCTTTGTCAGGCCTCGTAGATGCTGGTTCAGCTCACGCACTGACATGGTCACCAGCTCATCATCTGTCAGGCTGGTGCCATTTTCTCCCGGCTCCCGCTTCACCTATAGTTGGAAATTAGTTAGTGTTGGTTTTT
Organism: Acanthurus tennentii; assembly: GCA_029783805.1. NCBI lineage: Eukaryota > Metazoa > Chordata > Actinopteri > Acanthuriformes > Acanthuridae > Acanthurus > Acanthurus tennentii. The sequence continues at coordinate 9,724,272 of JAPZDZ010000009.1, read as the reverse complement.
ATACATGCATTTAACACTGGCTTAAAAATACCTGACACATTGACAGCTTTGTGTCTTAAATTCTAATTACCTTCAAGGCCTTGTTTCCCTTGTTTGTGGTAGTCATGCCACAAGAGCCTTGTCCACCTGTTCTGCTGGTTGGTCTGTGGGTCAGAAAAGTCACTGTCAGTACACTAAGCAATTCACCTCGGAAAAAAAAAAAAAACGAAGAGGAAGAAGATTTCTGTGAAATACATAAAGAGGCATTTTCTGGCAAAGAAGCCACAGCATGAGTAAGTTCTTTAAATACACAAGGCACAAAGTGGGTCAAGGACTAAACACTTCCTTGTAGGTGATGCCAAGTCTGTTCAGTGAGAGGTACCTGAACTATTATCGCAACTGTCACTATGAACAAATAACTTGATGGTATGCTCCCCCCTCTCCAACACCGGTCTCTCACTTGAATCCTGCACTGCATTCAAATAGCAGTGTGGCGAGTCACAATTAGAATTGCAGTCAGTCGGTTGGCAGCAATTCACAATGATTTCTTGGAGAACAAAACTTAAGTTACTTTTGTTAAGTGCAGTCTCTCAGAACGGAAACGTCAGAGAACGTGGATGGACTAAAATAAAAACCCTTTGCCCTCTCTAATGAACAAACAACCTCACTAAAATACATTAACAGGGTGGACAGAGATCAGATTTCTGTCCACAGTATGAACTATCCAGTCGAGACAGTCATACCTGTCTAGTTTTGGCTAGTGTGCGACGATAATCCCATAAATCAATATAGAGGAATATGTTGTAATTACTGCAGAGTCTCAGCTACCATACTGAATAACAGGGCTGCACTGCAGTTTATTTTGTCCTGTCAGTATCAAGGAAACACCGAGAGAAGCTGTGCAGGCAACAAATCTAATCGACTGGTGTTAAGACAGTGAGAAGGTAGGGTGCCTTCCACTGTGTGAGCTCTGTCTCAGGGTAAATACACACACACTTAGACACACTTGTGTGGCTTTGGTGCTTTACACTACACTCGCAAAATGCTGTGTCAGCGACACAGGCACCCACCACAGTCAAGCCCAGCCAGCACATTGCCTCTGTAAGCTGATTTACACAGCCCAGCAGAGTGTATTTTTGTCGAGCACACAAACAAATGCATGTGGGCTCCAATAACTTTTTAGCATCAAAGAGAAATGAAAGATACCCCCCCAATCCCCCTAGAAACAATCCTAAAGTGAACCACAGTCAAATGTGTGGGCATGTTTGTAGCCTACATGCCCACTTAGCTTGGGGCAGCTATAGCTCAGGAGCTAGAGCACGTAGTCTGTGGTTCGCGTTCCAGCTCCTCTGGTCTGCATGTCTGCAAGTGTCCTTGGTCAAGACACTGAACCCGAAATTGCTTTGGATGGCTCTCCTATCGGTGTGTAAATGTGTGTGTATGAGTTCCTTGTTGTTGGCACTTTGTAAAGAAGCCACATGCCAGTGGTGTGTGAATGTAAGTGTGACTGGGTGAATGCTGATTTGTGTGTAAAGCTCTTTAAGCAGTTGAAACAGTAGAAAAGTGCTATATAAATGTGCTTCACTTACCATTTTCCATAATGTAGACTGTATGTAGGATGTGTGCAGAGAAGCTCAGAGAGGGAAGGGAAAAAAATGAAAGACAAGAGACATAGCTCTGAAGTGCACTAAGATGGCCAGGATATTTCCATGGCAACAAAAGGGTGCTACAGGTGGACCGGTCACCTGAGCCAAACAGGGAGAGACAGACGCTTGTTAAAAATGACCTGAATACGACACTATCACACAGGCTGGGGACATAACATGAGGTCAGATTGTGACTTGCATTCTTGATGCTTTCACTTCAAAAAGTCCTCTTCTTCTCATGAAACAGCAATGTTTCCCTGTGCTGCAGATGCTCATATAAAAAGGCCTTTCACGTTCTGCGGAGGACCTTTTAAATGTGATACTTTCATCCCTGTTGGGCTGGCTATGAATAGCTGACTGATAGTAACACCTACCTTTCACCGGCCTTTGTGGTGACTCATTTCCAGTAAGCATTTGGACCACAGATGCAAAACATAATGGGATAATGGTCTGCCTGATGATGCACAGATAATGGACAAATAGACAGGAAAGTACTCCGCTAATAGCTACTGGGATGATAGCAGAAAAAAAGGATGCTTCTTCCAAATTTCATATAAGCCTATCATTTTCCCCTCAGTCGCCCAGACCCAACATTGTTCAATAACCAGTTGGAATCTTGAAAATGCAGAGAGATGGCACATTGTCCAGGCTGAAGAGACCTATTTGGTCACACAGCTGTGTAGGGTAACATAGTAGGCATGGCTTGGCACGGTTGAAAGCTCACCATATGACACTGTGGAAGGATTGCACCCAGCCTGCAACCCTCCAGCACAGGCTGCTGCCAACAGACGGCTACCAATGACAGGGCATGGCAGCACAACACAGACAAGGTCCAATGCACAGCTGCTCCCTTCCACTACTAGGCATGTCATACCTCACAGAGACAAAGAGGCCCACTCACACACACACACACACCGAGGAAAAGAAAGGGAAAAACACACCTGTAATTTGCCAAAATTAGTGACAGAAAAATTTAGACTTGCTGCACTGATTTGCACCAGAAAGCACCCTCTTAATAGTCACAAAAAAGGAGAGACGACACCTTTCTAACACAAACATTTTACCTCTTCATAATGATTTCTATTTTCTTTTTTGCCAAGCAAAAGTGGTAGGAGGTGAAAGCTGCCGCTCGGAGCACAGGGGCAGCAGAGGTAGGGAGCAAGTGCAAGGACACAGACGTCTTTTGGAGGTGCTTGCTGAATTTTTATGAATTGCCTGGAAGAACGCTGACAAATCAGTGCTGATTGCTTGTGGAGTAGAGACATCACACCCACAGGAAATAGAAATCGCTGAGTGTGGTCACCCAGAGAAAGGGAAGGAGGGGATGGTAGGAGAGAGAGAAAAAAGAAAGAGAGGGAAAGACAGGTAGAGAAGAGAGAGAAACAGGCAGAGAGAGAAACAGGCAGAGAGAACAGCCTTGTGAAAAATGCGCGCTCGACACATTTGGAGGAGCTTGAGAAGAACAGGTTAAGGGAAAAAAAGAAAGATACTGATCTCAGCAAGGACCAAAACCAAGGTGCCAATTAGAAGTTGTGAAGTTGAACTAACATGACGCGAGCAACTCCAGTGAACCTTCAAATTCTGTCTCTGCTTATCTAAATCTAAACAGAACACCTCACGAAGGTGTGGTCAGCTGAGGTTGAGAGTCGGGGGGCCAGTCTGGTGGGATAAATGCTGATGTGACACGATGGGGCCAGCCTTGAGCCCGTGTCATGCTTTAATGATCTTATCCCCTCTGCAGGATCTCCCCAGGGGGGCTGCCAAAGATGGACACCATTAGCCAAGGGACTCTTTGTTGAGGGGGAACCGAGGCTACAGCATCCACGCACTGCCTCCCCTGATGAATATTTATCACTGTCGTTCGCTGCCTAAGGTGGGGGTGGGAGACAGGGGCGGGGGTGGGAGGCTGAATAAAGATGCTCAGGAGGTGATTCTTCAAGGATACATCCAAGGCTCTTCCATCAACGGCTGTCTCAAAATGGCGGTGGGCTGGTGGGGGTGGCAAGGATGGGGAGGGGGGTTGGTTTTCTGGTGCTCAAGGTGGCATGCATGGTGGTTCAGGGCTGCAGGGAGAGCCAGCTCCACTTGACAGCAGTGTAACAAGATTATCAGGGCCATAAGAGCAAACAAAAACCCCAGCAACCTGCCTCAGAATCCAGATTACGACAGCGCCTGCTCTCTGAATACTAAACATGGCTGGGGAGGACTAACGGGGCGCAGGCATTACTGAGACATGACAGTGGATTGCATATCACGTAACTAATGACATGCACATGTACCCGTACTGAGACAGATTACCAAAACCACACAAGCACATATAAATTTAACTTGTCATGATCAATTCTTGAAAAGAAGCGTCCGAGCACTTGGCACCGGTGGTTTGCTAATGAAGTGAATAAAACTAGACAGCGGAGGTGCATGCTGATGAAAGACTGTTTTCAGGAAAGCACAGGCAGCATCCAACAATGGCAACTCAGTTCTGTGAAACTCACAGCTGAATATCATCTCACACCAAACAATGCGTTTCACTCCAAAAGAGATGATGAACAATGTGGCTCATTTTGCTCATATGCGTAGTTTAAAATTTCTTTCCTCTGCTATGACCACTGCAGATTTGTACAGGTTTTTATAGCCAAGAAAAGAGTTACAGAAGCAAGGACCCAAATGTAAGGCCTTAAGGAAGACAGAATGGCTTAACAGTGTTTTTAATCCATTGTCTATGCATAACCCCCACATCTTAGACGATTAACACAACACAAAAGGAGAGGGCTGGATGTGAAGTCAGTGTGATCACCTATTCAGTTTCCCTGATCAATAATGTATGAGACTTGTAGCCTCTTGCTCCATAATCATGGACTCTCTGCAGGAAATAGAATGAAGATGACCACAAAGATACTGAAATGCAGATGATGAGATAAATGTTTGAAAAAAATAAATGAGATGTCAGCAGTTTCTCATTATGCTTTGGCTCATTAATTTATACTTTGTGCTTATTTGTTCTCTTGTCGACTTGCTCTATCAGGGTGGAGATGCTTAATGCAGTCAGTCAACCTTATCCCCCTGTATGCCATAAATAGCTTTTCTCAACACTTTATGCCTGATCAGAGCCACTACTTTTACTCCCTCCTCTCTAGTTTGGAGTTGAAAAGATCGCCCAGATATTCAGATTTAATCATTTTTTCCTTCAGCTGAGTGAAGTCAATTATCAAGCACGCTGCATGCGTTGGGCGCCATTTAACTGCAAATTAAAAATCAGACTCCTCTGATAGCTCCGGCAGAGTTACTGGAAGACTGGTGCAAACTTGTGTATGGAGAAAACAGTGTGTGAGTGTGTCTGTATGAGAGAAAGGTACGATGGGAAGAGGGGAGGGAAGCTATTAACTACTAAGTATTCAGAGCGTGAAATAAGAGTGACAAAAAGAGGGAGAGGGGAAATCATTCAGCAGCTTTCAGAGGGAAATGTGATACGGTTGTAGTAGAGGGAAATATTAAGATGATACTTTTGACCAGTGCAGGATCAGTGCAATGCTAAAATAACAGTTAACAAGATCTGATGCCTATTTAGGGGAGAATGAACCCTAAAAAATAATTACAGTATGACTATGATTGAAGGGTTTAGCAGTTTTAAACAACAATCACGTAAAGGTAGATCAGAGAGAAAAAAAAACAACAAAAAAACCCAGAAAGAATAAAATGTAAAAAAATAAGCAACTCTAAAATCTTTATTGTGTCTTTTTAGTCTTAGCAGTCATTGTAAGCAATAATGCACCTTAGTGCTGTTTAACCAAAATTCTGGTTGGTGAACTGTTTAATGTGTACAATTTTTGGACAGTTATTGTGAGAGTCTCTCCACCCTCATGTACTTGTAATAATATTTTGATTCATTTGTCAAGAAAAGCCAACACACAATAAACAAAATTGAAAATACTTACAACTAAAAGCTTCGTTTTTTTTTCAAATTAAATATATATTGTAACTTTACTGTTAGCATGGATCCTTTAGGCCTTGACAATCATTTTGTG
>JAPZDZ010000009.1:9653177-9710210 GCA_029783805.1 Acanthurus tennentii | reverse complement strand
CCCTTTGTGCAAAGATAAAGCAGATAAGAGCAGAGCAAAGCTTGAAAACTATAGGAACCAAAAAATATCAGTTATATGTAGTATGTAGTATGTTAAGTTAAAAGTTAAAAAGATAAAAGGTAATACCAGTAGAGCTTGGGCTCCGAGGCGTACAGCCAGTCTCCTTGGCAGGCCCATTTTCACTCCACCATCAGCAAGAGCATCTACAGCTGTAAACGCCTGTAAAGCCAAAATCATAGCTGTTGGTTCAAAGGACCAATTTTTCACTATCTTTATGGGTAAGGCAAAATTGTAAAATACGTGTAACATTAAGTAAAACACTCACATAAGCAGGACCGCTGCCACTGAGGCCGGTCACAGCATCAATCAGGTCCTCTTCCACCTCAGTGCAGTATCCCACACTGGCCATCAGCTGCTCCAGTAGCTGTCCATCCTCCACATCTGCATGGGTGCCCGTGGCATAGACAGTGGCTCCCTCACGCACCACCACTGGAGTGTTGGTCATCAATCGCATTACTTTTGGATCAGGGCGATACTGGAGGAGCTTCTGTTAAGGGGCAGCAATACACTGAATCAACTGTTCTCAAATTATAGGAGCAGCAAATTAGGATGATAAGATCATTTACAGTTTAAACTTTTATTAAACTAACATGGATCACAGTTTAAACAACGTGACAGTATAATAGTTGACTTTTTACTTGCATTTCAGTGTCATACAACATATTTTTAAGAAAAAAAAATCGTAGCCCAAAAAGGAAATGCATGAGTGTTTCAAGTTCAAACAACTATCCAATTTCATGTTACAACATGTGACTGTTTTGCCTGAGGGTCTTTAAAGATCCAAGCGTAAAAATAAGGCCAAAGCCTCATGTTTACGTCAGCAACAAGGCAAGAAATTCAAAGCCATAGTTAAGAATTGAGATATAAGTAAACACAATTGCTAATTAAAAAATACCATGACATATAAAACTACTAATAATCTGGGATTTCAGTTATCATAAAATTGTGCAACATTATAATAAAAATGATATATGTTCTGGGTTTTAAAGGCAGCATAGAAGTCAGGTTTCCCAGTTTTCTGCAATTATTTGACTTCTGTAGATAAACAAAAAACTATTGAATTTTCCTGTCAGGCATCATACACGTTATCTGTGCCTTCCTCATCGACCTCATACACCTTAGGGTCTCACCCAATACATCTTACCCAAGATAGACAAGTACTAAGCAAAGAAAAAAAAGATTAATCAATATTTCCACCTCTGCTTTTAAAAGTGTCTGTTCAGAGGGTTATGACTTGCCTTCTCTATAGAGCTGATGGTGACACCTGCAGCACAGGACACAATGAGGTGACGATCCTCAATGTCAGGTCCAATCTCATCCAGTACAAAAGGAATGATGTGTGGCTTCACAGCCAGGAAGAGAACATCACTTTTGCCTACTGTCTCTTTGTTGCTGGTGGTAAAGTTGACACCTAATTTCTGTATAAATGACATTTCAGTACATCATTGGCTACAAGAGTACATGGATTTTATTTCATACAGGCAAAAAATAGAAACCAAAATTCAACATATAAAATTGATTATTTATACCCATTACTAAAGCCAACCTACCCTCAGTCCCTGTACAGTAGGGAGATCTGTGTCTGGGGAACTGGCTGTGATTTTGTGGGTGGCAATCACGCCTTAAAATGGGAAAATGCCCAGAAATAAATTGAATGTCTAGTGTCTGAGTGCAATCAACATCCATCAACAACAAAAGTCAAATCCAAATTACACAGACATGGTAAAATTATGATTCAAAGCTCACCTGCAGCTGTGAAGCCTCTCACCAGAGCGTGGGCCAGCTGGCCGGCCCCTATGAAACCCACACTCATTCTACCTGTTCGGGCACAGAGACGAAGACTTTACCTGTAGCAGTGATGATTTATCTCAACAAATACAGATGATTTTCTGAATTTAGCCCTCTAGTCTTTGTGCAGCTCTGCGGATGTTGTGCTCTAGCAGTAAACAAACTTTTACTTCCTTGTTAATCGAACCAAAAATATATCGGCAATAGCCGTTTAAATACACGGTAACTAAATCCCCCAAAAGACTTACGAAGAAACTGAGAAGCCTCTTTAATGGACGACTGAAAACAGCAACGTTTTTCCAAAAGAAACTCCAGAAAACCCTAACTGTCAACGTGGACCGGCTGTCTCGCGCTCTACCGTACCTGCGGGGGGACGAATGACTGACAAGCGAGAGAGCCAATAATCTTACGGCTTTAGTTAACACGTAACACGTTGGACCAATCATAGTTGCATTAGCAATAACTTTGGGGCGGGTTCTTTAACCAAGAGAGCCTGTTGCATCAGGTTGTGTCGCGGGGCAGAAAAGTTGGTCAGGCAACATGTACTCTGCTATCATCTGCTGGCGAAAAGCTTGAAGGGCATGTGGAGACTCTTTTTTGGGAATGGAGGCAGGCATGTTATCCTGACCCAGAAAACCAACTTGTAGCCTAGTTTACAGCCTAAAGTAAGAAATACATTTTGGGCTTTTTTCCCCTCCTGGGTTTCTGTTAAGCTACATATCGTACTCGTTTACCTGGCTCTCTTATGTCGACCATTTTATACTTGCTCTCGATAAAAAAAAAAAAAATCAGCTTCAAGATTTATCACGGTGTAAAATTATAAGCCTAAACTTAAATAAAAGTGTGGCAGTCCTTAAAAGCTGTCACAGGCTACAGATAGATCACGAAATTTGAAAAGGGTATGTTTTTTGATTAAATCGAGCTGTCAATCAAGTTTACTTATCTTTTCCAGTCAAACTACCAATTTGAGTTTTGATTTCAACCTTTAACATTACACAAATGAGTTTGTTTTGTGGTGTTAAGTCATCTAAGGTTGAGAGTAAGTTTCACATGTCAGTAAAGACTTGTTTTAATGAAGCAAAGGATTCAAGAATCAAAGTGACCAACAAAACATGCTGTTTTATATTTTATTAAACATGGAATATGTCTTATTTGGAATCTCCTAATACCAAATAATTAATTTAATACTTTTGTAAAAATTTGATCTAAACACATCCATGTGTCGGATGCATTTAACATTCAGTGGATAAAAGGAAAAACCTCATACATTTGAACTTTTGGCATTAGACAGATGATAACATGGATACAAGTTTGAAGAAAAACAAAACAAGAAACCCTAAACAAACAGCAAAATGGCTTGACCAAACCCAAAGCTACGTTCAGTGCATACTGTAGACTTAACATATGCTATGCATCTTAATAAGAAATATTTTCATCCACTTTGGTGTTGAAATCCATTTTAATACATTAAAACATATATTAGATTTTAATACTTAAAAAATTGTTAAGTCTCTTGAAGACTGACTTGACACAACATTGTTCTGAAATAATTCCCAAACTCCCATAGGTCCATCCTGTATGCAACCACCAAAGGGATTTGGGGAGGAGGGATGTATTTGGTGTTTCCCGGAGTCTTCAGAGGTGCTGAGATCAGCTCGTCGGTGCACCTGGCACACTCTCCCTGGTAGGTCACTGCAGAACTTGAGAGAGAGGCCTTTGCAGTATAGGGTGATACTGTCAGTTTGTTGCATACAGGCTCAATTCTAGACAAATACTGATAATAAAAAAATACCACACATGCTACAACTTTGAATCTTTATATCCAAGGGAATGAGTCCTTCACACAGCCCAGACTGTGCAGAGCATGCAACCATAGAATTTCTTCATTTGTTTCTATGGCTAAACAATCTTGAAGAGGGAAGCTTTTTTTAGACGGCAGAGCTGGAGACAAAGCGAATCCTCTGAGAGTAAATAAGATCAATGAAATATAGGATCAGGTTGACGTTGGTGAACACGGCCACCACCAGCTTGCTGTCCCAGGGACATTGTCCACGCGGGCAGTCCTCAGGACGAGAAGTGGTGCCGTACTTCTTGTCAAAGCTGTAGATGGGCCAGATCAGTGCAGTGCTGAGGTAGAGGATCACAGCGAAGAAGGTGTAGACAACCACAAACCGGTCAAAGGGGAACCGCAGGGCAGAGGTCCTCCCAGAAACTGTCAATACGATCACTATCACAGTGACAGAGAAGCACAGGCTGTACACCACTACGCAGTACTGTGTGGCAACGTAGAGATTGTATTCGCTGTCATTGGCCAGGGCCCCAAAAATTATGCAGGCCACAAAAGCCTGGACCACCTTGAGTAGACCAGACACAGTGGCCATGTAGCCCACCACAGCACCTGGCTTGGCTCGAGTCAGGAACACTTCAGCACCATAAGGGAAGCAGCAGAAACAGGAGCAGACAGTGACAGCAATGCGGTACATTTGAACTTCACAGCCCTCATCAGGGCACTCTGTTTGGAGGAAATAAACAGGGTAGACTACAGAGGCAGTGATGTACATCAGCGTTGCCAGCATGGCAAAGGCCACTGTGAAGTTATCCCAGGATATAGGCATGCATGTGTGGAGACGTGTAATGTCCAAAGTGAACACAACCAATGTGACAGCAAAGCAGAAGCACCACACAAACATGCAAAAGGTCCCATAGCTGGCGCTGTAGCCTGCACTGTGGGACACAAGGGCCATTATGGTGCAACCAAGTAGCAACTGGCACATTCGAGCTGCGCCTAAAGGTGACAACACGGCTTTTTTGTTGAGGTAGTGTTCTCCAGTGGGATCCATGGTCTGTGTTTTACCCCCAAGCGGCAGCTGTTTTTCTTGGAAAAGTCCTTGATGTCCAGTTCTCAGTGTGGATGTCCTTGCGGCCCACTTTTTTTCGTCACAGACCTCACCCTTTCCTTGGTTGCCTTTTTATAGATGGTCCTTAATTACAAATCTCTGTAATTTTTCCCTGAACTTGCTTTGTAATTACAGCAGTATGTTTTAAGATCAAGTTACATCTAGACACTGTTATGTAGGAGTGTGTACAGTAGCTTGTAAATGTTAAAAATATTTAGTTAGAACTGGAGATGAGATATCTTTTTGATGCCAGTTTTTTGTTTGTTTTTAATGTCTCTACAAGGCTTTACAAGTCCATAAACTAAGCACATAGAGTATAGTTTGTGTTAAGAACACAACACTGATATATTTTTTCAATCCATTACGGAGTCTTAAACTTGTTTTGAAAGATTTAGAATTTGATTCTGGTCTTACTCAAAGCTCTGGTGTATGTCCTCCGAAAACTTGTTTTTTCCTTATTTTCTCTCTTCAATCTCCAAGTTTGCCAGTGCTTCAAAAGTTCAAAGTGAAGTAAAACCGAAAGCCTTCTACAAGTCAAATCCAGAGATCAATCTTCCAACAATAGCCCTCGGTCCCGAACAGGTGGACTAGATCTTTGTCCTGTCAGTCAAGTTCCATCACTTAGTAACTCTGTCCTTGTTAATTCTTCACTGCAGGCCAGTCAAAATCGTCAAATCCCTTGTTTCTGTCTCTTCTTTTTTGCCTTGCTATGTCTGTCCCCTGTTGTCTGTTGAGTTTGCTCTCTCACTCACATTAAGGCACAACCTCCCCACCTTCCTGTATGTCTTGGTGTGCATTCACTCAGTGGATTGCTAGGGGTAGCTGTTTAAACGAAAGTTTTGCCAAGCCCAGGGTTACAGGCCTCGCCAGTTCTATAAATAGGGGGTCTATATTCCACAGAGGGGTGGGAGGCAACATGTGGCAGGCAGTATGGGAGTCGTATTTCTAGGGAGCACCCAGAGAGGCTGAGTCAGAGCTCCCACAGAAAGAAACTGGCATTTATGTGCAGTGTAATGACAGGGAGGGAGACTCAGACTCCCATTAGAGACAGAAATTACATACAGCTCTAGAGGAATGATTATGCTTCAGTAATGACAGATCTAGAGCGATGTATGTCAGAGGGAAATGAAAATGGATTAGTAGTTACTTAAAATACTTTAAACTGTGATATTAGTGTACTGTGATTTTTTATTTACAGTGTGCACGGTGATTCTGTCAAATCCTAAAACTTTTTTAAATCTTTGTGGTGACAAATTGTAGACTACTGGTCAAGGATTTTGAACAGTCTTAACAACATAATGTTTTTTTTCAACCCTAAACAATGGATTTCTGAGAAAACCCCATGTTTAAAGGACAAGGCCTAAATGAAATTAACATTTTTCTAGCTCTGACTGAATTTTTTTTACCTGGATCACTGTATTGTATTTTGAAGTTTTAAAAAGCTTTGATAAAACTGCATTTTAATTTGCATTTGACAAAGAAACAGGAACCTGTTCATAATTAAAACTGCACTGATTTTTATGTTCAGCTTGAATTTAGTTTAGCAATGACCGGTAATTTCTAATATTTCCCTTTCAACTGTTCTTGTCTTTCTTTGCCTTTCCAGATGTGAATCTGGTTGAACAATTGTACAGCATTTTGTTCTCCATGTGCAAGCAATTTTATTTTCCCTTGATAAGAGGACATTGTACATCCTAAAATCATGAAAGTCTATTAAAAAATAGAGACTTGTCCTCTCAGCCATTAGACTGAACAGAGTCAAGCTTTTGTAGAAGGCAATAACAATTTTTTTGAACACTTGTATATGTATGCTGAGGGGTGATCCTTTTACTAGAAAAAAAACAGTTATTTCTAAAAATTCTCTTGCAGCTTTTGTGCTGTCTCAAGGATTAGCTATTTAGAAGAGTGCTGTTGTTTCCCTTGCAAAATTTAAATCTAGAAAGTGAAAAACAAGGTTAATTGTTGTTCTGTAGTGAAAGAAAGCTAGAGAAAATTATTTGAGAAAATCAGTCAGCTCTCCTCCATTACCTCTGAACAACATTGTCATGTATATATCTATTCCACAAAGCAGTCTTTGACAAAATAAGACAAATTTATCAAATTTTCAGAGATCATTTTTCCCCTTCATAAATTGTGACTGTCAGATATGATTTTAGTGATGAATGCCTTCAAGTTTTTTGGATTTCAGTCACTTGAAATCCTGTGACACAGCTTTGGGCAGTGCTTTTACACCATCCTATGCTTTTCTAGCTTTGGCTCTATGAGAAGCGACATTCGTTCGCATTCTACTTTAAAACAAATTTTTGTCCAAGATTGCTTTGGAAAAAGGATACACTGATGATAATGTTGTCATAATATGGTCATATTTAAAGACTGTATTTGGCACCCTAAAGTGGCTCAAACAAAGAACATGGCATACTCACATCTACAACAAAATTGGAGGTTGATATGGGTGTGTATGGATAGCTGTGGCTCAGCAGGTTAGCAGGGTTAGCGGCTCGATCTCTGGCTCCTCCACGTGACGCGTTTTCCTTGAGCAAGACACTGATCCCTGATTGCTCCAGATTAATAAAGCAAGAAAAAGCTCATCGAATAAATACCTAGTGTCTAATTATCTTAAAGAAATTGTGTACCAAACAAAAAGACACAGCTAAAGAGGAACAAAGTTTTTATTTTGCCGAGACTAATAGGGTGCTGGGCCTAAGGTGATGGGTGTTGCACACAATAGAACAGGAACAGAGACCTTTGTTTCTGCAGGGCCAATAACTGTATTGTAGTTGTTTTAAATTGGAATTTATTAGTTCATCATTTCCTATTAGTATTGAGTCATTATCAACAAAATCTATTCGCATTTTAACATTTCTCAAAATACCTTTGTCTATTCAGAAATGTTTTTGAGATTGTCCACATTTCTTAAAATATAAGGCAAGACCGAACGGGTAAATAGTGTAAGACATTTAACCATCAGATATTACTATGAACTTCTCAAGTTTAATGTGTTAAGAACATTTTTTTTTAGGTTAAAAATTTTCCTAAATTTAAAAATGTTTTAAAATGCAAGTTATGTTATTTATAACAGATAGCTGAGCCAAACAAACTTCTAAATGTATTTCAGACATTTTCTTAAAAAAAAATAGCCAATTTCAAAATTGAAAAGTAAAGAAAAAAATAGGTTTACATGTTTGAGCTCTTGGGCTTATTATATTGGCCTTTGTGCAGTGAGTGTGATATAGGAATGAGAAATGTGTAAATACCACAAATACATATTGAACTTTGGGAAACAATAAGAAGAAGACTTACAGCAATTTTTACTTTGTAATATATGTAATGTGTCTTTTCTTTTAGGTCTGATACAAAGACATGCAATCAACACAAAGAGAAAAAACAGCAATGTATTTACAATTTACAAAGAATCACTTCTCTGTGAAAATAGCACTTATAAATATGATTTACATAACAAAATAAATATGTAAATTACCAATGTAGCTTGAGTTTTTTTTCCTGTTAAAAAATATGTTACAGAATAAAATTACAATTAGTAATACCTTTTTTTTCTGGTGTGATGCGAAATAGAGGTCCTTAAAAACATTTATAAAGACATCATTACATACAACATTGTCATTATATTAAAAAGTGATCTCTATTATGAAATATAAGAAGGGAGTTACAATAGTGAACACTTGAAAGAACCTATACAAAAACTCAAAAAAATATACAATACACGATATTTGTCTCCCTTTAAATGTCCATTGCATTGATCTGAGGGTTACTGAACTACTGAGGTGATTTGACATGAATGTGTAGCCTATGTTTAGGTTTGAACAGTCCTCTTCTGATAATGTGGCCTGTAAGAGAGAGGTATAGACTAGATGTAATGGCACTGTGGTGTATGTGTAGGTACTGATAGACCTTAAAGTGTTTCCAGGCTCACTTTAGCACCGCAATCAGTACCAGGCAACGACTAAAACGGGCATAATTGCATCTTCACAACTGTGGAGAGTGAAAATCTAATCTAAATCTAGTCTAATTTAAAACAGTCGCGCAGGGAGCATTTCAAGCCAGTCGTGTTTGCACTGTGGATAGAGATGTTAAAAAAGACATGGTTGTAAAACCTGATGTAGTAATAGTAGAACTTATTGGAAAAAGGTGTTTTAAAATCTATTTTATGGCTAAATCAACAACATTTTAAATAATTGTTTTAGCAGATTGGTGCAGCTGTTCTATGCATGCAGTTTTTTATGTTTTGGTGACCATTAAAAGTAATGTTAATTCTCTAATCTTATTCACTTAGATAGAGTCCTGCATGGGGGCGAAGCCAAGACGGCTGCTGACCAGCAGGACTTGTTTATAGAGATTTTTTTTTCTCTCAAGCCAATTATCACAATAATATACAGTGTGTCTATTTTGTTCTCTCTCACTGTTTCTTCCATTTCATTTGCAAGAAAAATGTCATATATTTATCTGTTTGCATCTGTAAAGTTTCTGTCTGTAGGATTTCTTGGCACCTAGCGGTGAAGTTGCAGAGTGCACCTGACTGAATATCCCCCTGCTCACTGTCACCCTTCAAGAGTTTCTGCAATGCTCTATAAATAGACACCCCTAGATCCTACACACAAGAAATTTAATTTCAGGAGCCTGATGACTCAAAGAGGACGTTTATTCAAACTAGTCTTTTACCATGAGTTGATTAGAGGGGTGTTGCTGTCAATTGTCTCTCTATCATTCTCGCCCTTGTTTTAGAGATAAATACTGTCCTTCTGATCCAGTGCTTTTCTCGCCTCACAGTGAACCTGTTTCTGCCTGGATGTTTTTGTGTGTGTGTGTGTGATGAGATGTTGTTAAAACCCACCTAGAAATAGCTTAAACAAAATAATACCCTTATATACTCTATAGTGACTACATAACAAAAACAGCATCCTTTTGTCATTGTGGCGTTTTTTTTTTTTAACAATGACTAAATATGATCGATATAGAAGGATGAAATTATATTTAAAAAAAAACAGAACATCAATGAGCATCCTTAAAACTGGATTACATTCGTGATTTTTTTTTCTTTTACAAAGCAAAAGATAATTTAGATGGAGTGTAGCAGAGAGTAATGCCTTGTTACAGTGGCATGTTGCCCCCGTACTTGTCACCAGTTGTGAGGAAAGGGATTGTGGCACAAATACAAGCCACTGTGTTTGACTGAGGCTTGGACTTAAGTAAACAGGAGGTCAGAGGGATATCGACTATAGGTAGAATGGGGTATTTGGAGGTATCAGGCGTGGGAGACTGGCCAGAGTGACCAGCCAACCCTGCTTTAGTTTAGCAGGGAGATACTGTGTGTGCGAGAGTCCTTTTAGCTGCCGCTGCTGAGCATGCCCAGTAGTTTGCCGGGGTCCATGCCCTGCTGCTGGGCCATCTTTTGCACATCAAAGCCCATGTGCATGAGGAATTGAATGACGTTCATCTCTTGCCCTGTGAACTGGTCTCGGATGGTGGGGCAGGTGGGGTTGCAGTGTGGCCACGGGCAGCTGTCAATCAGATGTACAGGGCAGCCTTTGGGTGGAGCCTTGTTGTTCCTGTTGTCGTTGAGGCTGCGGTCCCAGCAATGCAGCGCACGGGGCAAGGAAGTGCCTTTGACCTGCACGTCAATCCAGTAACTAGAATGCAACACAAGAGGGCGCTGTCAGCTCACAAGTACAACATCTGAAACAGAAAGTTTTATATCCCCTTACAATCACACACAGGATATAGTGGATATACTCACCTTCTGGTGATAACTTCATGTGATAGGCATGCTGGAGCAAACATGGCCCTGAAAACAGAAATTAGAATAAATACATATATCAATCTAAATTCATGCTAGAGTCCTGCCTAATTAAACATCCTATAATGCAGAGATTTAGCCTTACGGGACATCTTTGAGTGTGTTCCTCAGCTCAATGCCAAGGTTTTGGATGTAGCGCCACTGGCCTTCCTGCACAGGCTGGCCTGTTAGCTGTATGTTGTCCACTGTCAACTGGGCCTCATCAAAAAGCCACTGGACAACAAACACAGGACCTGCACAGGAAAAGATTGAAAAGATTTAAAGATACGTAATTACTCAGGCATGGACCATGCAGATGTTTTGGGCTTGCATGTTAGGGAAACGCACTAACTTTGGCATGTACAGTATTTGCGCTTTACTCAGTACAAAATGAGATCCTAAACTCACTTTTTATTGATGGGAAGACTCTATATCCAAAGAAACAGTTCCACTCCTCTCCTTCATGGGTTTGTCTACACCTCTCTGGTACCACTCCGCCCCAGTACCTGATAGGGCAGGTTAGAAGGACAGACATTAGCAACCTGATGAACTCATCATGGCACTAAAATTTTCCACCTAACAAAATTCTGACATTTAATGATAAAAATCACTGGCTTCCATACTTGATGCCTCTCTTGATGGTCTCTGTGGGGGCACAGCTGGTAGTGTCCACGCAATCCGTGCAGTGATACTGCTTGTTGTCCAGGAACCAGCCAGAATCAGACAAGCCTCGCACTTGGATCCCAGTATGCCCCAGTCCCTCCAGCATCTCAGCCACACGATCTACGTTCAGAAGGACACCAGTGCCACCGGCACTGCATACATAAAAATGACAAATTCTTATTAGAACCAACAGAGCAATAGGAATTCAATGTAAAAAAATTTTAATTTTAAATCATAAGCAAAATGTTCGCACAAAAACATACCTGCTTCCTGCTAATAGAAGAACTTTAGCATTGTCCAGACCTTTGTTCAGCAGGTCCTTCACAACCTCCTGAATGATCAAGGAGCCCATGAAAGCATAGCCACCTGCACACACAACACAAAGAGAGCAGAACTTTAAAATATCATTTTTTTGAAAGAGGTTTACTTATTTTATGCGGGGGGTTCAGTAATGTCTTACTCTGCTCTGTTTTGGCTGTAGCGCCACTCCACACATCGCTGGAGCAGTACGGGATGAACCTGAATGACCATCGAACAGTTAAATTTTATGGGCAGTTGGCAAAATTGAGCTTTGATAAACACGCAAACATGACTTAACTTACACCATGTTGGCATTCCACCAGTGAGGGTTTTCCTCAGGCAGTGGAGACAGGATTCCCGTGCCTGCAGAGACAGATCAACATGTATCATTAGCTATGCCGACACTCCCACACACATCCTCTTCTTCCTCATCATGATTATCACACGGATTACAGTTATTACACTGCAATGAGAGAGGGAGGCGTCTCTGTTCCTACAGCAGCGGGCGCCAGGTAACCCTATACCGCAGCTACATTATGACGGGGTGTCGGTTGCAATAACACTGCAGATGAGCACAGATACATCCGATCCTTTTAATTACTGAGACATTTCAGTGGGATCTGGGTACTTTTATCACCGTGTTAGGGGTCAATTTGCTGCAGGTGGAGTAATAGTGGTGCTTATACAGCAAACGATACAGACGAGCTTAGACTGACCTGTTTTAGTTTGGGGCCACTTGGATGAGCTCATCAATCTTCTCATGGTCTCGTATCGGCTGTCACAGTTCTCCTTGTTGAAGCAATACCAGCCACCTGGACAAAAAACGTATGGAAACACGGATAATTTCTCACATAAATTGTCTATAGTTATTTCTGCATTTTGATTAGGACATGACAGGAGAAAAATAATGAAACTTGTGAAATTTGTCCTTAATACTGACCCTCTAAGAATATCAACCACCGTCTGCTGCCTCGAGATTCTTTTAGGTAGTACCTACAAGAAATGAAAGCATTAAAAAAAAGAAAAACAACACATCATATGCTGGACTAACCCATGCAAATATTAAAAAAATATATTTTGATATCATTCAAAATTTCTCAAGGTTTATTTTACACTGCCTGCATAGCAATTTAAGTAAACACAGACAAATACAACCACATTCCAAAATTTTGATGCAGTGTTCACTCTTCAGAAAGATGAGATAAACACTGAAAAGTTAAAACCCTCACTGTATCTACCATCACATGACGGTATCCAAGCATGAAATATAAACACTTTCAATATCGTCGCTTTCATCCCAACAAGGATGCCTTGTTTCTTTGTTGATAGCTATCTCTTAAAGGTGGCAGAAAATGTCAAAAATTAAACTCCGTCAACATAAATTCAGTGAGTGCACAGGAGAGAACAATGAGGTTGTGTGTGCTGTAACTGATATAGTGACCAAACAGGAGATGAACATCATCTTTTCCCCTATCCTGTTTGTACTGCAGATGTCAGTGGATTGTATTTGTCATGTTTAATGTAGCATCATCATCTCTTCATTCTGAGCTCATCATTCCTCAGCAATGTCCTCACACACAACATGGATTAAATCAATGCTTTGACCCAGAGGAAGGATATGATAAGAGATCTCTTGATAATAATACAACATTTGGTCTGTATAGACGTCAACTCACAGTCTGTCTTTTGTGTAAGACCCACATACGTCCATGAAACAGCCCCGGAAAGGTACCCTGGACTAGGACATTCGAAAGAAGTGAACGTAAGAGATATGTGTTGTATGTACTGAGCCCAGAAGAGGGCAATACTATCATGATTCTCCCATGCTGCCAAAGACACTAATGTAAGAAGCATCATCATCCTTTCTTTAATTTGATTTTTTATTTAAGACTTGGAAAAATAAATCGTAAATGAGGCAAATTAAAAGATTTTGGTGTGTAAGCGAAATGCACCAAATGTGCTTCTTTGACACTGACAGATCTAGTTTGTTTTTATTTTTAATTCAATCAGTATCCACCCAACTTTACCAATGACTAAACTCAAGAGATTGCCAGAAACATTTCAGCAACTTTAAAGAAAACAGACTTGGCTGAGGCTCTGAGCTGTTTGCTCAGACACTGAATCACACTTTGGCTGCAGTAAATGTCTTGTGCTATTATTGTGAGCTCAATAAAGGCTGAGGACACTCTACTTACTACTTCCAAACAACAAAGTGAAGGCAGGCTTGGCAAGCTGAACAAGCCAAGAGTGAAAGGCTCTGAAACAAGTGCAACCGAATCACACATTTCCACCTTCCCATCTTGTGAATGTTTTTTTTCTCAATGCATCCTGGTTTATCTGTAACTGTAACAACACCTCTCTCGAAAACACTGTTAGTAGGTGATGGATTAACATCCCAACTGACAACAGCCACTGTGGTGAATGAAACGGCCATCTGCCAGTAACTGTCCCCTGCTCCCGTTCTCATGCTGCGTCTCTAAACGGCTAAGAGCTTTACGGCACTAACAGACAGCTCTGTCTACCACTTTGGGGTTTAACAGGAATTAAACAGGATAGAAAATCCATAAAGAGACATGTATAGCAAAATCCCATTTCAGTCAAGCCTGCCCATCACTGAACTGGTCCCAGATAAATTCTTCTGCACAATGGCAGACACTCACTGAAGCCTCCTGATGAGGCACGGACATCATTAACACTTAGGAATTTATATAATACTGGAAACTGCTTATTTAAAAAAATAATGTAAAATAATGAATAAACAGTGATTTCCAATGTGGCTATATTACTGATAAATTAAGGACCTGCAACTTGAATACCGTTCTTCCATTAAAAACTTTATTCTTGAACGTGATATACTTTGTTTGAGACACAAGTGAAGTTCTCTGGCCCTTTGGCCTTGGATTTAAACAAACTGTCAAGTAAAGACATGAGGGAATATAAAAAATTACACTTTTAACAGCTGCCAGTTATTCAATTCATTCCCAACTCACAATTTTTTATGTAAGAATCTGTTTACTCTACATGTAATTTCGCTCATAGCAACCAAAATGAATAGAACTGTCTTGAGTCTTTACATTGTTTATGCATTAAATAACGGAAGCGCGTTGGATCTGTTGGATATGCTTTTAGTGCCATGGCTTATCCTGCTTTAGTACAGAAATTATGCAGGCACTCCTACTGCCAAATGGATTTCTGCTTAGCAATGTCAACAGTAAATATCATTTGAAACAAATGTAGAGGTCCATTGTTTGCTGCATGAAGCACAAACCAAAGTAATTTACCCAGAAACAAGCTATTAACTTCCAAGATCTGCTGAGAGCAAATTGTACACGTTTTACAGACAAGTAGAGAAAACATACCGTTAAACGTTTACAAAGACACTATTCAACAGTATGCCCAGCGGGTGCAATCATCAGAGAGATGGGCGGGGGTCCGAAACCTGAAATCTAAACTTTCTGCGGAGCAAATCCTGCATTCTAATTTGAAGCAAAGGAAATGAAGCATAGGCCATGTGGCTATCCGCAAATTTCACGCTTCGCTGACGCAAAGCAGCTGTCTATCTTATCCCGACTGAACCTTATTCTGCTCTCTTTTTCATTGTGTCGCCATTTATTTTTATCATTTACAAATTTTATTTTTTAAGTTATAGAAACTTAATTTTGTACATCTGCAATTGGGCTAACAATGAGAGTATTTGTGCGAACTTTACACTGAGACGAGCATTACTGTCCTCAGGCCAGAAACATGAGGGTTACTTCGGGTAGCAGGATGACCAGCAGGACGGGGTGCGACCTGCTGAAGTAAAATAACAATTCCCACCAACTTCGGAGCACATGGCTGCAAAGCTGACCCTACTCTGACCTATCGATGCTCCAGTCACATTAAGGTCTTTATTTATCACATTGTACACGTGTATTGTCAGTTGGTACATACCCCGCGGCACTCCCGTCGTTGCAGGTGACTGATGTATTCTCCAAAAAGTTCAGCTTCATGTCGTAGTCGAGCTTCTGCGCCGAGCACGGGTAGAGGGATTGCGCAAGGTTCTTCACCTGTGTCATGAAGTTATCCATGTTCTCCTCCACGGCGGTGAAATCCAGAGGGAAGCTCTCCGTGGTGTCACCCCGGTCCGCCCGGTACGTGGGAGGAGGTGGTGCGCGTCGTGGTTGTGGGTTGCGGCCACCCCGGAACCTCCGTGCGCCAAGAGCTCCGGACTGCATCAGCACCAGCAGCACCACTGATGAAACCATTCTGATCGCTGTCATCTTGTCCCCTCTTTAAATGTCCTTCCTCCAACTGCAAAGTCTTGTCGGAGAAGCGCAGAATTATACCGACGGTGTTGATGAGGAAACTACAATTACGCACGGGCTAAAAGACACCAGAATACTTGTCATCCGTTCCCAGAAACGCATAAATGTGATGTCTATTAAATTAAAAAAACTAAGTTTAAAGTCCTCTGTGATCAATCACAGTCTTCCGCCGAATTCTCTGGATATATTTCAAAACTTGTTTGAAAATCTATCTGGCACTGTTCAAGCGCTGCTGGACGAAGCGCACAAGCCTGAACGACAACACTCGTGCCATGCTCTTGTATTTTATTCAAACTTTCCCCCCTTGTGTGTCCCTCCAGCCAATCGCAGGAGCGGGGCAGGACTCGGGGCATGATCAAGCGTGGCAGACTACCCCCCTTTTAATTTATAGAGGGGAAAAAAAATGTCCATGCGTTGGTTCTTTTGATCCGCGATGTTTTATTTGATGTGGTGGCTTTTATTGGCCTTGAAATGCCCATTTCCCATTCCACCACAAATTTATGAAGTGAGAATACGCATCTTGTTACACACTTGCCTGAAAATCAAGTGGTGGAAAAAACAAAGATAAAAGTCATGTTCAGAATGATAAATTTATTATTATTATTATTATTATTATTATTATTATTGTTGTTGTTGTTGTTGTTGTTGTTATTCACCCATGTTTATAGTAGAGGTATGATACTGTGATACTGTCCATCATCCTCTCATGTTTCACCCCAAAATAAAAACCCCACACACTTTTTTTTAACAATCACTCTCAGGCCTTTTGAGTTTCTCATGTTTTCTTAAGGTTTAGAAAAAGGGGACTTGGGCACTTGTGTTTTTTGTTTTTTGTTGAAATCCAGACGGGGCTTCCAAAGATCAAAGCAACCATCACTCTTTCTCCCCCTTGTCTCGCCTCCTCCCTCCCTCTTCAGTCGCTTCCAAACTTTCCTGGTCTACTGTATATTTTAAGTCGAGCAGAGCATCCTGATGGTAAGCCAGCTTTTTAACACAGGAATGTCTCGTTATGGTTGAGGTAGACTTTCCTCGAACAACCTCTCATTTTAAGGACACATAGAGGCCTGCAGAGCCAAAGTGATTAATCATCACGGTAGCACTTTATGGTGGTATTTTAGTGATTTTCGTCTTTGATCAAGTGCATACTTAACATATGAAGCAGAATAGTTGGAAAGTTTGGTTCCACTAACTACTAATGCACACCCTTGCATCACTAGTTTTCAATAGTCTACATATAAGCAAAAGCTCCTGTCATAGCGCTTGTGGGAAATTTATCAAAAAAGGGAGCATCAGTTTCTTTATATATACGTTTTTTTTGAGAGCTTATGAAGTATACTTCATTGTCCAAGTTAAATTAGGCACACTACTCTTCAGGGACTGGAACTTTTACAAACTTCTGTGGCTTAATTAGTGTCTGACTTTCATTTTTAGATCAGAATTATCACTTTTCAATTAATGATTCAGTATTCGTGTTTTTAAAAAGATAGCTAACAATGGTTTCCTGAGGGAAATTGTGTGTCTCTAAACAAAATTATATATTTACTTGGCCCATATGCCATAAA
Source organism: Acanthurus tennentii (assembly GCA_029783805.1). Lineage (NCBI taxonomy): Eukaryota > Metazoa > Chordata > Actinopteri > Acanthuriformes > Acanthuridae > Acanthurus > Acanthurus tennentii. The sequence goes on along the minus strand of JAPZDZ010000009.1, from coordinate 9,692,842 downwards.
AATGTTGGCTTCCTGCAAACCATGAATATGCTGAATTTACATTTCATACGTACTCTGGCAACATGTCTACTGTACATTTAAAGGAGACTTAGCTCAGATTACATGTTTATAAGATGACTTTGCCATCAGAAGGAGAAAGGGATTGTGGTGCCCGAGAAGCAGACCACTTCTTTTTCCATTTCATCGAACAAAATAGGTATTTTTAAGGACACAGTGGGAAATTTTCAAGCAGTGTTTGTGATGACACGTCCAGGTATTTTAGGCCAAAACATAAACTTTACCTGACCCTCGCTAAATGGTTTTTGTGCCTAGCCGTAACCAAAGTCACAGTTAAAACCCAAAGTTAAAACATAAATGTTCAACTTAAAGAAATGTTAAGTTTAAACATATCCTTGGTTTGCAGAAATGTACAATGCCAACATTATTTTTTGTTGTCTGACGTTTTAATATCTATAACTCAGGTGTAAAGAAATGATTCTGACATTTAAAAAGATGCTCAGGCATGTCTTGAACACAACAACATATCAAGTGTAAAACTGCTTCACGTCTTCTCAGAAAAAGAAGCTCTGGCACCTAAGTGTGCCTGAAAGATGTCGAATTGTTCTGGGCCAGGTAAGATGGATATGAAGCCACCAGCTGGACTGATGGTATTCATTGGGAACTTCAAACAGATGCTTGTATAGATTAAAACATGTGGTAGGGCCCAGGAGGAGAAGCTCTGTCACAGATTGAGCCTCGTCACTTTGACCCATACCTCCCCGTTTTATCACACGTCATCCCCAAAAATGTAACCCTTAAATCACTCGCAGATGGACGCTGGCCTCTGACACATACACTACCATGAAGAGATGCCCCGACAGTATGTCGAAATGTCCTCTGACCCAAATGAGTGAGAAGTGGGAGCTGCAGATGCTCAAACTTCAATTGATCTAAAAGTGTAGATTCAGAGAGTTAACATGAGGGATTCTATGTAAACCTTTATCAAATGTCTCAGTAAGATAGACAGAGTTAGACTGAGTTACACTGGTTATCTTTGCTACTGTTGCTGCACAGGGGTTTGTTCTCTAAAGTGCACCTTGTTTGAACTCCAAGCGCTAAGCCTTTCTGGCTTTCACTGATAATTCTCTCTCTCCCTTTTTCCTTGCCTCCCATCGTCAGTGTGTAGCGCAGACACAAATTTAACCATGCAAGTCTGAATGGATTAATCCTAGATTTAGGTCATTTGAAAATGACCCAGCTGTTCTGATGGCAGTCCCTCAGAAGTGCCCCCGTAGCTCCTGTGGCCCCCACCCCAACTCCAGGCCTCCTGTGAAAGTCAAAGCCTGTCTTTCATCTCCGATCAGTTGCATGTGCCCTCACAGATCCACAGGTTTTACTGCTTAAGTCTGGGCTGGCAGCATTGATCATGTGACCGTTGCCTGCCTGGCGTTTAGACACATCATAGCTGTGTGAGCGCTCTCTGTCTGCACTGCCTGCCAGTTCTGCTCACACATCCCCATCATTCGTCTCCCCATGCCTGTTAGTTTTGATTTGCACATGCTGTTGTCGAGGGTCCATCCGTGATCATCAAATCCTGCTAGTTGGAACTGTTAGGTCAGGTTACATCAAAGAGATCAGGAGGGATCAGCCTCTTGAAAGGGACAGGCTCTGGCTCACATCATCAGAAACAGGTGGAGGTCCTCATCGGGAGAACAAAGGAGAGATCACCATCTATAAAACTTTTATATTTCACAGAAGAGTTTCTTTAAATTCCTTTAAATTGCCACCCTCTCCTAAACAGAGAGCACAAACTAAAGAGCTGCAGCATAAAACATATGATATCAGGTTAGAGATTGTGGGACTCAACCACAGCACTAAATCCCATGAAGGTCACAAGCAGCAAAGCCTGAGACTTAGTGGTATTATGGCCACAAAGTGTTTAAGTGTGGATATCTGTTAAAAGCCAAAGCCAAAAGGGAAGTGGAAATGTATGGAGTACGACTCAGGTGATACGAATTAGTTGAAAAGTTGTTGAAATCTTCAGAGGTTTTGTGTATAATGTAGTGATCTTACTTTGTCCTGTGGCTTTTTACTGCTTTTTGAAAAAAAGGAAACACTGCACCAGACTGACATTTTAATAACTGCTTGTCATAGCTAGGTAAGAGAAAAGTCATGATATTTCACTAAAAGGAGCAACATGTAAAATCTGGCCACCTGTCAAGAGCATATTAACCTCAGTAGATATCTCTAAAACACAGTAAATTTAATTCTTTGACAAAATATCAGAACTGATACTTCTTTGCACTCTATTGGGAAGTTTGGTCAATTTTTGAATGGTTTAAGCTTAAATTCTTATATATATTATACATTTTTCACCTTTTAAATAGAAATGTATATCTTGCAAATATAAAAAATTCATTAATAAATTGATCTGACTAATCTCAGACGGCTTTGACATTTTAGGCTTTTTGCGACTGTGAAATGTTTTGAACCTGAACTTCTGTTCTGTGTCACTTTGAGACAGAACCTCCAGAAGCAGGTTCCCTTAATTTTATGCTGAAACAAATTAAAACCAAGTGCAACATTTAAAGCCAAAACACGACATGTACAGAATTTTTGGGTGTTAACACACTGAGGCATTCCTTTCATGTGCCCCATCACATGTTGCTGATATTACCCAGAGAATCCGTAAACAACCTTGATCCTGACTTAAGTCAAGAAGTACCATCTAAGAAGTGGATGTAAATGGGGAGTAAGAGAGAGAGTAAAAGAGGCAGGAGACATCTGTCGAGCAGGCTCTCATTTCGTAAGAGGAGGCGGTCTATTGGTTACAGATGATGCCCTGTTTGATAAAAATGAGCTCTTTCAAGATAGGACAGCTTGCATTAGGGGTCTCTCTGGCACCAATGGGCAATCAAATAGTTTGGCTGACAGATCAGCTGTTTGTTGTCGATCTTTCATCTGAATGATGGTCACAAAATTGCTGCTGCTGCCTGTAAGCAGTTATGTCACGTCATTCATAATAGTCAAGATGAATGTTTGTTTCTGTCTGTCTGTCAGGGTGAGTCTATGTGCATGTTTCGCATGTTTGCCTGCATGTGTTGGCATACCGGAAAGATGAGTAAGGAGGACCTGGATGTCTTTGAGATACCGGAACGTGAGTGTGCAGCTTTTCTCCAAGAGTTTTCCATTCATGCCGAGTGCTTGAATCACCCTTTGCAGTGCCCTCTGCCAGGTAGACAGTGAGGAGAGCAGAGACCAATTACCGTTCAAACTTGCTATTATTATCATCAGAGAGGCGGCAGCTCTCCTTCCTCTGCGCTTATTCCCATCTCTACTGAGACAGAAGGAAAATTGGGCTCTTTTGTCTCGGAAATGTTTATTTATGCCACAGATTTTTTGCCAAAGGACATGGAAAAACCCTTATTACAGGTCATGACAGTAGAGCCACAACACATTATTCATTTTCTGTCCTTTAACCTGGTAGTCTCTTAAGGGAAATTCTTTTGAAGTACACACCCTGCTGTAAAACATGGTCATTATTCAATTATGTGAGAGCTGTATTTGAAATAGTTTGAAGCTGTAGCTCTTAAAAATACATCATCAGAGCAGTTCAGAATTACCATTATTTTGTATATTTTTGTTTTATTTTGGTTTATAAAGAATTCAAATATGAAAGAGACAAAGTTGAATCTGATGTTGGGTCAATATCAGTGCCATTTTGGTGCCAGTTTTTCATACAGGAAAGATTAGTACTAAACCGTTTTCACAAATCAACCCGGTACAATAACCACAGAATCAGGTCTGGACATTATGTGGCGTTGCCCTTCACACATTTACCACACAACGAGGGATTAGTCATGTCAGACATGTTCTCAAATACTCCATTAGGTTTTGGTTGGGTTAGACCCTGCAGGAGACATGACGTGATTTGTTTATAACACTTAGACAATAGCTGATGAGGCTAATGATGACTGCTTTTTCTTTTTTTTTTGCAATGCTCTAAGTACTACACAGATCTTGAAGTATCTGCAACATCAACGAGACAAGTGGAACAAAATATGCAGGCCAGAAAAAAAGCAGGTGCACTCTTTGGGTCTGTGTCTTGCAGCAGTGTTAGAACATCAACATAGCCACTCAATTGCTGTGACTTCACTGGACAATGACCTGCTCTATTTGCACATGAGCTCAACTGTGCATTACACGGATTTAGGATTATGGAGCATGAAAAAATCCAAGCCAAATGATTTGGACCTTTGCATTCACACATACAGCTGGATGGGTAAAATTTAAGGTTAGAAGTGCATGTGTTAAAGTGGCTCTACACTTAAGGCAAAACTCACTGGAAATATCCACTAAAAAGCAATGTAGTCTTGGACTAGACTTAATCCCTCTCCAGGAAATCACCCTGTGTTCTGAGTACACGTTATGCGCTTCCATCCACTTAACCAGTGGGACACCATCAGCGTATGATATGCGCCACATTATTTTTGACACTCTCTTAACACCAAGCAGCCGTTTTCTTTTATCCTCCCAGCAATAAGATGAGGCTACTGTAATCAAAGAAGACAATGATCAGTGCCAGCCTCTTCGCCTGGTCTGGTACCTGCTTTGATGTCATATTTTGGTGTATAGCGGGCTGTGGTCCATGCCAAAGAGCACCCATAGTCGCCAACTGTCTGACAGACTGCCTTTAATCAGAATGACATCACTCTGCTACTTGATTACTTTCCATGGGCTCTTCCAGGCCTGGGAATTTTCTCCCATGAATCTTAAATCATCATCCCTGCTTTTACACCCGCAGTCTTAAAATAAAAGGCACATCTGAGACTTACATAAGCTTGTGTGGCATTCGTACAGTATTGGCATTCAGAGCAAACAGTAGACTGTTAGCACTTTGAGGTCAGGTGTTGATCTGCAAGAGTCATTTCTGAAGACAAGATCCATTTGCTCGTTTTGAAGATTCTTTGAAATGCTGTACTTTTTGATGCCACGGAAACCAGACAGAGCTTAAGTAATGAGAAGAAGAAACATTAAAGGACAAAACAAACAAGGAAAATACAAACAACTTTCAACTCAACATTTCCCCTCCTTGATTTTCCCTCCATGGGGGAGAGAGTAGTGATAAATTACAAGGCAGAGGCTGAAGTGTTTGCTTTTTGAGGAAACTGCTGTGTGAGGTGGATATTTTTAACCAACTTTTCTAGCTGGCAGCGTTGCCACTCTGCCCAGTGTTGGCTCCACAGGACCGCCGTCTGTCTTCACCTGTAGGTCAGGAGCAGACGGCCTCTCCTCCCCACATCATACAGACTCTCCTCTAGATGCCCTGAGGATCAAGAGGTGTCTGCAGGCCTCTGACCGTCCTCTGACTGGAAACTTGAGTTTTCAAAAGAAAAAAACATTTGAAAGGATTAGCAAGTGTTTAGAGGGGGATGTAGAGAGTGACTGCATATCTTCAAGCGGCTGAAGTGGGATAGACAGTACATAACTCATGAGGCTTCCAAGTCCGCACTGTTCTTTGATGTACGCAGATGCATACAGCACATATCCTCTTACAAACACCAGTGGGTATAATTATTATCCTGTGATCTAATTAGAATCATGGACCATGATGTATTGAAGTCAACTTAAAAAGGGGGAGTAGTACTTCCTACAAAGCCACCTAAGCCGTTGAAATCTGGGTGTCTTCCCGCAATGATCTCCTCTTTACTCATGAGGTCACCTGTGGTCGGCCAGTGGAAACATTTATTCAAAACAAGGTAAAGTATCTTTTTGGAAATATACTGCACTCACTTCCGTTTGTCCTGTGGCAGGAAGAACGTGGTCATTTGTGGGCTGAGGAAAGTGTTACTCAGGCTTTACTCACAAAGTGTGCAAGAAATCATCTTGTTTTTGTGATGACTAATGAGCATATTGCTATGAGCACCTTGCGTTATGTCTGTCTGGTTTTGATCCATTTATAATGCAGCACTGGAATCAGGCTCTTACGGACACGCTCTGAAAACAAGTGGGGAAGGCAATATGTGAACTATATATTGATTATTTGTTCCAACTTTTTATCTTCACTGTAGGTCTTGAGGCTGGGAAAAGAAAGGATGTAAACAAATAAATAGTAGAACTATATACCAGGCTCTCCTATCATCAAGTAAAATTCCTAAAGTGAGGACTTCAAACACAATTAAGGCAAAACATCAGGAGAATAAGATGAAATTCCAGCAAAGCAAATGCCCTCACATCTGGAGGACAGGTGTAGCCCTAATTCACATGTTTCAGAACTTTCTCCTTAATTTACTCATTTAAGAGTCCACAAAAATAGGAGCGAGTGGTTGTGTTCTTCTGGATTTGATACAGGGAAGGATTGAAGTCCCTGGGAAAGCCAAAAGGCATGGTTACCCCTCTAAAAATGAAAGCACGACAGGCAGGTAGGGGAGAGGACAACTGTAATGTGTCTGAAGCGTAACCTGTTCTCCGGCCCTCGCTTTGAAACCAGATGAGGATCGGCTGTGGCCCTGAAGTCATTACACCTTCAAAGGTAATTAACACATGGCTTTTGTTTGGGCCCGATGAGCCCCAGATTATGTAGGTACAGATGGTCAGGGGGGCGGACGACAGATACTAAGAGCAAGGTGTGCGTGGATGTGCTTTCATGTCAGCAGGAAGTGCTTGACCCCTGGCCCCCTCCTGACCTCAAATCTAGGCTGTCAACACCACTTCCTTGAGTGCCCTGTAAAGATTAACATGTGGACAGAGACAGGAGCCTTTGGACCCCCGTGTGATGAGCAAGGGGACCCAGCTGGCATCTCTGCCCTGCAACACCTTTTGCCAGTTATGCTAATATAACGTTGTATAACATCAAACGTTTGTTTGATCTATAGGTCTTGTAGATGAAAACGTAACATCAGTTTTGTGGATACTGTAAGAGTGCAGGAGCAGGAGATCTGAAAGGTGTCTCTTGATGTTTGTCACCACCAGCAGGTTTGTTTCTGCTCTTCTCTAATGATTTGAGCTTCTGTTTCACTTGTTATGCTAAAAACTGCCACCTGGCGTATTTTTCGAGGTGGTAAATAGCAGCACTTTCCATTGCCATCAAAGGGAAGGAGGTCTTGCCTTGACCTTGGAGCCACTTTACCCTTTAACCCCTCTGATCTTTCTTCCAGTACAGTTACTACAGGAACTCTGTGTGGAATCATGTGTGGAAAGGTATTTTTGAGTGATCAATCTAAAACCACCACTCTATTCATCTGTAGTCAGATCTGTTTTGTTTAATAAACAGAACATTAAAGGAGAACCTACACTAATTTGCTTCTTTCCGAAAGAAAATTAAACCATTGATACCACTCTAACAATACCTTTACAGCTTACAAATAAACATGTTTTATCTGGCTCTGCTAAAATTGCAATTATGTCCTGTTTTCTGGCAGAGGGAAAGTAACTTCTGAGACTCCCTACTGGTTGATAGTAACTGATTTTAGCTAAAACATTTTTTGGCAAATTTACCCACTGTAAACTTATGAAATTGTCATTGTTGTCATGTCATGTTAGAGCTGTTATCCCCTTTCCAGATTTTGGGCTTAGCCTGTTAGCTAGCTGCAGGCAGTATCTTCATATTTATTGTTCCGTCAAGTAGAATCAAAGTAGACTTAACTTTCTTATCTAGCTTATAGCAAGAAAGCCAGTAAGCATATTTACTAAAATGCTTAGCTATTCTATTAAGTTTGAATCACTCTAAATTGCTGTTTACATAATGTAATGAAATACAAAGCCCACATTACAAGGGTGGAGTTAAAGGTTTTAGTCACTGTTAAACAGTATCTGCACAACACATCCTGATTGGTGCTGGTGCAACAATGTTCACTAGATTATTTATTTATTTTTGATTGAGTCATTGTGAGCTTTTGATTCAGGATGACATCAGGGTGATTCAAAGGGCTGAGTAATGCTTAACTATGGGCCCACACATTTTGTGGACAAATGCATACTGTGATGCTGAAATCATGTCAGCATGTAAGTGCATTAGAAGATGGTATGATTCAAATTCTCCACATCAGAGCACAAGAGAGCTCCAGATCTGCACAATTGGTGCCCCTGCTGGCATCGAACACATTCATATGCAGGGACATACATACACAGACATGGTGATCCCTACAGTTTAATATGAATTATCTCGAGCAGACACTAAGATCTGTGGGTCAGCAGTCTGTCTCAGGAGAGTGTTTGATGATTGCGTTTTATTGTTCCAGAAGGTCAAGATCTTCAAAGCTCTCCTTCTGTTCTCCACAGGGCACCCGGGCAACAGCTGTCAGAATACACTCGGCTTTGTGTTTTTATACGAGAGAAGAGGTAGGTCAAGCCCACTCACACAGAAATGTTTTTACTGGGGGGTAGGCACTCAGTGGACACCGAAATATTGTTGTTCTGCCCTTTTGTGCTGGCGAGCAGGGAGCGTGTGAACCCTGTCGAACGGGACGTCACCTCTCTCAGGTATGACGCAGATCAAATGGCCTTTTTGGCATGATTCAGCAGTATCCCTATGTGTGTGAATGAATGTGTATGTGTGTGAATTGTTACAGACATAACAGACAACTGCTTGGTCTTCAAGATCAAATGTCTTCTGTCTTTTGCTTCCTCAGTGTACTGTGTTAGAGCGGATACACTAAGGCAACAAATGTTGTTTTGACAGGTTTACACAGCAGAGGATTTGACCTTACTGCTGCTCCTGTTAGAAAATACCAACATATATATTGTTTTACATATTACTAGCTCCCCCAAAGCACCCCTACATTTTGTAGAAGGCATCAGTTTCAAAAAAGGGAAGGGGGTTAGGGTTAACCCAAATCTGCGATCCTTGAAACATTGCAAGACAGGATCTTCAATACATCACAATGTCAATGCTACTGAAGAAAATCTAAATACTCCTTAAAAGACAAAAGCAGCAACTATGTGACTATTAACTGCAGTGTGGTGTCAGTTTTACTGTATTTGACCAATGAGAAGAGGTAAAACAATGTACCAAAATGAGCGCAGAGCTGTATCTAAGTGCCTCTTTGAGACACATACACACACAAACTGCAATTTGTCTGTACCTATTAATACTATTATTCCAATTTAAAATAGCCAGAAACTGGCATGAGGCCAAACTGGCAGAAAATAGAAAAATGGGAATTTATGTCCAAGAATCACTCTGGTAAGTCAAATTTGCAGGGAAACACATGTTTTAATAAAAATATGAACATTTATCACTGTAGTATCAAGAACATTACATACTGATATCAATATTTTGTCCCACCCCTACTTTTGAATGTCATTTGCAAGCCACAAATACCATTACCCAGTGATCTTCGAGGATATTTTTAGTAAACACAAGCCCCGTAATGGGCAATTGAGGGTCTTTTTTAAGGAATTCAACCTGACAAAAACAAAGGTTGAGCATCTGTAAATGCAGATAAGAAATAGTTGAACTCCAACCATCACACATTGCACCATTTTGTTTACTATGAGCCCTTTAAAAAGACACTCTACCAAATATTTTCCTCTTGACAACTACCAGCACAGAATACAGTCAACAAGAGGAAAATGAAAGGAGTCTGTAAGTTAAAGCAAATGGCCAAATGAGAAAACTTTCTTCTAGCTCCAATTCAGTGATGAAGAAAAGCTGAGCCTGATGACAACATAAGTGCCAGTGGTTTAGATCCATTGTGAATGCTAAAGCCCCCATCCATCTGCTGCAAAAATGGAAGCCAACAAGGACGCAGTGATAAGATGTGGATGGTGTGGCCTGCAGTAGACTAGTTAACTGTTTTTCTGACCTCCTGCACCCTCTGGCTGACCACCCTGAAGTGCTGACTTTTTCATGCATTTGCTGTGATGCTGCTCCACCCTTGTCCTTCCATCTTGACAGGATATCCATGAAAGACTCTCTCTTGCCCCCTCCACCTGTTTTCACACCCAGCAAGCTGAAGAGGCTCCTTTTCATGCTGTTGCTACCCATTTAAAGAGTCCAGTTGCTGAACACATAGACTCAACGGTCTGTGGTTTGTGCCTTTGATAGCTGGAATGCTGTTTTGGGCTTTCTTGGAAAGCAACTGGTCAAAATGTACCAATCCGGAGCCAATTTATTTTCCAGCTTTACAGACATGCAGAATAAAAGTGGCTTTATAGTGGTATGTCTCATCCTCATAGAGCCCACTTAAGAAAACAATTGTTTCCACTTAATCTGCTGTAATTTTCCCAGTTTGTTTGGTTTGCCTGTTTCACAGTATATCAGGAGTTTGTCACAACTGCCAAATAGTGATTATTTTTTATCTGCATCGGTAAATACAAATTTTAAAAATGAGGACAATTCCAACTTTGCAGTAACAGATCTGATTTATGTTCCCCCTGAGAGAGCTGCCATCATTGAAGACAGTCGGTTTATTCAGTTTGCCAGTTTTCTTAAATTTGCTATTTCCAACATTCCCTAGCCTTTCCAGTTTTTAAGATGCCAAGAAATAACAAAATACAGATTACATGCAAATAGGACAGCAAGTTTTAATCAATTTATCAGTTTATCTTCTTTGCTACATCAGTGCAAACAGTAAAAGCAGCTGGCTAGACTTTTGTCATTTCATCAGATCTTTAGCGGAGCAACATCAGTGAACTCACTGGAGAGCGGGACACAGTTGCAGGAAGGGGTTCGTGCTCAAACAAAATGCTGTCACTTTGATCATTTCCTACTAGTCTTTGATCTCGGCACTCTTGAAAGGGCCGTTAATGATGTTTAATTGATTATGTAGAATGAACAAGCATGGTTTGCTCTCATATCATTCATTCCTCCCCTTTTTTGTGTGCTCTCTCCAAAAGAAGATCGCTCGCATGCCATATTGCCCCTTTCCTTTCTTCTTCTAAAACAAATAAAGACATCAAACATCAAAGCTGTTCTTGGTTAATAAAAGAAGACCTCAAATATTTTCCATTATGTTTGACATGGTTTTGGGTTTCGCCAGCTAGAGGAATAACAACAGGACGGAATAAAATGACGCTTTTTTTTTTTTTTTGCTGTTGTTGCTCCGTTTCTGTGTTACAGAGGTTAAGCAGACCAAACTTGAGCCCGCTCTTTGATCTTGTTGGCTCTAATTATTCAAAGGTAGACTTTCTCTCTTCCACTTCTCTTCCGAGACACAAGTCCCACCGCTCTCTCTCTACTGTCCCTTTCCACCCTCCTGATTATGATATCCAGAGTTCCCGGCTAAAACAACAGTCTGTCAGAGGATCACTTTCCTTTGAAGTCGATGTCAGTCAGTTGTGTTTCTGTCTTGGGCCAGAGCGCTGACCCCTGACCTGCAGTGATTACTTCCGTGGTGCAGCCAAGCAGAGATAACTGTAAATGCAGGCCTTTGATATCCACTTGAGAGCAGAAGGTTGTGCCTGAAGGAAAATACAATGATGATCACGCATCTTAGCATGTGTGTGCACGGGCTCACACACAGATAGACAAACAAGGCCCCCATATGGCAGAGGTCAAGCAAACATGGGTACAATTCCTGATCAAAGTCATAACATAATGATGCGTGAACCTTTCTGAACCCAAATCAGAGAAGATTTGTGCGCTGCTGCTAATGAAATCTTCGTCCTAAATCTTCCTTCTGATGTCAAGCTTTTGTGGTGACTCAGGAAAACTTATAGTAGGAGTTAAAGTGATATTAATGTGACCTCAAAGAGTTGAAGCAATAGTGCAGCATTTTGGAAAAAGCACTTTGGAGCTTTCCACCAGTGAGTTAGATTGGAGCAATGAATGAAGAGACAGTACAGTACAGCCAGTTCATTTAGCCTAGCGCAGAAATGAGGAAAACAGGTAGCCTGCCTGGCACTGTCATCGCAAAATCCACCTAAAAACAGCTTAAAGCTCACAAATTAACATGTTTTTTCTCTTTTTGCAAGCTAAGTGCTGGACTGTTTCTCAGCTTGGAACAGTAACCCTCTGAAGTCTCTGCTGAGCCAAGAAACAGTCTGGCGTTTAATCTCTGTAAACAGATATGTGCATATGCAGAGTGTAAAGCCTCAAGGCAATGGACAGTATTTTGGTGTGTGTTTTACCGCCTTTATTAAACATTGCTACCCTTGCTAGTCAACACCAGAAATACTATTTGGTTTAAGTTTTTATTTTTATTTCATTTATGTAGACCCTTAAAATTACAGGATAATTTACAATGTTCATAATGCATGGCATAAAGTGCTTCAAATTTTAACTGCACTGAAAATATGATTTGGTTATTTAAGAATGTAATTAATAGTTTGAAAAGCCTCTCACACTTAACAATATTTGTTTGTGTCTAAACTTGTTTTCCTGTTCCTGGCTTCGTTCGACTGTTCTAAATTCACATTTTATTTAAATGTTAGGGGAAATTAGTCGTTAGGAACTGTTATATTTGACTAGTCACATTTAAAGCAAGCTTTGGATGCATTACAAGTACACTGAATAAAGAGCAAAACAGGCAAAGGGTCGACATACTGGCTAAAATGCAATGTTAAAAGCTACCTATTATTGTCTGTAGAGAGTTTTGATTTTTAAGAGCATTTTTGTAAACTGGCTTGTGAAACACTTAAGTTGTTAGCGTCATCTCTCAACTCCAATTCCATTTTTATATCCCTTGTTGCTTACTGGGCTAGTCCATTGATGAAGAAGCCTTGGCCCGGATAAGATGTTTTAGATTTATCTTATAATGTATTAGAGGCCCTGAAACACTGTCCATTGCCTGCCGAGGCTAAATTGTCTTCAGAAGATAGCTTTTGTTCCATTAATTCAGTGTCAGTTTCTGGGACAAACTAAGGACAGGAAACTATGGGCTAATCATGTGACAATAACTTCTGAACTAAAATATTTACATGTTTTGTTTTGATGTTAAAATAAACCATAAAATGTAACCACTGATTCCAAAAACCACAAAATGTGTGTCCAAAGCATTTTCCCAGATATCGCTGTCCCTTGATGAAGACAGTCTTTTTGCATTCTCTTTTATACTTTTCCTTAAATCACATTAATAGCAACGTCCTATTGCATCTGCTGTGAGTGTTACTTGCTTCCTCAAACCCGAGGAGTTCGTTCCTCAAAGTTCAGTAGTGTTTGAGGTGACTAGGAGACAGAGAAATGACAAAAAGGATAATGAGAATGCTACGTTATGTCTAACAGAAGCCATTTGTAGAGATCTGTTCAAAACTGTCAATCAGAGAAGAGTAAAAATAGAGAATTTAATGCTCATCATTCAACAAATACATCAGTGATGGGAGTCTGTTTTGTTATTCAGTGGATTTTTGTTCCTGCAGATGCCTTTTTTTCTGCAGTTGTTCTTTTATCTTCGAAAAAAGTATTTAGTCAATGTGACAGTCCATTTTTATCCGTGTCCAGATGGCGGACTAAAAAAAATCACATCCGCAAAAATGCACGGATAATATCCATTCTCACATGCGTAAAAATGTAAACAATTGTAAATATTCAAGCTGCTGTCACAGCCGATTATCTCTTTGAGAATGCTGTTACAAAACAATTATACTCGTGTTTTGTTTAAATCAGCCACAGTTAATGGATTTAAGTCCTCAGACTCTCTGACATCGGCATATATAGTCATTACTGGAACGACTGTTGACATGTTCTGCTAAACAAGACCAGAGTCGACCACGCTCTCATGTGAGGGACAAATGAAGATGAGCAGATGAGAGTTCTTGATGGGGACTCACTCTCTCTCTCTTCATCCTCTGCTGTAATTATGGCCCTTCTTTTTTCACTCTGTACTTCTAGTCGGCTGTGGCATTTTCTTTCTCTTTTTTTTTTTTATCTGAAGGAAAGAAAAAGCCAAAAGCAGCAAGCATGCTGCTGGACTGAATGCCATGTTCGAGCTCAGAATAGTAAACACAAAGCCTTGTAATTTGCAGAATGCTTTTGTCATCTTTACCTCTAATTTCTCTCTCAGTACGGAGTGAGTGCCACATATGAAGAGCGGGCATCAAAAGGAAGCCGTGGAATGCGTCAGGATAAAAATGAACACAAAAACGAATGACGGTTGCTCAGACCACAAGTCTTGCTATATGTGACACTGCTCTTTATTTCACACCCAAGAGATATATTCAGTTTACATTATTTTATGCTCCAGTTGGGGCAGAACATGACATAGAAAATCTAAAAATGTAAGTGTGCATGGTGGCAATTAAATTCCCATCATGTAAACTTGCATACACAATAGCATTTCTACTCACCAAGTAAAATGATGTGGAGCAACATCCTGCTGGATTTCAGCTCTCAGCATAATAACACAGGCATAACACTCTCTGAATGAGCACTTCTGCTAGTTCCTCCTTATGGCTGTCTTTTCTGATTCGGATTCTTAAATGAAATTGAAATACGGCATATGTCAGGCAGCCTATGCTGTTTCAAACAGCTACCTCAGGAGGGAGCTGCAACTGCTCAGGATTCTGCTGTAACCTCAGTCACAGCTATTGACTGCAGGCTCTGTCACCTGTCACCTTCTTGACCTGCTCCTGTGTGACCCCCCCCCCATCTTTACAAAAAGATTTAAGCAGCAGCTTTTACCAGTATTTCAGGTCTCCTTGTCTCTCTTTTTTCCTGTCTGTGCTCCTTTACTAATGATCTGTCAGCCTTTGACAACCAGCTGGACAACTTACTTCATATGACAAATGTACTTTCTTTGCTCTTTACACATTTTGTATGATAATACACCTTTGTAGGTTCATACTTGTCCTTTTGGAGTAAGTGACGAGTTCATACAATGCACTCATTCAGTTGCCTCCTTCATGTCCTTTCTGTAATTTTTTTTAATTAGTCCTGTGTCTCAGCCTCTGTGAGATGTAATTTACTCAAATTCGAAAATAAACTCCACTAGTTAAAAGTAACCACTGTATATTTCTAATTATAATTTCTGTTATTTGCCTCAAAGAGCAACAGGATTAAAGATACCAAAATGTCAGCCCATCATTCACAGCAATTGTTTTAAGTTCTTGCACTGTTTTTGGCATGCTCATCCTTCCTTACATTAAACAGCGGCTATTGTCCTCTGTATTTGAAATGTAAATAATTTGACCGCTCCCATGGTAACATCTTCCATGTAAACAGCCTCAGCGTCATGTGAAAGCCCTCTACTGATATGACTTTGTTTAGTGGTAGACCCAGGGAAGAGAGAGGGAACTACTTATGGAGACGTAACTTTAAAAATCCCTTTCATGTCTTGGAAAAGCGATGAACTTCTGTTGTGTTTTATTGCCGGCGTGATTTTTTAAAAGCATCCCCCTGGCTCTTTGAAGTGAGAACGGGTCTGTTTTTCTTCTGCAGTGGTGTCACCGTGTCACTGCTCATCTGTTTCTTCTCTCTGATTGGATCAGATTAAATTCTTTTCCATGTCTAAATTGGTCAGACTGAAATAAAACTGGGTCCAACTCGACAAATCGCCCTGCAAATGCAAACAGGTGTCCCGACAAATCTAATAACTGCTCCTCTATCTTAAAGAAATAATTTTACATTTCGAGAAGCAACCTTATTTGCTTTATTGCTGTGAGTTAGAGAGAAGAATGATATCTCAACAGTCTGCTCTTAGCTTAGCTGAGCTCAAAGACTAGAAACTGCCTGGTCTTGCACTGTTGAACAGAAACAAATGTGGCTTCTGGTGCCTTCATAGCTCAACAAATAAACACATCATATCTAAAGTTTGTAATCAAAAAAAAAAAACAGTGGAAAAATATTTGCAGAAGGTTTTGTGCCAAATTAGCCTGTTTTCTTGGCTGACACTTCTATAATCATGGAGTCTCGCCGATTGCCTGCCTGGCATCTGCTTAGCGACAAACACCCCCTTTATAGAAGTGGATTAAAGTTTGTTTTTTTTTTTACTTTAGTTACTTAAAAGATATGGCATGTTAATTTGTTAAATTTGTCAACAAAAAATTATATTTTCATTTTCTAGTAGGCAGACTTAGTTAAAAACAGATTAGCTATTTTTCCGTTTCCAGTTATGTGCTAAGCTAAACTAATTCGCTAACTAGATAGTAATCATACAGACATCGAAGTGATAGTCCCTTTATCAAATTCTCATCAAAAAGGAAACAAATTTACACCCAAAATGTTGCACAATTCCTTTATTAGATGGCGTTTTTTTATAGTGGTCTATTAGATTAGTGAAACTATTTCTGCGACTGATTGGATCTGCATTTACTAACAAATGTGCTGCCTCTTCAAAGTAAGCTGAGCAGACTATAATAATTGTAGTATCTTTCTTCACTTTTCACTGATTTTGTCATGCATGCCTTCATGCTGCTGAAGCCAGTGCCTCATTATGCTTTTACAGCCTGTTGCGGTCATACTCGCGCTGCGGTCACACACTTCGAATTGTTCTCCTGACAGCTGTCTGTGCCTTTTATAATAGCTACTTGAAACGAAGGAAGGTTTTATTTTCCTTCTGAGCATTATTTTTACTGATTCGTGTGTCTTTTTATGATGTTATTTCAGCTCCGAGCGTGTTCAAAAATAGTCACAACATGCTATTCTCAAGCATTTATATACCTAACATATAAACATTTTTATTGACCAAATGTAATTTTGTGGGCAGAAATAAAAGAGGAAGACAAAAAAGACATGCATTTTTTGATTTCCTTCCAATAAATGTTTGGTATTGTAATAACCTCTGGGACAGACAGCTTGTTACTGTCTCATGTGGCTAGAGGTTGCGCTCTCTCTTGCTCTCTCTCTCTCTCTTTCTCTCTCTCTTTCTCTCTCTCTCTCTCTGTGGTATGCGTGTCCAAGGGCCTGTTACTCTTTGAGGTCTTGGTTTGTTTAATGAAGTGGTAATCTGTCTACACAGAGGATCACCCTTGATTCCTAAGTTCACTGTGTCAAGTGGCTCTGTTTATAAACTTTTAAGTGTCTCTAATAAAAATGCCTCTGACTGCCCCCATGCTTGAGAGCGGCATGTCTGATATAATGATGTATGCCGGTGCCGCTGACTGATGCTGCCCACCTCTGGGCTTGTGTATGTTGCCGACATTGAAACCTATGCTTGTGGCTCTGCTGTGCTGAGAGCCAAATGCAAATTGTATCTTAGAGGGAAGCTGGCAGGGATGTCCATGCAGGCCAAAGGAGGTTACGTTCTGTCAGACTTGGATGTGTTTGTGCAGCCATTTTTTGTAAAGGGGGGTTGAGGCCTTTCCAGCTGTGGCACTGCAGTTTGCCCCAGGACCATCAGAAAAACAACATCAACATTCGAGTTGCAGCAAGGAGACTGAAAACACGATCCACTCTGCAGTGTGTTTGAAATGTTAACTAAAGAAAACAAGCTGGCTAATGGTTTTGTATTTATATATTTTCTTACCAGGCTTTGAAGTCAGAGAGCCTACATTGCATGTTCGCTCCAGGCAAATCTCAAAGGTAGCCAAACCGTAAATGTAAAGATACCAAAAAAAAAGCTTGTTTCACCTCTGCCTCAGAGGATTTCATGGATTTTACTAAAGTATTTTCCTTCATTTCTGTGTTTAAAGTCTGGCCAGATATTTGTCAGTTCTTCCTTAAATATTACCGCCACTGCTCCAGATGCCCCCAAGGCAAATCAGCAGTTTTTTGTTTTGTTTTTTTTATAAAGGCGCTTTTCTTATGTTAGAGGATAAAGAGAGCTCCCTTAAAAATTTTCCCATATAAAGTTAAAAAAAAAGTTGTTGACTATTAAGCTTACATTCACTTTCTTGTACTTAGCTTCTACATAGAGGGGATAAAAGTGACAAAAGGTGAACCTTGTTTTTCGTGCTCACATACTTCTTTTGTATTGTGGATATTTGTTCAGTCAAAGAACACAGATTTCTAAATAGATTTGTAAATTAGCCAGCATATTAAGCCAGTTTTGTGAACAACATGAGCTCTGTAGCTCAGCAATTTTCATTACAGTAGCCTGTTTGTTTACTATTATACAGTAGAAAAAAAAGGCAGGACATGTTTTTGAGCTTTTTCTTTTATTTCCCCTCAACCATATCTTTGTACCTCTCATTTATGGTGAAAATGCCTCATAAATACAGAACAGTGACAAGAAAATGCTTACTATGGTTAATCAAAATTTTTTTTATGCATTAAGTTTAAACTAAATAACAGTCTTTAAATGTTGTTTTTTATTTGCCATGAATAAGTTTCTTCTCTGGAAAAAAAAATCCATTTTCACATTTGCTTGTAATTAATGACTTTGGAAGTATTTTCCACGAATTAAATATTTCCCCTAAAAACCATGGAAATCTATGAATCCTCTGTGGATCTCTGGTGAGAATGAGACACTGTGTCCTGAAAACAATGTGGTTAAAGAAGCTGTCATTTTTTTTCTTTTTTTTTTTTTTTGCAAAAAACTGATCACATCCTCTGAACTGAGATGAAGGGAAAAATCTCAGTTACTGACATCTGAAAAAAAAAAGGCAAACAAAACCCAAAATATCTGCTTGGACACATACTATTAGAGTCACATGAAAAAATATGTTTTGGACCAAGTTTGGAGCCACGCTTTATGTCCTGAAGAAGAGTCAGTGCAGTCTAACTTGTGTCGGTGTATGTGATTGTTTTGTTCGCTTCTGTGTGTGTGTGTGTGTGTTTGTGTGTATGCGTGTGTGTGCTGGGGGGTTATTACTGCTTCTCGTTGGTTGCGGCACAGTCCCGTCTGTCCTGTGGGACATCTGTGGGTTGCGTGATGGGCTTTGTGGAACGGTGCTCTGTTAGCGGAGTTAAACAGGCACAGTCACGAGCTCCACCAGACGCCATGGGCACAAGTGGCCTTGTCTCTTTGAGGCTTCGTACACACGCACATGTGCTGACATACTACAACATAGAAACACAAAATGACACTAATACACAAACATAAAGCACAGTCAGTTTTTGACCACAGGCAGATATCCTGACAAGTTTTTAGGAATATTTAAAGCCATGGAAAATGTTTCACTTAAGGGCCTGCAGCGCTGATTTTCCCTCTATCCTGCCCAAGCTGGCCAAATCTTAGAAAGCTGTGAATGAGTTGTCCTGCAGCTGCCAGTGTTTTTGGTCTTTATTGGTCTACCAGCACATGTTTGATACATCCCAACCACACCAGCACCCACCACCCATTTATCTGTAATGTGTGCGGCCTGCACTGTATTTGAAAGCCTTTTCAAAGCAGCCAAAATCGAGTTTTATGCCTAATGTGTAGCTATCCAACACTTTAATAGCTGCATTTTTATGGTTACTTATTTATTTTAGCTAAAAGGGAGTGGGTGTCAGTGAGTATGAATGTTTTATCTCCCTCTTGCCTATTTGTCAAAAAGTGAGCCGTAAACCTCCAAAAGAGGTTGAGAATGGAACATCTATTAGAGCTACCAACCTTTTTGTTCCAAGTGAGTAATTTGGTGGGAGATGAAGTGCTATTGGCTGGTAAATGTTGTGTATCAGAGTGGTCACTGCACAGCTCGCTCTTATTTAATAGATGAAACGCTAAGTCTCCATTCTCATGTCAGACCCTGATAGATTTTAAATGATTTTGGGGGCAGATGAGGATAATGAAGACCAGAGTGTAAACAGGCCAGAGTTATGTTAAAAAGAGAGGAAAAACTTGGGGAGATCAAACAGCCAGTCCATTGACTTTGATGTTTGTCTCTTTCGTTCTGAGTTGCGGTGGTTGCAGACATTTTATTAGTCTTCCACCAAGACGCTTCATCTCTCCTGCCTGCCACCTATTTTTCACACGCAAATCCTATGTTTTACTGGCACATAATGGCAGTGTCTTCCCAAATGTTTTGCTCAGTGTAAAACTTTTCGACGAAAAACAAAAAGCCGCATTTGTACATCTCTATCCACAGAGTCATTGTTATATCCTGCACAACATACACTGATTGTAATAAATTTTACCTGGCTCTGCCCCTCCTGTGTGTTTAATTAGCAGAGGAAGTGACCCCAGTGTACTTTCATCCTCAAAGAGATGCTCTTCATGCTTTTGTTCAACCTTGTTTTGTTTTCCTCCGAGCTCTGATTTTTAGGAACAAACTAGCAAAGCCGCACACATTGAGGTGCCAGCATGGGAGGCCCGGCTGGCTTGGCAGGCGAGCTCAGTCCATCAGAGCGGTCGGCCTTTTATGAGATCACATGAAAGCGCGGGAAATAACGACGAGCGTTTGATCATTGGAGACCAAGCTGATTTACTGCTTAACCCAACACCACGGCTTAGACCTGGCAGAGCATCACCTACGCCTGCCTGAGAGAAAGATGAGAGTGAAACACGGCCCCTAGCACTCCTCTTTCACTTTCCCGCGGTTTACTGCGATGGCTTCAGGTAGGAGTTTGGTGCCAGGCCTCCTCCACAAAGCTTTACCTTCACTTGGAGCAACTAATGAGCTAATGCAAAGGAAATCTTTAACTTGTATCAGACACCCACGCTCAACGGAAAGGAATTAACAGCATTCTTGTCAAACAAAATGGAAACGTCTGTTCTTCATTTCTCGGCATTATGTCATGGGATTGTACTCCACTTTTGAAGTTTTACCTGAGTGCGGTGGGATTATTTCCCACATGTTTGTGTTGATTAAATAGTTGATAGATGATTGTGTTTTTTTTGTTGGCGGTTGGAAACTTGGAGCAGGTTGTAAAGAGGCACCTGGCTAATACTCAGCATCAGTTGTAGCTGCTTGAGTACAATGTAGTGTTGAAGCAGCTTGTTAAGTCAATATACTGTAAATCAACAAAGGCAATAAAATTGTTATTGCATGATCTTCATTCTCACTAAATGCTGTTTTCCTAATACTTCCCCTCTGAATACACTCTGACACATTACCATCAATGGCTGAGTCAACATCAAGGCCTTCAGGAAAAGCAAACTTTGGCACCATCCTGGGAAAATAGACTTTACAATTAGGGATAATGCATTTGTGTGATAGCCCTATGTTTTTTTACAACTGACATGCCAGAAAAGAAACACTTATGAGCATATTTAATTACTTCGTGTACTATTCATGAATACGACTTTGGGATTCCTACCAAATTTTTTAAAGGTGCTGTATGCAACATTTTAACGCCAATTACAGCACGATTCTTACTATTATCTCTAATGACTTTGTGCTAGTGGTGCTAAAAAATCTAGTCGAATCCGCTTTGATTATATAACCCAACCCTAATTGATGGTTCACACTATATAGTGCAGTGTTTATTAAGCACAGGCCTCATATTTTTTAGCATTTAGGATTCCTGATTTTCAGCCAGCCTGTCTAGGTTCAACTCTTGCTATTTTAACAGTTTATGTCTCTCTGTCAAAATTCTTCACCCTGCCATACACTTCATACTTCCAAAGCACACTTCAAACTACACATCAACCATTCTACAATACTAATTTATATATAGCATCCTTAATAATTAAAAAATAATTGGATTTTTCAAATATTTTGCCCTTCATTGTCTTTCCAAAACATTCAAGTGAATGCCTAACAGACAAGAAGACAGACAAGGAGGGACAGAGGGCCAATGGTGACCACAGTAGTCAATGGCATTCTTTACAAGACACAAAACATTGAACAAAAGAAAAAATAGGATAAAGGATGTATTTGCTTCAAAGGTCTTACTGTAAGTGTAATTTTCAAAAGGGCTGGGTTGCCCCCGTTCTGTAATTAAGTTCCTCACATTGGGTTTGTCTGGAATTAAAAGGGCTATTGCCACTTTTCAACATGGATGTTTTTATATGTCTATGTTTGTCTGTGGTGAAGGATGAAAGAGAGATGCCTTCCCCTGTCTCCTGAAAAGTCTTTACACCAGTGGAAAGTAGACGAAGAGGAGACTCTGCGGTGTTTGAACTCAAGTCTCGTCCCTTCTTGGTCTTCAACCAGTCAACAGAGGTGGTTTCATTTTTATTGTGTGTTTGACGCTGTGATGCTTTTGTTTGTGTCCTTAAACTCTCCCCAGATGACCTTTAGTGATCCCAACAGTCAGGAAAATGTCAGAAATGGCTGTCTGTCTGCAGGTCTTAGTGACTCTACTTTGGACAATGCTTTTTTAATCTTGTCAGACACTTGCAGATCTTTCAAAGCGTGTAGCAGTCCTATAGACTACACTTTCTTTGATTTACTCCATAAAGTAATCATCTGTGACTCTTTACACACGTCTCATGCTCTTTGAACATCTCCAGTTTGACATCAGTTCAGTGCCCTTTGCTCTGGGGAAACCGGAATGACAATCTTTTTCAAGTATCGTACAAAGTGAAAATCTGATGACAGTAGATGAGACTAGTGGACTGTTAAGCATTATCTGTGGTTCCGTGGTTTCTTCCTCAAAGTACCGCTCCGGGGCAGCTCTCAGAGTTCAATCACAACCCCTGCTCTTCTTCCAAGACTACTCTTGAAATGACAATGATATACTGACGTCAGACGCGGGTGTTTTGAGAAAAAACGAGGCGGAAAAATAAAAATGAAACAAAAAGATGGGGCCTGCTGGTTTTTACTGGAAGCTCTGATTCAGTGGAGCCATTGAATTAAACCATCTTTGCTTTCTTAAGTCTTTTTTTTTTCTTATTGCACCCGACATTATGGCTTCCTGATGAGGAATAGTCTGCAGGATTCTTCAAAGGCACTTATGATGTATAATTAATAACAGAAATCAGTAATTTTATATTACAGCAGAGGACACACAGGTCTCTTTGAACCCATCAAATCTCTATGGATGACTTGTGGTCCTTTAATTAGCCAGGATTGAAGAAATTGGGTGGGGTCTGTCTACCCTGAACCCACCACCTACCACAATCACCTCCACCCAACACCCCAGATGAAGAAGAAAAGGAGTGTTATTTTCGATGCTTATCTGGCCTCGAAACATAAGCTTGACATCATCTCTTGAAAATGATGATCTTGCCCTCCTGGAAAATATCTCCTCAATCAAACAACCACGGTGGTTGACTTTGATAAAAATCATTACTTACAATCCTCGCCAGCAACCTGAAGACCACTGATGGAACATTCCCTTGCCTCTGGATCTCTTTGTCAGTCTGAGCTCTGACGTGAACTACAAGCCTCAACCAGAGTCCGCTGATGTGTCTCTGCACTTCAGGTGGTGTGCTCATGATCCCTCATCACTCTCTGTCTCTGGACCTCATGGCTCATATCTCAGGCAGCACAGTGCAGCCATCACATGCTTGTCTAAGCTCTGCCAGCTTTGTTTACAGCTCTCCCTTCCAGCTACGACAATCAGAGGTCTGTCAAAGAGACAAGGGCTAAATTTAGACTGGGCCTGTCATTATCAGGATCATTTGAGAGTAAGCTGTTGTTTGCTGAAAGATACTTGTTCCCATTATGTGATAAGCCAGAAACCCAAGCAATGACATACAGTATGTTGGGGAAGCTTTACTAAACAATAAAATACATCATCTAAAGGTGTCTGTACTGCTTTTACAGGCTCAGATTGATTTTATTGCTTGCTTTATTGATTTTAAGTTTTTGCTAAAGAAGAAGTGTCTTTATGTCTCTTGCAAACGGTCACTTCTTGCTTACTTGATTGTTGAAATCAGCTACATATTCAGCCATGACATTAAAAATCTCTTACATAACACACACTTTCTGTATTCCAACACAATAACAATCATAGAAGAAATTCTCTATTACTTTGTTGCACATTTCATGACTACAGCCCTCTCACTCAATACTGGACCTATCTAAAAAATAGTGGTCCCCATTTGTCATATAGGGTCTAGGTTTTGAAATAACTGTCAGTCTCTGGTGTGCTTTGAAAAGTCTGGCTGATGGTAGGAACCACACACTTGTGCCATTCTCAAGAAAGGGCCACATATTTCAAATGTGTGTTCTTCTCTCTCCTTCCTGTATTGGCCGTGCCATGGAGGTCTTTGTGAAAAGCAGAGCATGTGGCCAGTGTCATGTTTCTCTCTACTCTCTGTGGGTGGTCCCATGGGGGGCCATTTGATTATTCTGGGATAATCTTTTGATTACAATTCAATATGGCCCTCTTGAAAGAGAGCCATGGAATTTCCTTTTTTTCTGACCAGTGTGAATGTGAATGATTTGATGACATGAGCAAAAGCAGGCATTTTCTCTGTCCTGCCTTGAAGTTAAGAAGAGTTTTACATTTTTTTAAATATTTTTTACATCTTCAGTGGATCCATCCAGAAATCTGGTGTATTCAAAATGCTTTTCAAATACGACTACGTGGATATTTGGGAGTAGAAATATGAAAGTAAATCAAGAGTTTCCTTTTATGCAAGACTTTGGCAAGATTATGTCTTTCAACTGTTCATTTTGTTGAACGTGTGTGTCTGGAGAGAGTTTGAACCTTCAAGGAACAGATGATTTACAGAGGAAAGATGACACCGAAGGTTTGGAAAAAGATTCATGAAAAATCACCAATAATACACATGTGTTTGGACTGTATTTCGCAATTATCTACCAGGAAAATTTGAAGAAAGTGAAGGGGTGTGTATGCACCATTGTTGTTCAGGACTTCAAGATGTCTTTTACAACTTGGATGGCTGCCCTGAGTGTTACCTTCAAAAATTTATCTAAGGGACACACTATCTGATGCTATTTACTGTGATATTTTTTGTTCACGTGTGTCATTGAACAGGTGCACCTGTCTGTGCAAATTCTGGCAGGAATTTGTTTTCACTGTGAGGATACAGCTAGAAATCCTCGGGGATAATAAGATGCAAGGAAGCAATTGAAAAAGTATCTGCATGCCTCTCTGTTTTTAAACTATTTCCATTCTTTCTCCACCCTATTTACTGTCCCTTTTGCTTTTTGTGCCCATAAAGGGACAATGGATTAGCCTCCCCCATATCCATGTGACCTCATCTGTGTTTGATTTTTCTGCCTACTTGAAATTGGCCATGGGGTTAACATTGAGTCCTTTGATCAGTCCTGCCAGGAATTGGACTTGTTTATCTTGTTTATCTGATGATGGCCCCTTAATGGGGGGCATACATTTAGCAGGGGCATGCCTTGATGTGGGCCTTGATAGCTGCAGGACACAAGCAGAAGAGAGTACCAGAGCTCTGTAATGGTCGGAGGTGAAGGAAAGACGATTGCAGATGTGGCTGAAGGGCATCTGAACCTTGTCTCTCTCAGCCTCTTTCCTCCAACACTTATCTGACCCTATGCAGATGGCCCCTCATCATCATCAAAAAGCACAAATATCGAGCACTCTTTTTCTTTTCTTTTCAACCTGACCAGCTCTTCTCTGTTGCTCTCTGAAGTTTACAGTTATTAATCCACATGCTTATGGCTTTTCTAGGCACTCTGGAAGTGCAGGAAATGGCACCTAATCAACAAGCTTCTCGAAAAAGATGTCCCCCCCGTTCCCCTGTTCATTGACTTGCTGATGGAGACGTAAGGAAACGGTGCGGGTAGACAACCAGACCCCATCCCACCACTTGCCTTGCTCGACCTCAAACCCCTGAAATGAAAGCTTTCCTCTTCTGTGCCGCAGCTGGACTCCAGGGAGCCTGCAGAAAGGCCTGTTTATTTGTCCAACAATGTAATCAGGGGGTCTGTCGTTACGAGGCCTAGCCTTTGCACCTTCTCTCTCTCCACCATCCCCATCCTGTCTTCTGTTCCCATCAGCTCCCCTCCCCTTCTTTTACCATCTCTCTTTCACCACCCTCAATCTTTTTTCTTTGAGCTTCATCATTATCCAAATCCTTTCACTGACCCTTGCTGACCTTAAGATTTGTTTGATGTGGTACTGGCAAAGAGAGAGATGAAATAAAGTTGAAAGTTTATTGTTTAAAGAGGAGATTTCCATGATTAGGGTTTCAGAAATAAACCCTGCTACCTCTGCACCTAAGAGACGGCAGAGTCCTGTGCGTTTCTGTGTGTGTTAGAGACAGCAGGAGAGAGAGAGAGACATCTTGCGGGCGTATGTCTCTGTGTGTTAATCTGCAATGATGCCCCTTGATGTTGGTCGACACATGCACACTTTCTCCTGTTCCAATCAATGGGGAAAAAATGTGTAGTGCGGTAACATGCTAATAATTTAGTCTGTTATGTTGTGGTTTAAATCATGAGATTCCTGCAGTTAAAAGGCAAGTGTAAGTAAACAAGCTCACACATGTGGCCACAATATTGTTCTTGTGTCCAGAGAAGTTCTCTGGGAAAAAGGGGATGTTATTCATCCTTTAATTCAGCATTTCGTGATAGAACCCACTGGAGGTTTTGTCTAAATGTACAGAAATTACTTCAAAACACCTCTGTTGAGATGTCTCGCACACACTGAAGCAAAGTCTTTTTAACCTTTTCTTGTAGCATTTTCTTGAAATAACCGATGTGGCCATGCCTGCCCATTTGATGTATAGTTTCCAGGCTATGGAGAGTAAATTGTAGATTAGCTTCAATTCTTGGAAATTCACTGCATGTTTACACCTCTATAGCCTGCTGTGTTGTGCTTCTCTGGATCAAAAGTCTACAGCTCATCTCTCTCACTCAGAATGAATTCCAAGTCCTTTGCGAATCCATGACGTCTCTTATTTCCCTGTTTGTCCCAAGAGACAGACGGGCGGGTTAGTTTGGGCTGGTCCTCCTTCTGAACAACAGCATCTCTCTGCTGTCTGCGCTGCTCTGCACTGAAGAAGCATCTTGTTTTTCAACTGGTGGTTTTGTAAAGCCACAATGTTTGATGTGGGCTTCCCTTAATCACACAACATGCTCTCTAAACATGAACTACATTCATCTTCGCTCCACGACTTCTGCATTTTTTTACCCCCCTCCTTGGTTTGTTGCCGCTTTTGTTGAGTTATTGTGCAATGGAGTAGTGAGACGAGAGGAAGACAAAGCCTTGATCTCAATGAAGTGATTTTGATCCGGCCAATCCAGCAATTAGGCTACTGAGGGAAGAATGAACCTCTAATCCTGGATGGGACACATGTGTTCTTTGTAGTCCTAATGTCTCTCTTCCTCCTCTGTCCACATCACTATCTGATGGGACGCAGAGTAAGTATTAAACCAATGCCTCAGATGGAAGCCTACCATTAAGATGGAGATGCTGTGCCCTTTGAGGCTGAGGACTTTTAATTATAAGCTGTGAGCCCGATGTAGTTGTGTTTCCTCCATTTTGCTGAATAGAGGGTTTGCTCGGCGCTGGCTGGAGACCTGGTGCCAGGCTCTGGAGTCAGCGTGGTACTTTGTGGGTACGAGACAAGGCATGCCGCCACACCAAGTGTGACTCTACAGGACTACCATATGGGGGCAGAGATGAAAGACTTCTATCTGCCCTTAGCCGCTCCTCCCCTCCATCCCCTTCCCCTCTGAGCTCTGACTGGCAGGGCAGTAGGTGGAGGATAGAACTAGAATAGCTAGACTGGTTGTTAACATATCAGCCCTTGTCGAAGCTTCAAGGGCATCCAGCGAGATCAAAGCGAAGCATTCAGTCCGAAAGCATGACATTGTCTTGCACAACAATCCATCAAGCCACCAATTCAGCTGTCACTGAATGAGGAAGTGGTCGTGAGCGGCAATGGAAGGCCTTTCACTGTCTCTTAATGGGCTTTGATGATCCAGCACAAAGAAAGTGTCATAATGGTCTCATACAAAGTCTAATGTCATTTCTTCATTTGTATATTGTCGTCATTAAACCGGGAACGACCCAGCCCACACCTTTGTGTATTCAGTAAATGATGATTAATGTCTGACAAGTGACTGTTACCGAGCAAGTTGGGGTGTGTTCCTTTTTTCTTCTTTCTTTCTTTTTTCTTCCCTCTCTCTTTCTTTACCCTCTCCCTGTTTCTTTATTTCCTCCTGTACACAGTAGCTCTTTTTGCTTTCCTCTCTGGGGTGCTGTTGAGAATATCTCCCATTCCCTCTGGGACTTCTTTATTTTTCAGTTTTGGTTTTTGTTTTGCAGGCGCTCTGCATTTACACCCAGCAGCCCTTTGATGTTGTTGCCTGGGTGCTGGTGGACAAAAGAGCCTCCATCAGCTGGATTTAAGGATGGGGCTGTGGGGGTCGGGAGGTGGTGGGGGGGGGAGCGAATAAAGAATCAAAGTAACTGGAATGGGGTTTGGAGGCGGAGGACTCCATGTGAAACTGTGAACCATGTACCCCTCTTAAAATATGGGCCAGGAGTTCACAGTTGTCATTGCTTTTTTTTTTTTCTTGGTTCTGTCCTTCTTTGTGCCTCATGTCATTGTCTCCATATGTCTGTTTGTGACCACGCTTGTTCTTGCCTTTGATGGCACTGTATGTTCCCGTTCTTCAAGCTGACCAATGGAGCAACAAGGCCCATATTTCACTGTTGCAGTCAGGTGATGTGAAAGAACACCAGCTGCTGTTGCACCTTGAAAAAATTATTTCTTTCTGTGTGCTGACTGCTTTTGCCCGGCTTTTTCAGCGTCACAATGCCACGCTGTTCTGTGGCACCTCGCTCTGCGGCAGTGCGGTTATTACCCCTTCCACTCTGCGCTTTCTGCCCGCCTAGCCATGCGCAGCAAGCGCTACTGATGCCACTGCACCCCCTCACACCCCCACAGTGGGGGAGAGACAGTCTGTGCTCCCTCAGCCCATCAAATCCCCGCAGGACCACTCTGGTCCACTGGAGGTGAATTCAGGGAGCAGCCTTTGGTGGTGCCGACACAGCAGCCCTCTTTCACCGAGGGCCTCATTAAACCTGACAACATCCCCTCAGCCTGGGCTTTATTGTTCAGCCAGCTTAATGCTAAATGGCAATTAAAGGCATCACCAAGGTGCAGGTATTAATGCCTTTTAGGAGCACAAAGGCTTTGTGAGATAAAAATGACAGCTTAAGAATAATTGAAAGTTTTCTTTGCCTTTGGAGGAAAGATACACTTTGCTAGGTCACCCTGAGTAACCTTTATTCAGTATTTAAATGTTGAAAACATTCAAACTGGGATAAACCTGCAGAGAATTAGGACCTGAATCCACAGCTCTCTCAGCTTTAAGGAACTTAAAAGCAGGTTTGTGGCTGATTTGTTTTGCTGTCTGGTCCATAATGAAATTGTTTTGGTTTAGTCTCTTAGCGTCATTTTAGGCCACGGCAAGCAGCTGTTTTCATTAAAAAAAGCTCTAAAAACCCAATGTACACTTACTGTTCTACCAATATGGTAGGCAGACATTTCTAGTGAACATAGTGGAGCATTTAGCTGCTGATGAGCCAGAAATTTCCCTCAACAGCTCATGGAGACCAAAGCTTAAGGGGGTGAACATTGGACTTGTATTGACCAGATGGCTAAAAACCCAACTCAGAATGACTGATAATGTTGCTCTATGACTGCTGGATGTGTACATAAGCATGTAACTACATGTCACAGAGGTGCAAAACCAGCAGCTGTGATTGTTCTTGTAATCCTGAAATGCCATTTCTTGTCCGTTTCTCTCAATGGTCATATAAGCACAGAAAATTGTGATCCTTCTGCTTCAGCTGGTTAACTTGTCTTAAGCCCCTGACACAGCAAACCAATATCAAAGAACCAGAACCAAAAAGGCAGATGGTTGCCAACAGCATGGGCCATACAGCAAAAGCCTAAGTCACAGATGTTTATTATCAGCCGGACACTGGTCGATGGCCGAGCAGAGCCTGGTGTGTCAGGGTCCTACACATCATCTCCTCCAGTGTCCTCTCTCTTTTCTGTGTTGCTGTATTTTCAGTAAAAATATTGTTCAACATTTATTAGACACAGTAACATCATAGAGACCTCACTGTCATATGGCAGTTTTATAGCAGTAAAATTGTTGAGTAATGAAGTGATGCAGTGCACAAATAGAAATGCTCATAAAACTCACTTGCATAGGTTTGACACAGAAGTAAAAATCAGGCTTTAAAATGAGCCCTTTTTATCTATAGAGGGGGCAGGTCTTCTTCCATGGAGTCCACTGCTGTATTGTACCGCCATGTTTCTATGATATTCCTGGGGCTATAAACCATTGCCTGGCTCTAGAGAGGGCATTTTGCATTTTTTTTTTGCCATTATAAGCTCTCTACACACTTCAAATGATGCTGCTTATCCCCACACACTGTACCTTTAAGGGATTGTTCACCTGCTGAATCTCCACATGCGTGTGTGTCTTGGACAGTTTTGTTGTTTGCAAGGTGGAAAATTCAAGTAATGTGGTCAAACTGATCACAGCGGCTTTTTTTTGTCAGGTTGTTTTCCATAAGATCAAAACAT
Organism: Acanthurus tennentii; assembly: GCA_029783805.1. Lineage (NCBI taxonomy): Eukaryota > Metazoa > Chordata > Actinopteri > Acanthuriformes > Acanthuridae > Acanthurus > Acanthurus tennentii. The sequence goes on along the minus strand of JAPZDZ010000009.1, from coordinate 9,662,738 downwards.
AACGTAAAGTGTCACATGTTTAAAGCACTGCACGTATACAATAATCAGAGTCTGTTTAGATCCCACACCGCCAGCCCGCTCCACTATAGATTACGTGTGGACATACGTCTCCATTTGTTATTTATTTGCTTGTGTGCAGTCACGAAAGAATTGTGAAAGGGTAAGGAGCATGGGCTCCACATGCCGGAGGGGCTCCGTTATGTGAACCACCAGACTCAGGTTGGCAAATGGATCCAATTGGGAATGGTCATAGCACAGATGAATGCAAACTGTGTAAACAATCTGTGAACCATCAATATGCACTTCGGCATGGCGGAGGGATGCAACTGTTACATCTGTCCCACCAGTGCACTGGAGAGTAATTAGGCCATATTTATAGGCAGCACAGGAAGCACACACACTGCTTATCTTATTGTGGACAAGTTTAACACAGCTGGTTTGAGAGGACAGTCAGAGATTTCAAGGAAAGACAAGGCACTGGCTGCCTGTACAGTGTTTGGTAGCAGTGCAGTGTGTTGTCAAAGCGTCCTCCCCTCTGAATCCTGTCCAGCAGATTTTATCGCCAGCTTTTGATTCAGAGAGAGACAGATTGAAGACAGTTCGCTAAGGTTTCACTGACTCTCTCAAGACTTCAAACACACAGTGAAATAACAAAAGGAAGTCTGGCAATCAAACATGGCTATGTTTGTCTGTTTCTAGCATTACCACATTCTGAGGTTTCTCCATTTCAAAAATCTTGTCTGTAGCCATATAAGATAGACTTAAGTAGTTTACTCAGCTGTGGATGAACAAGCTTTACTTCCCCTCTCAGCGTCTGAGATGAAGTGAAGAATAAAATTGCACTGATGGATGTGTTTTTACATTGTTGCTAAGCATCTGACCTTCCTTTTCATATTGTGACAATATTTCTTCAACTAAGGCAGATGAAGGAAGGAGATAGAGCCGCCGTCAGCAAATACAAGGTTTCATAACCTCAAAAGCACTGTTCATGTTACGCCCTGTCCTTTCTCTGCTTTCTCCACATTATTCATTAAACAGGGTGCAAACTTTTCCCACGACCTCAGTGGGATGAAGATCTACCTGTGACTGGGCATGAAACACCGCTGTTTGCTATTAAAGTAGCATCGTATGTTCTAGCATGACTGCATATATTTTAAATACAAGTCGAGAATTAAGTCCATAATTATTGGATAATTGATTTAAATGTAATAGCATTCTGAGCAAACCTTTTTATTTTTATACATTATGGCTTTGCTCTATTGAATCATGGATTTTAAATTACTTTTTAGACACACACACACACTTTCCCCTGCATTTTCCCCTCACTTTCTTTATCAGTCTCTCCTACTATCAGAGCGTGCGGAAAAAAAAGTTAAAAAAAGAAAACACCCCTTTTGATTTAACATTTTTATGCATTTCTTTAACTAAAAATCAAACAACAATAAACAAACAAAATAACAATAATTCCTTAATTGAAAAAGCAACCAATGCATCAGTCATTGATAAGTAGCAGCCCTGGTGTCTACAAAAACTCACGTCCCACACATGATTGATGATTTCTTCTCAGCGGATCATTTCTTTGTAGTTGATACATTTCATATCATCACTTTGAATCATGACTCTGTTGAGTGCTTTTTTTTTTTATTGTTATTGTTATTTTTTGGAAAGGTCTTCATCCAACCAAGAAAATAGGAACCAGCAGCCTACTCTCGAGACTCTAATCAAAAGCACATTTCAGCAGAATTGTCGCTTCTACTGCTGCGATGCATTTCATTTCAGCCTTCATTTAATGCATAGGTGTCAGATGAGAGGTGACAGTGGATTATACCGTGCAGTTATGTGGGTAGAAGGATACAGTGTTGATATAATCAGCGCTGGTAATCTAAGACACCTCACACCCTGTTGTTAACAAGGAAATGCCACACTAAATTGCTTGTTTTCTTCTTTGTAAATTTTTGCCTGTGTTCTCCTGTCAGGCAGCAATTGTAAGTCAACTAAGTCCTCACTCCCACGCAGCTCTCCACAGCTGAGTGATCCGGGCTCCAGTGCCAGGGGTGGTGGCTCCCTGGTGCTATTAGTCAGCAGGATCAGTGCTGGATGGGGGGAAATGGAAAAGGAGCAGCAGACACCTGGCCTTTTCTCTTTGGGCGCTCAGACATGTCGTGGCTTTGCCTCTTGACAGAGTCAGAATGCAGGATATTGCCCTCCCATTGATGTGCCTCCTGGAGCTCCTCGGCCCGTGTAGAGTGTCAGTGCAGCATCCAACTGCATCACCAGGATATCTGGTTGCAGTAGATGGTCTCGCTTTCACTTTGTAAATCTTTTTGATGCTCCTTGATACTACAGAAGATTTGCACTTTACCAAACTATAGGCACTAAAACCCCCGGGTCATTTTTAATGCTGTAACAAGATTGATTTAAAGCATGCTGACAAACATGAAGCTCTTTCATAAACTATGCTCTTTTGTTGGCAGAAAACACCATGTTAAGGCTGGCTGAAAACCTTAGGATAGAGTGAGGGTTGAAGAAAAAAGTGCGAAAAAGTGAAAGAGAAAGAGAGTTTAAGTGTTTAGCCAACAGTCCCCTAGCCAGACACCATAAAAGCCTCTTCACAGTGAGTCAAATTCAAAGGAGCCTCTCTCTTTTCTTTGCCTGCCACATATCTCTCTCAGTTTCTGTCTCAGAGTGTTTCATCGCAGGATGAGCGATGGAGTGGTTTTACAACATACCGGTGCTTTGCTTCATGTACAGAAAAGTGAGTGCACCCGCGGTCCCTTTGAAGCTTGTTGAAATTTATTGTTGTTTTTTTAGGAGAGGCGTTTTTTTAAATTACAGCTTATTGTGAGAGGATCTGCTGGTTTGCTGTTTTTGGAGAGGGTTGAGATTTTATGTCTGGAAACAAGTATGCCCTCTCGTCTGTGTAAGATAAAGGTGGAACATGGGAGAGAGTAGTAAAATGTATCTGTCTTCAAAGGTCTTGCGTTGACACCCTCTTCTTTTGTATTAAAATCCATGATTATCAAAAATTCTCACTATGAGCACCACGTTTTTTAGAGTATTTTAGTGCCAGCTGTCTCATACAGCACTCCCCATTCATCATTCAAGTTGCAGTTGTGTGATGTGAAACTGTGCATTAACTCCATCCCCATCTTGCTCCTCCAGGCCAGTGTGTTTCCAACAGCTCTGGTTTATTTCCAGTCAGATGTCAAGACAGGCTGGTAAATCAACTCTCCTAGTCACCGTTTGTTCATAGCAGAGGAACACAAAGAGCATCGGTTGCCTCTTCTATTTGTCTTGCTTTCGAAGGAAAAAAGAGACACCTTGCAGCGGAGCACCCTGCTGTGTCTCCTATTGACCCTTAAGTTTCACCTTCCCTCCGGCACTTCAAAAACTGCACATGTACAGAAACAGGTGCATGTTCAAAGTCGTGAGGCGTGCAGGAGCATTATATATTTTGAAATTATACATTCATGTCAAAGATCAATAAACTTTTAGAAGCACTGTTCTCTGCAACAGTTCTTGAGTATGTCAAACTTTTGTTAAGCTTGAATGACTAGAAAAAAACTACTTAATCAGATTAATCATGCTTGTAAAAAAAATGAAGTGGCTGCTAAAAGTTTTTAGAGTTCATCAATCATTTGAGTTTGTACTACATTATTTTAGTAACCTATAAACCACAACCATACAGACCTCAGCATGGAGTTGGAGGAAAATTCAGGGGATCACAAAGATTTATCGTCTCAGCAACATGAATATCTGCAGGTTTCATGGCAATCCATCTAAAAGTTGTCAAGGCATATCATTAAAGTCCTCTTCAAGGTGGAAACATCAGGAAATGACCAAAGTCAGTAGGATTCATCCTCTGGCGACCATGAACGCCCGTATGGAAATCCATGCCAATCAGTCATTTGGTTGTTGAGATATTTCTATCTGGATCAAAGTGATGGGCCAATCAGCTTACCTACCCACTAATAAACCAACACATTGGCTTTTCTATCTTTAGAGCCATGCATTAATATTGACTAAAGATCATGCAAATCCAAAGGATTTTTCATGACGATAAGCCCGCACGGAGCATTTATCTAGCACTTACTTAACGTAACATTGCCTTACTTTTTAAAAGATCAATGTGACCAAGAACGAGCTGTGATGAGTCCCATACCTGTATCAGAGAGTGAGGCGGTCTCTTTGCTTTGAACCTGTCTCACAAGGGATTACCGTTCAGGTTTGCACAACACAGCAGACAGGAAGCTTTTAAAGACAAAGACCAACACTGCATCCTGACCTCTAACCCTTACATCCTGACCTCTCCTGCAATCTGACATGAACCCTTGTCTACATGAAAGCTGTCCTGTTGCCTCACAAGGGCTAATTTAGAGTTCCGGTGCCCCCGACCACTGTGAGGACAGTCAACATGCAGGCTTCTGGACTTGTGGAGGGAACTTCAGACAGACTTGTTTTACCCAATGCAAAAAGTAGGAAAATGCTTGTATCTCTTGTTACTTGCTTCCTTCATGATTGATTTTTTTTTTTTGTTCGTTTGCATACGTTTAGGAGAGACCTCTGAAGTGAAGCAATGCTGACATTAAAAACTCTAATGTCAGCCTGATCTCCACCATCGTCAGATTTGACATCAAAGCCACGCATCAGTTTGCCCCATTTACCGCATTTGTCCACACAGTATGTATGTTGTTATTGCAGTGAATATTAGCCTGTCGCCAAGGGCTTCACATGTCTGCTGATGAAGTCCTTTAACAAGTCTAACAAAGGCCAACCTCACACTGTGCTGCCTGCCACCAGCTAAAGAGATTTTGGTCATTACTTGCTCCTTTTTAAATATCATCAAACATCAGCCCTTTCATCATTCCGAGTGCTTGACCTTCAGGTTCACAGCTTTTCTAAGCGTGACTGACAGATCTTGTGGGGGTCAGTGCTGGACTATTTTTATATCATTGCTTTTGATGGGACCTAAAAATAGAGTGCTCTGCTGACCTCCGATCCAGTCGGCTCATTTGGGGTACGAGCCCACCTCCCCCCACACACACCGCCTTTGACGTCACCTCGCCCGAACTGCTTCTTATTTTTAGACGCTCCCAAAATTAATTGAATGGTCTTGTTTCATGGAGTTTGTGCAGTGTTATGTAAGGGGATTACTCTGATGTTATTGCCTATGCCCTGACCATGTAGGCCACCACACAGAGGAGGGAGGCGCAGACAGAGAGTAGAGGGGACTTGGGGTGGAAAAGGAGGGTAATGCAGTTAAGGTAGTAGTACAGGGCTCCAGAAATAACCCAGCTGCGGGCCTAATTGTACATCTCTCTTGCTCCCTTTTCCCTCTTCAGCTGCATGCCAAGGTCTTTGACCTTATCATCCACCTCACTGGTTCCGGAAGAATCCTTTCCGCCCCCTGTGGCCACCAAAGCCCAGGCCGATACACAGAGCACAGCAGCAGACCATCTTCAGCCTCGGACTAACAGCCAAGCGCCACAACCAGTTAGGAGTGATCCCAGCAGAGCGCCCAAGTGGCTCAAACTGCCAGGTATGTTCTAATCATCCCCGGCGTGGGCCCCGTGGCTCCTTAACAAAGCTTAGCCTGAGGACCCCAGGCCCCTTAGAGAGGCCCGGGGCCTCCAGGAAACCCGCATGTCACAGCAGTATATACAGTCAACAGAGATGCTGCCTCTGTATTTGCATTCCCCTCTCACACACGCAAGCTCTTTATTAAAACGCATGCGCACAAAAAAAAGAGAAAAAAAAAGGCTGCAACTACGTTTTGTTTGGTTTTTAGACAGTGCTGCAAATGTATGTAACTTTTCATGTGTGTGTGAGTTGCGTGTGGAGCATCTAAGAGGAATGCACTCGCTCTGTGTCCCCTGAAGCATTCTTCTATGGTTAGACAGCTTCATGCCCATGAGGGGGGCCAGAAGGGCCTCTTGTCTCTTGAGCTCTAATGTGCCACAGCCCCAGATCAAGCACAACATGCATGCAAGCGCATACATGCACCAAAACATCCAAGAACAGATGCATGCCATCACATTTTTATTATATAAGCACTCACAAATGTGCAGTTGAAATGATGATGGTAAAATATGGCACTTATACCAGATGATACCTGTAGCTTCTTTGCAGATGAACATTTCCTGACGTCTGCTATCTCCACAAGAATTACAAGTAAATGCATGTCAGTTGAACTTACATGTCTTTTTTAGACTACAATCAAACGTATCACCCAGTTATAAAAAAGTCTGTAAAAAATCTGCCAGTTTAAAAGAGCAAAGGCTTGCTGCATTAATGAAAATGATGCATGTGGTACAGTGAATGTTTTTATGTACACCTTCATGATAAAAGTGAATGTTTTATGGGCCCTATAAGCTCATAAACTTTGATGTAGCTCATACACTATAGATTTTGCCTGTGTGGACATTGTTACAGCCATCTCAGAAAGGCCAGCATTCAGGGAAATGGGCGTATTATGATCGCTTGTCATCCACGGGACCCCAGTTTGGGCCAGAGAAGAAAGGAGCTTTGAGATGACAGAAAGTTGGAGTTGAAATGAGAGAATCTGTGTCATTCTAAGGAAAAAAAATAAGCAAAGACAAGTGAGTGGGGAATTAAAGAAAGAAATCTGACATAATCCTAACATACCCTCACAGGGACTCTCAAAACCGATGCAGACGACTCCACCCCAGACGAACGTCACCCCAAATCATGTTTACTCTGACTGTTACCAGACAGCCATGTTAGAATAAAAACACTTATGGCCTTCTAATTGGATTTGTATAAAAATGTACAGTAAGCTTAAGTGAACCCTCTTCAGCCAATCTTATTGAAGATGTAGTTCATTTTTAAGCGACTACTGAAGCAATTTGTGCAGAAAAGATTGAGTTTTGCCTTGAAACAACCCATTTACACCCATAAAAGGTTTTTTTATTGTCTTAATGTACAAGTAAACGATAAAGAATCATCTTGGCGCTTCTATTTTGAAAATGGCTACAATCAGGCAGATATCTTCAAACAGTGATGATGACCTTATCCCATGTGCAGTGCTGTCCAAAGACAAGCCAGAATTTGGAGACAAATCCGTCTGTCTCCTGGGAAAAGCTTTTCACTCAGAGGCTTCTCCAAAGCGTCTGGACTGGATGTCGACACTCCCTGCCTTTAATGTATGATCATGAAAAGCTTTAACTCATTACTCTCTTTAGTGCCCCTCCCCAATCTAACTGCTTTCGTATGTTTAATAATACTGCCTTCAAATGTAATTTGTTCCACTAAGACGTATTAAGGAGAAAAGTTGTACAGTAGTGCACTCCTTTGCCAGTACAGCTCATATTGTGGAAAGTTTAAAAACAACAACAATACACTGTCAGAGATTCAACAGAAAATTGTTTTATTTCATCAGCACGGGATTGATATTTGGAGAAGATCCATTATATTTCTATCGAGCCTCCAGGAAGGCTTTTTTTACTATTATTACAGTATCCAAAGCTTAACCGTTTATGAATTAGTTTCTTATCATGGTAACAGTTATTTTTTTTGTTTTGTTTTGTTTTTTTTAGGCTGGGTCCACCTGCAGCATTTCTTCTGAGGTTGTCATGGTGGTTTCTCTATAGCTTACTCTGCTCAAACTGCTGAAATTAACCCAAAAAATATTTACTATAGTTTTGTTTTGGTTTTTGGTTAATGGTCCTTGATGCATCATTACAAAATCACTCAGCCAAAAACACTTTCCTCAGAGGGGCCTGCTGTGGATGTTACTCCTGGGAAACACAAATCCAGTCTGGGCCCTACTAAAAAGTTGCTGGGTCAAATTCCAGGTGCTGTGTCCTTGAGCACCTCTCTGAGCCTGGACTCTTGACTTGAGCCCAAGTTGCTTCCAGCTGTATGAGGGCAGTATTTGTAAGTATAGTGAATCACCCAAGAGCCACACAAATAAATAGTGTGAGGTGTTGTACAGCTATGCTGACTCACAGTGAAGACACATTGGTCAAATGCACCACCGGTAGAAAACCATCAGAGGCACTAGGGTTAGAAAACCCCACATTACCCTCTCCCTCGCCGGCCCAGCTTCCCCCTCTGCTGTGATGAAAGGAGAGAAAGCACCTCTGCTACTCGCTTCTTTTGTTTATTTACCTTCAGAATTACACCCTGCTCTTCTTGGACCATGTTCCAATGTGTTTTGTTATGTTTCCTTTCAAACAGAATATCTATGCGTGTGGTCTCTGGCCATGTTTGGCTAACACATGCGCACTACCGTGCACGCAAACTCCCATTCAACTTTCCCTCTGTGCCAGAGGTCCCCTTTGCCCTTCCCCCCACCTCTAACTAAACATCGCAGGACAGCAAAAGGGAACTTCAAAGTGGCCGGAGGGGGTACTCCTTTTTCCTGGCACTTGTCATCATCTAAGGGACTGGCTGCTCCCCTTATTACTCTAATTGCTTCCAACTGCTCCAGGAGGCTTTGATGAAGGGCGCCATGGAGCATGCTGGAAGCACCTGTTGTTGCACAGAGGAGCACAGGTGGGCCTTATTGGTGGTGGCAAGGAGGCGTGCGGACAACACTGCTGCTTTTCACTTAAAATCAAACAACTCCAATAAATACAGAACAAGAATCTTAATGTAATCTCAGTTTGAGTAATTAAGAAATGGCAGTCATAAACATCAGTAAAATAAAGCTTGTAGACATAGGAACTTCAGTTGTTGACTGAAGGAGAACGCAGGCAACACTCTGGCTCCATCTTGTGGCTTCATGGCGCTAGAAGTCCAGCAGCTGCATTTGGAAAGATAAAAAGAGATTAGTTTTGGATGAAATCTTTTTGGGTTTTAATGATGCACAGAGTATACTTGTCTTATGTTCAGTTTGTTCTTTTTGTCCAACCAGCATTTAAAATACAAAAGTTGGTCATTTTTTATCATCAGTGGAGATGAATTTTAAAAAATAGTGTGTGTTTCTCTTTTATTCATCAAAACTTTAAATCCTTCTTGTTTTGTTTACTTTAACTGTAACTTTTGTGTTTCCAAGTAAGCCAAAAAACAACCTAAAATCCTCTGTTGGAACTAATACCAGCTCCTCTTTACTGTTTACCTGTAAGTTTTAGAATTGATTTAAAAAATAACAGCTTGGAGCTTAAAAGAAACAGCCCTATATTATGCTACAACCACTCCGTTTAATTTTATCTTAGTCTTAGTCTTTATACTAATGTAGTGTTGTTCTTATATTCACTGTTGTGTATTATAATCCTTTACATTTTTTGCATCATTTAAGGTATATGATTTTATTTGCCTCTTTGCTAAAATATTTGAATTTAATTAAAGCTGTGTGGCTTTATTTTGAAGTATGATTCATTTAAAAAATACTATAGTCTGGCCCAGCAATGGAGACAATTCAAGACAACTGACTTAAATGAACTCACTTATTATGTACTACACCTTTAGGCATTCAATTCTTTATATTGACTGTTTCGAGTTGAACTACGGCCACAGAACAAGTGTTATGTCTCGAAGTGTAAAATTTGTAAAAAGATTTAGATACAAAAACAACAAAACTTAACTAAATAAAGAATA
>JAPZDZ010000009.1:9620646-9642810 GCA_029783805.1 Acanthurus tennentii | reverse complement strand
AACATATCAATAGCTCTGATCTTTGTGTGTTATTATGGCAATCCTTTAGACATATCAGTGTCCCAGGTTGATTGTGTCCCATTTTTCATAAAATGTCCAGAGTGTATGATTTCAGAGGATTTTTATGTAGAATATGGCAGGGATTGAAAATAATATTCAAAAATAATATTCAAAAATGTATTTTCATTAGTGCACAGTCACCTGAAAATTAGAAGCATGATTTGATTACCTTAGAATGAGCCTTATATCTATAGAGGAAGGAGGACCCCTGCCATGTTTCTACAGTAGTCTGGAATGAATTAACTAAATAATGACTTTAAAGCGGGTCTTTTGCAATTTTCATGGGTTTTGTGGCCACCCTACATTCTTTTGCATGCTTGACAGGAAACAGTTAGTGGAATAATATTTAGTTGGATGGTATCTAGAACTTCACCAATAGATGTCACTAAATCCTACATGCTGAATCTTCAAGAGGATGTAGAGAGTTCACTGAATAATTAATTATAATGCTTGTATAAATAGTTTTGACCTCTATGAAACCAGACAGGTCAGAGATGGTATTTAACAGAAGGTAAAACCTTGGTAAAAGGGCCAGTTCAGGCTTTACAGCGATAACTGCAGGTTTGTGCACAACTGCTGGCCCTTTTGCAAACTAAGTTCTTTGCACTCCCTTGTGACTGTAGCCTTCAGCGCTGCTCAGTCTGATCAGCCAGAAAGCCACAGGACTGATGCAATTTTTTTTTTCGCAACCTCCCATGGTCCACACAGCTGCAGCCTAAACAGGTTACTTGCATAAAAGTTAAAAGGAGAACTTGTGTTTTTTACTGCATTGCTTAATTTGTTTAAACTTGTCTTCACTTTCACCAAAAATTTAACACTTTACACCTAACAGTTGTGGTACTCTTCTGAAATAAATGCTCGTTACTAACAATTTCGTAATTGTGATCGAATGCATTTTCAGGCTATTTTTTCAAGGTGCACCTTAATTTGCTTGTATACATAGAAACCATCATAAATCTTGACAGCAACTATTCATATCGAAATTCTTTTCATTTATTAAGTCCTGTTTTTTTTTAAATAAAAGGAAATGTGCAATACTTTCATGAAATACTTTCATATTTGAAGCTACGAGAGAGAGACAGAGAGAGAGACAGAGGACATAGGACAAAGCACAAAACCAAAGAATTATCATATGGCATTTGTTAATACATTAAGCCCTTTGTATCAACAGGAAGTTTTGTACTTGAAAAAATGTGCTGCGTTAACCAACGAACAAAAATAACAAAACTTGTGAAGAACTTTCGATCACAAGATCATCAAAGTCACTGCCTGAAAGTCACTTCCCTTAAAGAAGCAAATATGTTGTGAATTTTAAGTGATCCAAATTGATGCTTTCATTTTAAAAGCAGAAATGCTTTTTTTTTATCATGGCTACTTTACATGAAAACCAGTTTCACACTTTATTAGTAAGTCTAATAAATATTCATGTGATTACGTACTTTGAGCTGAATGCTGATTTTCTCAGACTGGAACCTGACAGATGATTTCTTGCTAACTTTAAAGTCCCAGCAGGAGAAAACTTTTATTGCCAGATTTGCATTTGACTTGAGGACCCGAAAGCTTCTCCCCAAAGATCTGGACATGCTGCATGAGAAGAATAATGCCATAAAATACACACTGCAGATGGACTACAAAGACAATGAATGCACAAGTGATTCACTTCTTGCTCAACCTGTACACAAGGATGATGCAAATAGTGAGGAAGGAGATGACAATGGTGAAGAAATAGGCTGCAGGTATGCTGTAAGGCATCATCTTGGACTTGTCAGTACCACAGACTGACAGATCAGATGATTCAGCTGCTGGACAGGTTTTGATGATATTGTTTGTGTAGTAGCCGTAGAACATCACACTCTCAGAGAGGTAACCCTGCCGGAGAAAACAGATCAGGTTCAAGAGGGAAACCATCATGTCTCCGCTGCTCCTGATGCAACGTGCGACCATCTTACCGTGCCTGTGAGAAGTTCAAGGCCTGTGAAAGTGAAATTATCTGAATGAAGAGGAGGAGGGTTCACGGCTTGAGGGAACACCAAGAACAGACCGTTGATGAGGAAGAGGAGGAGGTTAAAGAGCAGGAGAGTCCGGAGGAACAGGAAGTAGGAAAGCACACCAGTCCCAAAACGTCCGCTCAGTCTCTTGATGGGTGAGTGCCACAAGTGGAAGGATCTGAGGACAGGGAGGCAGCTGAACAGACAGTGACGCCAAGTCTGAGGGGAGAAGCACACTAAGGTATGACCAATACATTCAAAACAAAAATGGTTTACAATGTTGCAAGACGTTTGGACTCACCCTCGAAATGTAAACAGCCATTCGACTGTAGCATGGGATGTTCCTGCTGATGAGTGAACTTTGAGCTACATCTCTGAAAGCAAGTCGCCTGATAAAAGGAAGGTGAGATGTCACCACAGCGCTAGTATGTTGTAGGTCACTGAAGGTTTCCGGCACCACATATACCTGATCTCCATCTTCTCTGCCAGGGTTAGCGGCATGGCTCGCAGCTTACGCATGCCCTCATTCACTGAGAGGCTTCTGAGGTTGGACGCCAACTGCTCCTTCTTGTTTTCTGTGGACCAAAAGTTATAAATGGCCAAAGTATCTGCTGCATCTGCTCTGCTGATGAATGATTGCAGTTGTCTAATGTTTGGAGCAATTTGGGGGCTCAGCATTTTTGTCAAGCTTCTAATGACAAATCTCTGCCCTACATTTTACATAACTATTTAAAGGAATTGAACATTTTCAGTTGTCAGCCCTACGTTATGGAATAGGGTTAGGGTTAGGGTCTAGATCTTCCCTCTCCAATGATAATTTCATAATTTTGTCTTTGTGTCATGATTGTATCAAGATATTTTATGCTTTTATAACCTTATATTCTCCTATTTACATCTGAGTTTGTTATTGGTTTCAAAAAGGTACTTCACAAATAACTTGAACTCAAATTAATTTACCCTCAGTGCTAGTTTCCTCCATGTCTGCCTGGACACAGTCTCCTTGGGTTGGTCTGGAGAGTTGAGAAGAGACATGGGACGAGGTCTGGGGGAGTCTTTGTATCTGAGATGAGAATCTGGCATGCCGTGAAAGTACTGCATCACTGTTTACCCCTGTGTGTACAAGGAATATTTTTTAAATAGTAAAAGTTCACATGTTTAAATGGACACTTTCAACAACTAACAGCAGAAAAACGTTTCATCTCACCAGCAGTGCGACTGGGCATTGAAGAGAGGACCTTTTGTGTAGCGGAGGACCAGTGGTGCCTCTGCAGAAACTCTATCTGCTCTTCATCACTCGAACTGTCTAACCAGCAGCAGATGTTACACATACAAGTTTTTCAATCAATAGGTATGACAATTGTAACTGCAGTGGCGGTAAATGTCAGACACTCTGTAATTATACCTGTGCTTTCCATAAAAACTTCCATTTGTAGGGTTTCAGGATATCTCTGCGTGTTGGCTGCCGGCTCTGCAACACTCTGGAAGCAGTCCCAGCCTGGTTCACTTTCCCCCAGGTTCCTGAAGAAGATTAGCCATCAGAGGAAATAATGACCCAGTATCTTAAGCACAGCAGTATTTATATGAGACAAATGTTTTTATTATTTTTTTTACAATGTGGCGGTTTTTTTTTTTAGTACACAGAACTCTTTTTCTCTTGCTACGACTTGGATACTTTAGAACTTTAATGATTTCCAGTTCAAGTTGAAATACAAAGGGAATAAATGAATGAAACTGAAACTTAGTCCACCAATGTTGGTAAATGGTAGCCGTTACATTATGTTTAGTTCTACCAGAAACAAAATTAAGACAAAGTGCATTAGCCAACAAGAGAAGGTGCATACAGATGCAGAGCAAATGTGAGGAACAAATAAACAACAACAAGAACAGCAACTTTAAATGTTGAAAATTGAGACTTACTCATAGTCCGAGTCTGTTTCACACATGCTGACACTGAGGCTCACATTGTAGGCCATGGTCCTCTGTGTTTATCTCCTTATTGCCAATAAAACATCATGTAGTGGACTACAGAGTAAAGGGACGTCGCTGACCTTGTTTCCCTCTATTCTAGACAAAGTGTCAGGTCACACATCACTTCCTCTCTTCTCTCTTTTCTCTCTCTATCGCTCTCTCTCTTGCTCTCTCTCCCTCTCTCAGCACAGCTGTGCCCCATTTGCAACTGGTACAAAGTTTTCTGTCTGCTAATGAAGGGCAATTAGTTTAAAATCTCTGATGTGCCTTGTATTGAAGGCTCATGGGGATGTATAATAAATACATGCAAAAATAATCAAAAAACAACAACAAAGAAAATGTTCTTTGAAGAAAATATATTCATAACTTCAAAATAATATTGTGTCCGTCTTCAAGCTGTTTTGAGACAGTTGACTTGTGTGCGTTCAGAATTATGAGTGTTCAGTGCCCCGCAGTGGTCACAGTGAGTAACTGCAATACTACATTCAAACCAAAGTCATTAGAGACATGATAGCAGCAGTTAGGTTGGATAGTTGTGAAAGAGAAGGAATGGTAAAAACACAGGACACATACAATACAAAAGTTAAATGATTTATAATCAAACTGAAGGTAATATAATGCTTATTGTTATTATTGCAATGTTGTGTGTTTAATGCATTTTCAAATTCGAAACATTACAATCTGTTAAAACTTTCCATTATCCTGTCAAAAAGTTTTTTAAAAAATACAGCCAGAAACAAACTAATTATTATTATTTTTGTCTGTGACCATAAAGAGTAAACTCCATGTGCAACATGTTTATACTCATTACTATTATCATTACTGGATGCGTTACGGAGAGACATTAACCGTATGGACATAGCGTTCATGACACGTTCTAAACAAGCCTTTTTGTGTGTGTTTTTTATCACTCTGTTGGGTTGGATGTTGTCTTGTCTGACCAATATTCAGGTCAGTTCCTAACGACGTGTGTTGTAAAGGCAAAAAAGCTGACCTAAATTAAATCAGCTCAACTGAACTATATGACACAGTGCACTTTAGTACCTCGTAAAATAAACTCTTCGGCTTTGTGATGGTAATTGTGATTCAGTATAGCTTCATGCGTTGTCATGCTCAGGTGACTTACAGTGCTTTAAGGTACTGAGGTAATAATGCCAATAAAGCTGTTTAAATGTATCTTTTTTAGAAATATTTAGCTAACAATTTTAAAAACACTCCACGATCAAATTGGTACCTTTCTCTCAGCGTAGTTGCAGTTTACATGTAGCTCTTGAACGCACCAGAGAAGGGGCGGTCTTTGAAAAGTTTTCAGGAAGCTGTTTAAAAAAACGAAACTCACAAGTTTGACAGGAAGAATTTTAGCTCGTCTTTAAACGGGTGGACAGGCTTTTTTTGTCAGGGGTGAAAAAAAATGCAAGGCAGTGCTTACGGGGCCTCTTTGGCCGGCGGAGCTTTTGATTTTGAGAGCTTTATAAAACAGCCTCAGACCATTTTGCGCTTCCTGAGCTGGGTGAGTGACTAACGTTACACGGAAACGTTAGCATCAAAATTAGCCATATTACTGTGGTCACATCACTGGGTTAACAGATGTGAGCTGCTGGGGTGGACAAAAATGATTAATTTATACAGATCGATAGCTTTCTGTGCTGTCGACAGTGGATATGAGTTGGGTATTAGGTTGAATTAATGGATAAATGTTAGATAAAGTGAAAATTAGATGGGTATTCTTTAGCACTTGTTGATATTGGCTAATGTAAGCTAGCATGACCTGCTGCTGTGTCACCGCTCCAACTGTCAGTTTATCACCTGATCACGGGCCCGATGAACGATTTTAGGGGGGTACTTATCTTGTTACTCTGGTTTATAAAGTTGGCCGAAAAAAATCACAGAAGATGTCACTCTTTTCTGTAGTGTTTTCTGTGCGATCAAATACCAGGAATTGAAACTCTTCCAGCGTCATGTGTTGAGCCCTACAAGTTTCTACAGTCGTTAAAGTTACATTAAGTTGTTATGATGAAAGTTTTATTATGTAATATTGAAATATTTAACCTAATTTATCTTACACTATTCAAAAAAGTGCATTTTAATAAGACAAATGCAATCAAAATGATAGAAAAGCAAAAACAGACAACCAAGTTAAACAAAAAAACAGAAATATATATAACTAAAAAACTGTTTAAAAGGCATGTTATTTCAAAATCATTTAGCCTCAATAAGGAAGGCTTGTTTTTTTCAGAGTTAAATGCAGATTTCTGAACAAGAAGCAAAACACCTAAAGATATAGCTGAGTGAGGGAGGCATAGGGCATTTAGGTATCAAAAATATGATCAATAGGATTTCCAAATCTATTTGAAATGCAACAGGAAGCTGGTGCAAGGATGCCAGGATGTTTTAAACAGGAATGTAGAGCTACAAGTAATGTTTGCCATCATTGTTGATTAATCGTTTGCTCTTTCGAAAGGCAAAGAAACTGGTTCTGAGACAGGGTGACATCCTTTTGGTGTCTTGGTTTGTATCAGGAAGAGTCTATAACCCAATGGTATTTAATTTAAAATAATAACAAAAAAAACACAGCAACCTTTTCAGCTTAGAAGCTAAAACCAAATAATATTTGCAATGCTAAACTTAAGATGTGTAATTTGTCAGAGTTTTTAGTAGATCAGGAAGAAGAATCACTTTTATGCCATATTTAAATAAATCAACAATTATACTTTCCCATCAGCTCAGCTTCAGATGTCTTAATAGGTGGCCTGGCTTCACATCGCTTTGTAGTATAAATTTAGATGTGTGTTTTTCTTTTAAACTGTGAAAGCTTTCTTGTCAAATGAATCATGTGATAAAAATCACACGGCCCCAACATTTTCCTTCCTCCCCATGGCATTACCTCTGTGTGTCCTTTCTTTGCAGATATTCTCAATTGTGGTCTTTGCGACCATCACAGCAGAGGGCTACATTAACCAAAAAACCGAGGCTGCAACCAAGTGTATGTTCAATGAGAACGACTCGGCCTGCAGCTATGCGGTGGGAATCGGAATCCTGGCCTTTTTGGCTTGTGTAATCTTTCTCATGCTGGATGCCTACTTCCCACAGATCAGCAATGCCAAGGAGAGAAAATTCATTGTTTTAGGAGATTTGGTCTTCTCAGGTGAGAGTTATGTTTCACTGTGGACTGCTGGTAATAGAATTAAGGAACTGTAACCAAAAAAAGGAAGTGCAACCTTTTATAGAGAGAGTATTGTCGTCA
Source organism: Acanthurus tennentii (assembly GCA_029783805.1). Taxonomy (NCBI): domain Eukaryota; kingdom Metazoa; phylum Chordata; class Actinopteri; order Acanthuriformes; family Acanthuridae; genus Acanthurus; species Acanthurus tennentii. The sequence continues at coordinate 9,635,550 of JAPZDZ010000009.1, read as the reverse complement.
TGTTTAATCTTACTTGGTTGTCTGTTTGCCCTGACATTTTTATTGTATAGGAGCATGGACCTTCCTTTGGTTCGTCTGCTTCTGTCTCCTGGCCAACCAGTGGTCCAAAACCTCGAAACAATTTGAAAGCTCAGGGGATGCTGCCCGTGCTGTCGTGGCCTTTTCCTTCTTCTCGATCGCCACCTGGGTGAGCCTTTTATCTTCATTGAACGTGAAAAAGCATTTGACTAACAAAATCACATGATAACAAACAAGTTAGCTGGTTTAAAATCTCACAGAAAGACGGGTAAAAAGCTCAACTTATTAATTGCAACTTCATTTCACAGGCTATCCTTACCTTCTTTGCGTACAGAAGGTATCGCCAAGGTGTCAGCGAGTTCGACCAGGAGTACAGAGATCCAGCCCACGACCACACCACCCCTTACCCGCCTGCTCAGTACGCCAACAGCGGCCCCACAGGCTACCAGCAATCGCCTTTCCCACACAGCCAGGAGCACCCAGGGGAATACCAGCCTCCAACTTACTGAAGGACTGAGATTAAAACACATGAATCCAACAGTGGGAGTATTCTTTTTAAATGAAGACATGTGCCAACGGTTTAATTTACAGCTTGAACTGTTCTCTGCACTCCCATTTCCTTTCTGCAGAATGTGTTCTTGCATATTTTTGGGTGCACTGATATATCTTTAAGTTAATTATGTGGTTGTAAGTTGTTTGGTGGATGTTTGCTGTGTTGTTCAAAGTGCTATACACAGCAGGTGATTTTTTTTGCCTTTTTTCTTGAAAGGAGATTTTCTTGCTAAGAAAGAGGATGATTTTTGTTTTTTTTTATCTTTGTACCAAACCAACTGTAGTTATTTCAGTGCCCCTTTTGGTTCATTTTTTACTACAGTTTGATTTGTACTGTCAAAATACACAATTGATTTTTTAATAAGTATGTTACTGTTTAGTACATACAAATATGTTTTCATTACTCTCAGATTCACATAAAGCAGATCAACATAATGTGATACATTTCATTACGTATTGTTATTTGGCTGCAAAACAAACCCACGTTACTCAGTGAATGGGTGCATCAAAAGTGTCCCCTCTGTAACTACTGTAATGTTTTTGTTTCTATTTTTAATAATCAACCACTGAAAAATGGCTTTGTGCACTGACAATTAAATTTTTGGGGGGGATAATTTTCCATATTTGATTGTTAATGTTTGTGTTTTAAATTCACTTCTGCTGCAGTTTTACTTAGTTAGGGTTTGCTTTTTTAAGATAGCCATACATTTATATCAGCTAGCTCTGTAGACATATGATGTGCCTTTTTGAGTTCAGCGTTTAAAAATATCTGATTCAGCAAATGTTACAGCCATAATTTGATTTCAAGATTTCACCAACGTTGGGGTAAAAAATACATTTATTCTCTGAATAACCTCTACTGTCCAGGTACATGACAATCATACTGCATTTGTTTTCTGCATTGCTTTGTCCTCTTGCTTTTCTCACACTGGTTGAACCTTTACACATGTTGCAGTTTTACTGTTGTCCTCATTGGCTTTACAGTAATTCCCCATCAAAGTGCCTTATACAGTATTCTGTATCACACAGGTTTGCCAAATAAAAACTGTTCTTGTTTTGAGGCTCAGAGTCAGCATAATTTGCCCGCTCCTCTAAAGAAAGAGCTGCACAATGCAGCACTGTACTCCTTTGGCAAATATTTGAGTAGCAGTTGTGTCCGTGAAGGCGGAGGTGCTTGTGAGCTTTGGAGACAGCACCACAAGGACATAGGAATATTCGATACATGCATACTTCAGAGAATAGGCAAGCATATGTAGGGTACAAATGTGGGTCAGTCTAATATTTATCTCCCAAAACAGATAAATTGGTAAAGCATTCTTCCATGTCAAAAATGACTCCTACAATTTCTCAGTCTGCGAAAAAAAAAACAAAAAAAAAAACTAAGGACAGTGGAGTACAGTTCCTTTACAGAGTTAATTAATAGCACTGTCAATCAATGCCAGGCTTTGTATCTAGTTTAAATCTTCAAAAGATCAAGAGTGTGTGGCATTGTAATGAATTTTGACTGAAGCCATGACTAATCTTGATATGAAGCTTTTTGACAAAATGTTTCAGCCACAATGTTCAAGTAATTTTATTCTACTGGTGCTGAAATGTTACATGTAGCACATTAAATGTTCCCTTTTTTGCATTTGTATCTAGGACACCTTGAGAAATCATCTCGTAGATGATATTTTCTTCACTTAAGTGAAATCTTAAGTGTGAAGTGATTTGAAATCAGCCAGTTTAGCTGTGTTGCCCTCAATGAAGAACTGGGCAAGCTTAGGCCCCTGAGCTTCTGGCTTCATAAGCCACTGATTGTGACTGAAGTCACTGATTTAAGTTTAGAATCCTGCTAATGAATTTTTTGAGAGAAAAACGTTTACAGCTTAAGAAATAAAGGAAAATAAACTAAAGTCACACTCTTGTGCAGAAAAGTTTTCTTGAGAATTTTTTGTTGTGATAAGAATATAATTTACTATACATTTATTGTGCTTTTTGCCCAATTAAAAATAGAGAGGAAAAATAACAAACGTCTTATTTTCATCCTAAAAATCTCTTAGATATGAATACAAGCAGGATTAATGTGCTCCTCGTTTCAGTAGGTGCAGTAGGCCAAGAGTCGGTTTCTAGCTCTTAAAATTACGACTGCACTTGAAGGCGCCGTTTGACATACTCGCCTCCATCCACTCTGCGCGCACGCGGTGCACGATGCTGTCGTCATCAGTACATACAGGAAGTAATGATCGGCTGTCTGGTGAACAGGGAGCGGAGGAGAAGGAGCAGAGCAAGAGAGAGCGACACAATAATGATATCTGAGCTCCAACCGACGGCGGACTGCGGGCCGAAGGTCTAACATCTGCGGTGAGTACGAGGCGAAAAAACGTTTCGGGTCTCCTCATCGATCTGTGATGGCATCTGTGTTAACCTCTGCGCTGCTGGCACGTCAGGGACATTAGCTAATGCATATATACGCACACGCACACACACAGATGCGGAAGGCTTTTCCTTAAAAATAACTTTTACAAGCGAATAGTTTTTAATATTAATTATGAATAACGAGGCTATTGCAGGTCAGATCTCTGGTGGATTACATAAAATAGTGGGAACGTAAGAAGAAAAACACTTCGGGGGTTCAGAAAGTGCAACTAAAAGTAAAACTGTTCAGATATTTCCTTAATGGAGCTGTATATCACACTGCATCTTCTCATTGGATATAATCACACTAAGGAGACCCATAGTGTGAGTGCACATCTGCTTTTTGTGGCCTCTTGACATGCAGAAGTTTGGGAATATGCCCTACAGTCAGAGGGGGACTGTTTATGGGCCTCACACACACTCTGTCTCCTTGATCTGTCTCTTTTGAAGCCAACCACCACAGATGTCATCCTTTATGGCGGCACAGCAACTTGGAAAAAGAAAAGAGCAGAGATGCACTCGCACCAACTTTATATTTGTTGGTGACTGCTGATTTTATGCAGAAATATCCACAAACAATCCTGATTAAACAAGACTTCATGCACAGTGACGCTGCAGCCAGTTCTGTCAGGAAGTTGCTGTAAATTATGTCTTTGGTGCTGAAATGTCATTAGGTCATCTCATGCAAATTAACAGAGAATCACCCTGAGATACTCAGAAGTTACTTATTAATCATTCTCATCAAAACTACCACAGTTAATCAGTTAATCAACAAGTTGCACAAAAGAAAATTTATTTGCAACCATTGTAATAATTAGTCAATTGAATCAATTTTCAAGCAGAAAGCTCCTAAAAGCTTTAGTCCCTCAGATGTGCTCTGATGTGAATATACTCAAGTTTTTATCTGTTTTACTGTCATTATAAATTACATTTCCTTTGGTTTTACTATTTTTTTTTACATAAACAAATGTTTTTATGATGTCACCGTGGACTCAAGGGAGTTTTGATGGCTGTTTTTCAGTATTTCCTTCACTAAAGTGTGAGATTTTAGTAAGCAAATTATTGATAAAGAAAGTGACTAATTAATAATATGGCTAAAATTGCATATGTAAGTTTAGATTGCAATTTAATTATGAAGATGCAGAGCGAAACTAAAGGAATGATGTCAAATTCACTTAAAATTATTTGACCCAGTCTAAATCAGCTAGTCACACTCTAAACTGCTGTGTGTATAATGTGTAGGTCTCACATGGTCTGGTGGTTTGGATTCCTGGGTTTCCTTCAGGGCGCCCAGTCAACACTCATTACACTGCCATACACTCTTTACTCCTATTGCACAAACTATACAACAACCCTCCACAGTACAACTCATGAGCCTCTTTCAAATTGGAACAGGAAGAATATTGCCAGTCAGATATTACTATTTCTTGCTTCCTGATTTACCCTCAAATATTTGCACAAACTCTAAAGGCCTGAACATGTCGTCATGTCTCCCACTGTTCTGAATTCAACTTTTTGAATCCTTTGAGGATCATTTTTAGAAGCTCCGAAGTTGCTTTTTGAATAAATTCCCTTTTTAACCCCTGAACTTTGTAAACTGAGTCCCAGAAGGACTAAAATCAGTCAATAACAGAGGTTCCAATCAAAAGTGAGGGGGTGTGTTTTTGCACCTGGGCGAGTGTAGTCACATGGCAGCTATTCTGCTATTTATTTACATTAGTTACCAGGTGAGGGTGGTATTGAGAGCGGGACAAAGTTCACAGAGGAAGGAGGGGGTGTGGTGAATGAATGGATCAAAGCAACGGACTCAATTATCAAGCAAACCAGGATCCCAGTGCAATGTGAAACAAGTATTGACGTCTTATTTTTAGACTAATGCGACTTAAAATCTTAGTTTTCAATCGCAGTTGAGTTTGGTTTGAGCAACAAAAGTGCTTGGTGGAGTACAGGAAACTCCTTGAGTGCAAATAGCATCTAAAGTAAAACTAAGCCTGAGTTCTTCTAACTTACCTGTTGATGGTGCAAGAGCTGTGGTGCTGTAATCAGGCCTCAGTCGAGTCAGAGTGCTGATTGTGTCACAGTAACACTCCCATTCTGTAGGATTTTAAATCTTTATGCGCATGTTTGTCAAGAGCTTACGTTCAACCTGCAGCTCTGTAGGGAGTTTTTCCCCTTTTGTGCGGGTAAAGTTACTCTACAGGTAACAAACGTTTCCCTCGTCTCTCACACTCTGGTGTGTAACGCTGATATAATGAGTGATAAGTGTATGAACCGTGTCACCTCCTGCAAGGTTTTTCCCCTTTGGACTGGATCCGTAATCCTAAAAGTCTAGTTAAAGTTCACTGGCATTGTAACGAACCCTAGTCATGGTTTCACTGCAAATAATCTGTGGGCAGAAAGTGAGAGCAGAGCTCAGGAGTGGCTGTGCAGGTCTGCCGTAGAGCGAGGTAAATTTCATGACAAAGGACCAGCCGCCAGGCAGGAGGAGACGAAGAGGTGAGCCTTTTCAGTTTCAGAATCAGCATATGCTGCACTACTTCAGGCACTTGTTGGTGATCTTTCCAGAGAGGGTAGTTTTCATCATTGTGGCCCTGACGTTGCTGCTATAAAGGAGGGCTGTTTGGCTCGGGGCCCTCTTATGAAAGAGGCTTTCAGCTCCTGTGCTCCTTTCAGAGAAATGCAGCCATGTTTAGGCCACAGAGTGTGACGCTCCTGAGGCCGAGTTTGGAGGCCCCTGGAATTTGGTCAGGAGGAGATAGCACAGGTTTTGTGCTCTGTAGAGCCTTGTGGTGATCATTCGAGTGCGGAGAAAAACAGTGGGATAAAGTCACATTAGTTAGTTTATCAGTGAGGTAAAACATTTTCACTTTTCTGTTTGTAACATCATGTAGTTCTGTATCATTTTGTATAATTATAGCTTGTAAAATGTTTCATTTCAGGAAAAAAACTTATGTGTCTGCAGCACTTCTGTTAACACCTTTTCAAAAAGCAGCTTAAGACTCACCTGTTTCAACCTGCCTTGTAATTTTCCTCTCCATTTTATTTGTCGTTTCATTCCTCCTTTATGTCTCTACATATTTACGTCACTCGCCTTGTTTCTTTTGTGATGTTCTACTCTTGAAAAGTAATATTAATAATAATAGTAATATTAATAATACTTTTTTTTTCAGCCGAAAAGTCATTATCACATTTTTTTTTTTATTTTTGTTCAATATTGAGATATTATTTTTTTTAGCAAGATTACCTCTAATAAAAAAAACTTTAAATATAATTAAAGTAAAGAAAAAGATGTGGAAGTAAAAATAAAATTAATATCAATAATGAAACTCTGTTATATATGATAAATAATAGTTAATATTTATTGGGTTTTATAATATTGTTTTATTTGGCTATACTTTATTTGGCATTTGGCTATAATTTATTTGGCATTTGGTTATACAAATGATTAATAATCAATTTTTCTGTCAGGGAAACTCATCCTTTCACTATTAATATTTAACAAATCATTCAAGTGCTTATAAAAGTAGTGCATTGCATAACACGTCGTCTGGCTGGTCGTGTATTTCCTGATCTACCTGTTCACTGTTGCCGTCCCATCATTGGATCTGAAAGGGCCCCTCCCAGCCTCCACGTTGACCAGGAGTCCACCTGATATTAACTCACACTAAAGCTGAGCCACTTCCTGCTTCTTGTCATTGAAAGTTTAACACAGTGTGCACTCGTTTGTCTGAGCTTTTACCAGAATCCAAAATAAGATTTAGAATACAGACTGAACAGTAACCTGCCCGCCATCAGGACTGAAGATCTGATTTAGAGGTTGAAAGTGTCTACTTATGGAGAGTATGTGAGTAGGATCAATGGAACTTCTTAATTTAAAAATCTCTGATGCTGTCATGTTGGAGGCTGGGTTAGCACAATACTTGGGAAAAAAAACTTCCTTGTCTTCAGATAACAACCATTGTGAAAGAACATGTTTACAAATGTTTCATGTAGTTAACTCTTTTTTCAAAGAAAGGCTTAAATCTCTGACTAATTATACAGAGGGCCTATATTTTGCTCCTTCAATTGTAGCAAAGGATTACAGAAAAAACAGGTGTAACAACTTCTCTATGACAGCTGGACCTGGTCCTGATAAAAAGAACTCTGTATATTCTCAATGGCACCCTGTATATGAGATCTGTTTTGAGATCTGTGCAGTCCAGATTGTAAATTGCCGAACTTTGGACACAGATTTGTAAAACCCAGAGTACAAATTTAAACCTGGCTTTATGCTTTTGCGACTGATACACTACTGTTCCAAGTGGTGTACATTTTCTCACTTTAAAGTGACATTAACACTGAAGTTAGATCATTTTTAGCTTTGGTAATTTTATGTTTACTGTTGGAAATGGAAAATGTTGGCTAGGGTGACACAGTGTTTTACATAGAAACAGACACATCAGGAAGCTCCATAATCTTTAGAGCATGCAATTCGATTTGATTTTATTTATATAGTGTCAAATCACAACAAAGTTGTCTCAAGACACTTTACATATAGAGCTTGTCTAGACCACACTCTATAATTAAAATGCAGAAGCATGCAGCTTCTCTATCCTCAGATCCTCAATTCTGATGAGGAAAAACTCCCCCAAAAAACACTCAAACAGGCAAAACAAAGGAAGAAACCCCCATAAGAGCAACAGAAGGGTGATCCCTTAACCAGAATGAACAGATTTGATATAGATGTTGTGTACAGAACAGACCAGCACAGAAAAAATACGTTGATAGCCAAGATGACAAAATTATAGACATATTGTAAACAAGGTATGAAACAATTTACATATATTTGCGTGGGTTCCACAGGATGTTGAACAGGTGTCTCCAGATGGCTCAGGTTCTCAGGTAACACGGAAGAGGCGAAGCGAGATAACACACAGATTAGAGATAAAACAAACACACACACAGAGGGAGGAAGATTTGGGAAAACAAGGACACATCAGAGAGACAGAAGTGACATAAGAGTGAATCTCCTGGAGGACAGAGATAATAAACACAGGAACATGAGATCAGACCTCAAAAAATTCTTACTGTGACTTTGACTCTTGAGGAGAGTGAACAACCATATGTGAGATCTTTTTAAAACAACTAAAAACAGTGGTGCTGAGAAAGCATAATATGATCTTAAATATAAGCTATTGTGGACTTGTAAGAACTGTAACTTATCACCTGATCAACACGTCTGAACACTGATGAGGCCTTTCCTTTCTGACAATTTACTGCCTGTGTGCAAAGTGCAAGTGAACTCACCATCTGTCTCTGTTTTCTTTTTTTCTTTCAGGTCACACCAGGCCTCCGTCCTCCATGCCTGCTCCTCCAGGCTTTACTCGACTGGAGCAGAATGAGCCTATGAACAATCTGAGAATCTCTGTAGGAGGCCTCCCTATGTTGGCTTCTATGGCCAACTCCACTGACCCTCGCTTCCGCCTGAAATGGAAGCCCATCGTGGCCGTGGTCATCTCTTTGGCCTTGCTCCTGCTGCTCTTCATGCACTTGAGCTCGGGCTTTCGCTCTCGCTCCAGTGGCTCGCACAGCTGGAAGCACAGTCTCATGGACGATCAGCAGTCTGATTTCCACTACAACGACACTTACCCTCTCAGTCCGCCTGAGCACACGTCGCAGGGCACCCGCTACCGCATCGGGGTCATTGCTGACCTGGACACAAGCTCGCGTAGCGAAAAGCAGCTGATGTGGTTCAGCTACATGCGGCTGGGTTACCTGTTGGTGTCCCAAAGCGGTGACAAGGTGGCAGTTGAATGGGATGCGGAAAGGATGGTGCTGGAAAGCCACCTGTCGGAGAAGGGCAGGGGGATGGAGCTGTCCGAGCTGGTGGTGTTTAACGGAAAACTCTACAGCGTCGATGACAGAACGGGCGTCGTTTACCATATTAACGGCAACAAGGCTGTGCCATGGGTCATCTTGACAGATGGAGATGGCAGCGTTCCCAAAGGTTGACATTACACTGATCTCATGCTGTCTGTTTAATATTTCACTTTAGTTTTACATTTTATTCTACCTTTTACTTTTAATCTCCTTAAACTCAGGTAGGGGTGTCTGGATGTTTATTAGTTGTTAGCAGTTCAAACTGAAAAAGAGATTTTCTCTTTTATCTTTCAGATTATTTTTAAATAACTCTTTTAGGCCCAAAAAGGTCATGAAGAAGTCCCAAAATAATTCTATCTTTATGTAACTGAACTTTGTTTGATCTTTACTACCCTGTTTATCTTTAACTTTTAGAATCCCTTACGACACTTTTTAACAATAAAATGGTTTAAACAAGCTCCACCTTGGCCTGCTCCACCTTGAAATGCTATTCACATAATGAAGCTACAGTATTAACAATTAAATAATAAAACCATGGTATTCAAATGGAGGCCACAAGGGGGCACCAGTGTGGCCTTAGAAAAATATGAGTGAGGATGGGAGAAAATGTTAATAGAGAAATTAGAAAATTTAAATTTAGTTACTGTAGTTTTCATGATGTATATCATAAAATATAATTTATAATATTGAAATATTGTTATCCATGCCCAAGCATCATTCATCATGTGATTAACTGTCAGTGTTGACAGATTGGAGTTGGTACAGCCTTTGTCTGCAACAAAGCTGTTCTGCTCCTCAAGTTTAGCTTGCAAGCATCCGAGTAGTTATTCCTAACTTACAAAAAAGCCCTGTTTTCCTTAAAGGAAAAAAACTTGATGAGCACAATAGTCCACAACAACCAAGCTGACAAAAGCTCAGCTTCACATATATGAACATACATCAGTCACAGCAGCCAGTTTTCTGCATTGCTGATAGTTTTAGTATTTTCTGTTGATAATAACAGTACGTAGGGTTATAAATGCAGGACTCTAATTTATGTGATGGATTTTTTTTATGTTTTTAAATGCTTTGACTAAAGTACTTATGTACTTTCTTCCATTAGGGTTTAAAGCTGAGTGGATGGCAGTGAAGGACAAGCACCTGTATGTTGGCGGTCTGGGGAAGGAGTGGACCACCACTGAAGGCGTGTTCGTCAACAACAATCCGGAGTGGGTGAAAGTAGTGGGCTTCAGAGGGGACGTGCAACATGAGAACTGGGTTCCCAAGTACAGATCTCTGAAGTCTGCCGCTGGGATAAAGCCTCCAGGTGAGGATGTCAGTCTGGCCCCATTTTTGCTTCCAATTGTTGTTTTTTTAATTTGCACACTCTTCACTGTCTTCCTCTGAATCTCCGCAGGTTATCTTATCCACGAGTCAGCGTCATGGAGCGACACTCTGCAGCGCTGGTTCTTCCTGCCTCGCCGCGCCAGCAATGAGCGTTATGAGGAGACGGCAGACGAGCGTCGGGGCACAAACCTCGCCCTCAGCTGCTCGCCAGATTTTGAAGACATCACTGTTAGTCAAGTGGGTCCTCTGAATCCCACTCATGGTTTCTCTTCCTTCAAGTTTGTTCCCAACACGGACGACCAGATCATTCTGGCTCTGAAGTCGGAGGAAGACGCCGGAAAGATCGCTACGTACATCATGGCCTTCACACTTGACGGACGCATCCTTTTGCCTGAAACTAAGATTGGGGATGTGAAATATGAGGGTTTGGAGTTCATATAGACTGAGGGACACAGGTTTTGGAGGCCACTGCACTGTTTTTCTACTTTGTTTACAATCCAGTCACTGTTGAAGTAACTGAACTCACCGTTTCCTCAGCGAGTTTGTTAAAGACACGACTCCAATTCAACCCTTAATGGATCATCTTCAGTATAAATAAAAAAAACCCTATGAGCTGTGACTGTCGAACATGGTCCTGTTGTGGGTTTTGAGGAGGTGACCATTGAATCAGACATTACCAGCATGTCTTGTGGTTGACCATCTGCTTCCAAGGCCAAATGTGGCCCTCAACAGCACTGTAGCCTTTCTTGTAATGAATGTACAAAAGAATGATTTATCAGACTGTGACCTTGTTCTCCTAAAACATTCGTTTTCATGCACATACTGAACACTCTCCAAAGGTCAAAGGTTTCTTTGCCTCATGATAAACAACTCTCTGTACACACCATACATGTTTTTTGTTTTTCAGTGGAATAACTAAAGGTCTGTTTGTATTCATAAAACAACATTATTTGAAGGACATTTTGGTGACAAATGAAATTTATTGTATGAAATGTTTTTGGTGGAATGAGTAAAAACTTTGATTCTTTTTTTTCTGCGTCTTGCTGTTTCATTTGCATTCGGTTCCCTCCTCTGAACTTGTTCAACAGGAATTAGACCTTGTGCTCAAACAAGCTGCGACTGGACCGAGCGCCGTTGTGCAACTCCCCTTTATTCTACTTTTATTCTTGAAATGAAACTTAAGGAAAGCAGCAGGAATGGAGAAGTGAACCTATACCGTCGACCCTCTGTGGTTTTAACAGGACTATAAGAGGGGTGACATTTTGTCGCGCAGCCTTCAGAAAGAGAGAGGCGTATCTGAGGACGACAGCATTTCACAACCTGCAGGTAATGTGGTTTCATGATATATATGGATTTTTAACACGTCTTGTCCGTTGAGACTGATTTTAATTCTTAATTCCCAGATTAGCATAGTCAATTTTAATTTGAATAGATATTAAATTTGCATTCCATCTTAATAAAAACTGTAGAGTTCAAGCAAAAGTCATGATGGTTTTAAATTAACCCTTTGGAGCAGTAAATTAATCAATTTTTAGGGAAAAAGATCCCAAATAACACCATAGCACTACTCTTGGTACTGCAAATCAATTAAAATATTTTTTATATATATAGCATCGCCTCTCTTTTTAAAATTTTTTATTTCTGTCTCTGTCAGAGTCCCACACTTGCCGTTGAAAATGCTTACACAGGGAAACGTGTGCATTTTGTGGCCTCTGTTACTTCTCTGTGCCTCTGGAAGTGCAGTCAAATTCAACCTGTTCTGTGAGTCCTCCAACAGCATGTCCTACTCATGTGAAATCTATTGAAATCCTAAAAATTTTGTCTTAAATATAAATGAGTCCATCGAAACACTGTACTAGTTTTCAATGTAATACTCCAAACTCTGCACTGACTGTATGATGTTTTTTGGGTTTTTTTTTTGCAAACTACGCTCATTCAATACTGACCACAGATAATCCAAATGTTCATATTACATCTGCTGTCATGGTCTTGGTTGATATCCATCGCCTGTATTTGCATACAGTGAGAAATCCTGCAATACAAGAAGGTGATGTGAGGCTCTCTGGCTCTAAAAGTGCTTCGGAGGGCCGAGTAGAAATCTACCATGATGGGAAATGGGGAACAGTGTGCGACGACGGCTGGGACATGGCTGAGGCCCAGGTGGTGTGTCGTCAGCTTCACTTCCCCGGAGCCAAATCTGTTGTCATTGGGAGGGACTATGGAGAAGGTGCATGCTACTTCCATTTTTCCCCCACCAGAGGGCAGTAAAACTGTTAAAACGACTGAGGAGTTCAGATTTGAGCTTAAACAGACCAACACTACAAATCAAACTATCAGAAAGGTCACTGTTTAATGTGTCAGTGCTGCAATAATAAACTAATGTATCACTGTTCATCTAACCTCATAGTGTCTGGACCTATCTGGCTTGATGATATGACATGTAAAGGCACAGAAGACCATCTGTCCACTTGTGAATTCAGAAACTGGGGAGTGACTGACTGCTCCCACAAAGAGGATGTTGGAGTTGTCTGTGAAACTTCCAGTATGTATCTAAGCTGTTGCAAGGCAAAACCCCTTTTTTATTGACTAATGTTACACAATTCATGAGAAATGAAGTAATTTCTGTTTGATTGATGCTCAATACTTTTTAAGCTTATCGTCTACTAAATGTTAATTCCGATCTTTTTGTGATTTCAGACCAAAATGTGACCACTGATGACTCTCCAAACTTTCTGGACCACAGTATCAGCCTGTCTGATGACCTCAGCCAAATCTTTGACAGTGAGACTGGCTGTGACTTTGAGATCCTGGTCCAGAGTCCTACTGGAAACAGAGAGAAAGATGGGACCCTCGAGGTGGCTGGGACAACCATTTGTGCGCACAAAATGATCCTCTCACAATTCCCACTCTTCAATGCTTCAGATGAGAACGCTAGCATTGCGATCAGCATCAGCCAGTCTTGCAAACCACATTTGACCCCCTTCATCAGGTACAGATACAAGAACCAGTGTTGATGTCACCTAGGTTTTTTTGGATCTGGTAATTAGAAAGCAATATCACCAGAATATAATCAAATAAATGTCTTAAAATCTTGTTTTTGATAGGTACATTTACACCCGCAAGATAGATGTGACCTTCTCCTCTGCGCAGTGCATCCACTGGTTGGCCTCTAAGTTTGGGGTGCAGCAACTGATGGAGGACACAGGTCGACTGTTCACTAAAATCCTCCCAGAGGACTCTTTGTTTCACACCCAGGTGTCCCTTTACGAATATGCAGGGGAGACTGGGGACTTGGTCCTTCAGGAGAACATCATTCAGTATCTGGCCTGGAACTTCCAGAAGTTTGCCAGTTCTCCTGCTTGGATCAGTCTTCCCGTAGAGATCCTCAGAGCTCTTCTAGCCCGTTCAGATCTGGTGCTGCCAGATGAACATTTCTTGCTTAAGACTGTAGAGTCCTGGATCACAGAGAAGGGCAGCTCGATTAGTTTGGAGACCCAGGCTGACCTGCTGAGCCACATTCGTTTCCCTATGATCCCGGCTGAGAAACTGTATGAACTGGACCTCAACTCTTCTCCTCGCAGCAATCATATGAACATGTATCGTGAGATGGTGTTAAAAGCATTCCAGTTTAATGTCCTGCTCTTCAGCAATCTTCAGTCCAACCAGAAGTTCAAGAAAGACGATAGTGATTACCAGCCCAGGATCTACACCGCTGAGCCATGGAGCATTGCTGTTAACCCTTCATCGAATACTCCATCCTATCCAGCTCGACGCCCCTCTTCTTCATTCAACAACCAGAGGCGTTATTCGTCCAGCTATGGGCATTATTATTATCTTACCACCATGAGCCCAAGTATCCAAGCCGTGGCTGAGTCATTCAGCACACCTGTCCACAACAGCCTGATCTTTAAGGACAAAAAGATTCGCTGGGAGGCCAATGTCTTCAAGAGACAGCGCGACTGTTCAAACCGAGGTCTGAGGTGCGCGTCGGTCCCTGTAGCACAGCTGACTTCCCGAGACCAAGCCACCTATCAGAGCAACATCCTGTTCCGCAACAAGATCCTTGTGACCTGTGAGGGCTCAGACTACGTCTGTCAGGTTCAGGACTTTAAGGTCAACCTGGCTCACATCACGGTGAACGGGACCCACGTTGTTGCTTATCCCTGTCCCGGCGATCAGTATGTCTACCGCTTCGTAGTGAGACCAGAGTATTTCTGATCCAACAGCAGGGCCAGGCTGAGTGTTTCTCCCATCTGATCAATTTGAAATCTTTTTTTTTATTTAGAATCTTGTGATGATGCGGCAATATTACACCTGTGATTTTTTTTTTTTTTTTAATCAATCTTTAATGTTGATTAGCTCCAAATGTATCACCCAGTTGCACTCTAATCCATGTCAAGTATCCTCTCCGGCTTTGTCAATAAATAAATACCTAAAAATTTATAAAACTTTTTCTGTGTGTGTCAGCATTTCACAAGAGCAACAGAAAATATAATCTGGATATGAAACAAGTGTGAAAGGGGCCAAGTTGAATTATCCATCAGACTGATTTATAGCCTCGGTCTCTTGGACAAATGCAGAATGTTTCAGTTCAAAGAGAGCCAAATTAATGCTGTGACATACTTGTGTGTCTCCTGAGGATTTAAGCCCAATAAACTGACACTTCATATAAATTTAGCTTTAAATTAATATCCGCTGTCATGGCCTCAGCATTTGCTGCTGTCAATCTTATAGAAGGGGACAAATATATAA
>JAPZDZ010000009.1:9598308-9611712 GCA_029783805.1 Acanthurus tennentii | reverse complement strand
GATTAATTTTAGACTGAAACCAAAGTACTGATAGCCATCTGAGCGCTCAGTGTGATTCATTTCATCATAGTTTCTGAGGTCAGGTCCTGACATGACCCTAACCTGCCCCCCCACATCCTTTGATCCTGCTTCAGCACCATGGATAGACCCTCCCACTGACTTAAACCACCATTTTGTCAAAGAAATGAACCTTTATGGCCAAAAAGTTCTTAAAATTGTCTTGTTAGTAATCCTAAAAACTGTCCCTTAGAGTAGGAAGACCATCCAGTTCTTTTAGTTGCACAGTTTTTTCAAAGTTCAGAGAAAAACTTGTTTATTTGGGATGTTATGTAAGATCGCCGGCTGCTATTGAAAATGAATGGGTGGCCGACTTTTGCAAAGTGATGATATGCTACGTTTTTAAATGAAGGTCATCATCTATCCATGCTGGCTCTGCCTTTTCCCCATTGAGTTCTAGGTTAGCTGAATCCTCTTTATTTAGGTTGTCTACTATCCTCCAAACGGCAGGCCATTTACAGTTGTTATGTGTTTATAATGAATATAAATAAATGCTGAATAGTGTTTTAGAAAATAATCTGTGTGGTTTTTCCAGGCTGTTACTACACAGAAAGACTCTGCTTTTAGGAACCCTCACTTAGTGTCAGACAGTTTACTGAAGTGAAAGTATTACTTAAATTGCACAGACGAAGAGTCCGTTGGAACGTCTGGAGCCTGCGGAAAATTACTCAAGACCAAGAGTAGCTTTCAAACTTCAGTTTGAGTGTTAAAAGTTAAGATCTTTGAAAAAAAAGGGAAGAAGTCTGACTTTGCAATCAAATGATGAGGTCACTGCATCATTTGGCCCCTTGTGACATCAGTTTTATGGATGATGCATAGTGCTGTGTATGCAGACTTCAAAAAATCCCAACGAAAAGCATAAAACTGCAGTTCTTAATAATCGCTTTCCTTCTCTGCACTTAGCTGACCCCGGTATTTTACTGCATCTCGACTTATTTCCTTCTCTATTCCAGTAAACAAGAATAAAATACCACGTCAGCCATTAGTTGTAAACATGTAGCTTCATTTATCTGGACAAAACAGAGAGAAACCAGGAACAAAAAGATCTTTCCTCATAAATTCAAATCCATCCCTTGGGTCTTTGGCTGAGGCACAGGAATGCCGGGTGGTCATATGCTGCGCTCGTTATGTATCTGCAGTTGATTTCACAACCTGTGCTGCCTTTCGTGAAAAAGGAAAAACGGGTCATCTTGAAAGAAAGCCGTCTTTAATTTGACTTCCGGTACAAACACAGCCCTGCACTGCAAGCTGTGCAAATAGAGCTGACATTAGAAGCAGATTGAATATGTGTTTGTGTGTGTGTGTGTGTGTGTGTGTGTGTGCATGCTCGCACAAACAGCTGCCTTTAGCTCAAGCAGCACCGGTGATAATGGCTCACATCGATCTGGCCAGCAGGTTCATTTAATGTGCTCGCTGAAGCGAAAAACACTTTTATTTGATTATTTTACAGAGAGCAGCTCAATTCCAGCAAGCTGCATGCGAACTGCTGCACGTCAGCATCACCATGTGCAGTCCACAAATAGAGGAAATGACAATGAAACCAAAATTCAGTGCCGGAAAGAGAAACTGTTATCAAATTTTGACAGTGAGGGAAATGACATCAGAGCGTTCAAACTCCATGAAACTTTATTTTTATAAATAAACAGATGAATAATGGTGGTTTAGAGCCACACATCCTTGCGGAGGACTAGCTTTGAGAAGTCTGTTTGAATTTGTAGCGTAGTTTTTCTTGTTCAAAGTCCGACCACATGTGGCTTCTCAGAGAGGAAAATGGATGTACAGGCTCTGCAATTACATGACAAGCATTTGCTTTCTTCTCTTTTCGTCTTTGTTTTTTAAAGCACTCCCATGACCACATTGCTGCACACAAAGTAATGTGTTTATTGTTTGAGTAACTAGAAAATGAGATGTTCCCTCAGTACCCAGTTTTCTGAAACATGATTTTTAAAGGGCATGATCAGCCTGTTCCAGTAAACACCATCATGTCCTGTGAGGATTAGATTTACGCTGCAACAAAGAGTAACTTTATTATTATTGTTGTTAGCGCTTCAGTGGAATTAGAATTGAAACATGAGAGCTTGTTTTGTCTTTAATCATTGCATAGATTTAATTACTGGAATGTGGATGTTCTGCAAATACTGAATTTCTTTTTACGTCTTGTCAGTTTTTTGCATGTTGAATGCAGCTTGAAAAGCTAAAACTTACCCTCACATAGTTGCTTTATAGCCCAAGTGCTCAAATTATATATATCACTCACATAACTCTGCATATTTCAGTGTTTTTTATATACTGTGCATTTTTTTTCACCTGCCCTACTTTACACTAGTAGAAGGAGAAGTCATCTGTGTGTGATTCTGCACACTCAGGCAAAGAGGATTACCACTAATCCACTTTGTAGCCAGAGAAGTTTGAGAGTTTTGCAGCTCTGCTCGCGCAATGTGCTCTCAAGTGTTTGAAGGAGTTTGAGATTTGTAAACCAAAACCGTCGGTGAAGTTTGTCGTTCTAAAATGTGCCTTTGGTGTGAAGCTGCAGCCTGTTTGTCAGCATATCCGCTGCTTCACGGCAGCCCTGCAGGAAAGCGCCCAGCTTGCACGCCTCAGTATTTTGAACATTTTCCTGGCTAACAAACTAAATCCTCCCTCACTCTGTTGTGCTCTCCACCTCTGCTCTCTCCCTGTGTGTGTTTGTAACAGTGCTGCTTTGAAGAGCTGTCTCCTCCCTGCAAACACACACATACACACATGGGACACTGTTAGGCTAATGCTACCATTGCAATCAGTTTCCGTGCGGTCTCTCCTCCGTGGCCCTGCTCAGAGAGCGCAGCCATCCCCAAAAACTCCATCACTCTCTCCATCTGTGCACACGCTCTCCTTTTTCTCGTCTCTTTTTCCCTTTTTTTTTCTTTAAGGGTCGACTCTTTAGACCCTTAAAAGGAGATGTTCTCTGAGCCTCTGTTGTCATCGAATTAGGGCACATATGGCTCGCAGCTTCATACCTTCATCATATAAAAAAGCAAATGAAAAGGCTTGATCTTATTTGGTAAGGAGGCACGCTAGTGATGGTCTGAGGAAGTCAGTAGCTGCCACCTTGGGAAAGCAAAGGCTGAAGTGAGACTTCAGAGAGAACATCTGGTTAACATTAGCGCCGTCACTAGTCTCCTCCACTTAGAGCCTTGTTTTTGAATAAGATTTTGAAAAACTTTTTTTTTTTTTTTTTTTTCAGTGTGGCGGTCATGTGAGTGTGCGGTAGTCCTTCCAATATTTGTCTATGGCTGGCATATATTCAACGCGCTGTGCTTCAGCATTTGGATTCACATAACAGAGGCAGTGTTTTTGAAAGCCATGAGTCATATCTTTCTGTTGAATACTCAGTATTCGAGCTCAAAGCCTCATCCGTATGGTTCTGATAATATTTTTCCACTTGAACTGTTAAGTTTTCTTCCCCCCTCGTCCAAACCTCTCTGAATCCTGAAGCTGCAACTTCACAGGGAAGAGAGAGAGAGAGAGAGAGAACAGGGAGAGGCTGCACACAAAAGGGAGAAAGGTTGATCTGCATGTCAGCACCTATATCCAGACAGAGAGGCAGGCAGGCCGGCAGAGAGGGCTTGGGGGCAAAAGGGGGGAGCATTCTAGTTCAGCTTTTCGAAAGTTTTGCTGACTAGCTTCCTCCTGCGTCGGCCCAGGAGCCTGTGGAGCAGGCAGCAGCACACATTCCTCCCTCTGATTGCAGCTGATGAAACACTCATGTGCTGCCTCTGTCTTCCCAGCACCTGGCACATGCAAACTCCTCAGATCCAAGCCACAGCAATGTGCTGCGGCCGAGGCCGGCATGCCAAACATAGGCATGGTTTAGATGAGATACAGACAGACTCCAGCTCAGTTTTAACATAACAATATTGTCTCCCTTTGTCTTCCAAACACACTGAACATAAACACGGGATTTCTGTCTTTGTTTCTTTCCAGTTATCAGGGCAAAGTTAGTCGGAGTCGATGAGGTTGACGTTGGCAATGATATCTATGGAAACCCCATCAAACAGATCAAGTATGACATCAAACAGATCAAGGTACGTGGAACAAAAGCTATCATTTTCAGGTTGGGGTATAAACTTGATTCCAATCTAAATCTGAATGTTATTTTCTTTGTTTGAACTGTCAGATGTTCAAAGGCCCCAGCCAGGACATTGATGCCATCTACACTGCTCCCTCCTCTGCAGTGTGTGGAGTGTCTCTGGACACCAATGGCAAGGAGTATCTTGTCACAGGTATAACTTTTACCAAGTTACACATCACACAGTATGAAGTGTAACAAACATTATCCCTTGGTGCTTCATAACAAAATGTTTCATTTGTCATGCCACTGCCATTAATGTGCTCTCCTTCCACTACAGGCAAACTGGAGTCTGATGGGAACGTTCATGTCACACTGTGTGACTTCATTGAGCCCTGGGAGACCACGAGTGCCACTCAGAAGAAGGCCCTGACTCAGCGTTATGCAATGGGCTGTGATTGCAAGGTAAAGCTGAAGGATATTCGGAAGTTAAAAGTGGAGTTATAGCTGATCACAAACTAAAATAATCTCGAAAGATGCAGAGCTTGTTTTGAGTTTAATCCCTGATCTTGTCCCACTCCATTAGATCACTCGCTGCACCTCCATCCCCTGCATGATCAGCAGCCCGGCAGAGTGCCTGTGGCTGGACTGGGTGATCGAAAAGACGGTCAACGGACAGCAGGCCAAACACTTTGCTTGTATCAAGAGGAGTGATGACTCTTGTGCCTGGTACAGAGGGGCAGCACCGCCCAAAAGGGATTTCCTGGACATCGAAGACCCTTAATTCCACAGCTGTCCGATAATCTGAGGATGTCTGCAGTTGAGAAATACTAAGATCTCAAAACCAAAAATACAAAAAGTCAAATTCTTACATTGTTTTGTTTTGTTTTTTTACGTAAAAAAAAAGAGAGCCAGAAGATTTGTGCTCAGTGGTGAGGTTGAAAAAAAGTGAAGTTGTTCAATTTTTATTTGCAGGACTCATTATGTTTTTTAATCAACAGTCTTATGAATTCAGCACTTTCAGATGCTTCAACCCCTAAAACCAAAGCACTTCCACATAAACTACTTCTCCCTCAGCTGAAATAAAGGGATAATAATCACAATTCAGTGTCAACACAATGCAGTATTTTGTTCTTGGGCTATTAATTACTGATTTAAAGTGAACTGCAGTTTCATAATGCAACAAACACATACCTGTAACTCAAAGTGTAACAGTTCCATGAAACGGTTTTCATAAAAAACATTAGCTGGCAATAGGCGCCCTTATTTGTGACAGCAGAGCTATCATGAGGAAAGAGCGCCACCTCTTGCCTGTCCTGGTTCAGATTCTTAAGTGTGCAAAACTTTCCCCCCTCCCCTGTTTTCTATGGTGTGTCAAGCCTGGTTTGAGTAAGCATGACTAGTGCTAATTGTTTTCTTTAAATAATCCTGAATAGACAAGAATGCACTTTGAACACAATTGTCACAGCAGTCATTTTGTCTCTAATGAAGAAATTGCTGAAAAAGAGGATTGAATCCTCCGTTTTGTATTTTTTTTTATATTACAGCTCTTCTCTTTGCAATGCTTAAGTGTAATAGCATATTTTATTTAAGGTTTTATGATTCATCAAATTCTATTGAAGCAAAAGCCCACATTTTGATACTTTGTTATGACAAAAGACACTATTGGCATTGTATAAAGAGAAGGCCACATATTTTAACAGTAATAGCAAAATACACACATTTTACATGCATTAAAGGTCAGTTTGTAGGCCTATTTGTGAACTGTCTGACTTGCTCATCCTTAAGGGCAGTGAATTAAAGAACATATTGTAACCAGTCATTCATTTACTTGCAGAGCCTTTGATGTGACCATGAAAGTGTTGAGCAAATGTCATGTGACTTTAATAATTAATATGAGAGTGTAAAAGATTCTTCATTTGAAACTGTAGTCAAGTATGCTGTCTTGTGCTGGTTTCACATGATACGTTTGAGATGATTTTTGCATGCATGTCCAACTGAAACAATACTGTACATTTGACTATTATATTAAATGCCAAACCGTGTTTTGATGCTCTGCATTGTTTATTTTCTCTTCAGTGGTCAAAGTGTGTACACTGACAAGATTTCAGCATTCAGTCATTTCAACTTCAATTAGATGAAAAATCAATGTGGATTTATTTGTTAGTTATATACAGAAAAAATATACAATTTTGATTTAATGGGCTGTTTGTACAAACGAGCAGCCATGGGTGCAAGAAGACTCAATTCTTGTGAGAGGGGGGCCTACAGCAGGCATAAAAAAGACAGCATTTAGTAGCTTATACGATTTTTTCTTGAACAAGTATTTAAGACACTTAATGGAGGATAGAGCAGCCTTAACTGAACCACTAACTGCTTTGCGACACTATAAAAGCAATCTGCTGCCGCCTAGTGGAGAAAATATGACATTCATGGACATTCCTTCACGAGCCTCTCCATGTGCAAGAATATGCAAAATAATAAGATACTCTCAGGGATTTCTGCGTGGAATAATATAGAGCCAGCAACAGAATATAACATTTGTTTAAATTTGCTCTAGGATGAAGTGCAACTTCAATCTGTGTAAAGGAGGTGAGATTTATGCGCTGTACCAGTTTATTACTTCACCTCCAACAGCATTAAATCTGCATTGGAGGGGTTACCTAATATGGATGAAATCTGCTGACTCTTTGCAATAATTAAATATTCAGTACAATTAGCGGTAGTAAGGAAATTGACACGAGAGAAGCGCGTTAATCCCTCGAGGGATTTTCATTTGAGCACGAAGCAGCTTCCTTTCATCACATAGATTAGAGCCTAACATAACTGCAGAGAAGCCAGCGACAGAGGATGTGAGGGCTCTCTTTGCGGTTGCATTAAAAATTGTTAACATGTATCGCGCCTATTGCATCAATGGTAAACAGCGCTGGCTGGAAGTCACGTGGGCTTCTCTACCGACAGCGCAGCGTCAGTACAAGCGTTGATTGGCTGAATCTCCCAGCTACCGCCTAACCTGTTCTCTGATTGGCCTTTGATCCCTGTCAGTCATTGTCGTCGCTGCTCTCTGATAATGCAGCATGGGCGAAAATACCAGACTCAAGAGCTATAGCTGAGGAAGCAGAACCCTCTACTGTCAACGATTTTGGACGCTTGAACGAAAGGTGAGGGAAAAACGCATTTTTAATATGCGTTATTGTTAGCATATATTTGTAGAGTGATCTACTCAAACAAACAGGCAGGATGTGGCGGTTAGAAATGGTTAGCCACCTAGATGCTCAGATGCTAACCACATTGCAGCATTGACGGAGGCTGGTGGCTCTCGCCACGTTAAGTTAGCTTGCTGGCTAATATGCTGTTGTTTCTGTCAAGCGTAAAAGGACAGATGATAAGGACAGTCGATACAACAGATGGCAGGGAATGGCCACAATCACTTATCGATGGGTGAAGGTGTATATCGTAGTTATGACGACGTTTTGTCCATTTACTTAAGAACGTCCAGGTCGACATTAACGTTAGCTGTGTTAGCAATCTAGCATTTGAGCCATGATGACTGGCCGTAAGAGTTGACTTCAGCTGGTGACCAGAGGTTGTCCGGCTGTTATAGTTGACAACGGTAATGACGAGGCGAGATAACTTAAAATCCATTAAAGCAGACAGCTAACTAGCTGTTTAGTCAAAGAATAACCATCAAGACAGTATAGCAGTAACAGCAGTGACTGTGCTGCCTTCAGGTGCTCTCCATAAAGTCCATCGTTCACTTCACGAGTGAATAACGTCACTTGTGGTTGTAGGTGCTTGTTGGCAGTTACATTAATAAATCAATTGTGGCATCAAGTTTTTATTTTCTGTCGTTGAAATTAAAATATCGGTAGCAGTATTATTTGCGCCATCAACGTAATTGCGTTAATTTATTAATTTGACAAAAAAAAGTGTATACCTTTTCATTAATAAACCGCAGTGCTAGACTCTGCATGCTCTTAATATCTGAACAAATAATGTATGTACTTTTAAAAAATAAAATAAATAAAGCCATCATTTATGATCAAAATCATTTATTATGTAATTTTCTTTTGATTAGCTAATTAAATAATTCCTAATTTCAGCCATATTTCCCCTCCAATTTCGGTGGGAAGATATTGGCTCTTGAAAAGAAACCGTTCCAGATGCAGTTTTAAAATATGTGTTAGTAAAAAAGTGTCTCCAGTATTATGACAAATTATTTATGGTGCTCTGCCTCAGTATGCGAGTTGCATTGCAAAAAACTCTGACATCTAACACAAGTTTCAGCTACACAATGTTGTGTTCACAGGATAACCTCTGAATAGGGGTTCTTCCTTTGTTGTCTGTAGGTTTGCAGACAAACATTCTAGTAGAATTTTAGATAGCTTGTGTAAAGTTTATTTTCACATGGACTTGGAGTTAGTTGTTTAAATAAATAAATTTAAAAAATAACTAGAAAAACCAAAAAGTCTTCATTGGTCAGCAAAATACTGTGCATCGACACAGCCATATAATGCAGGTATTTTTGCAATTTTACATAAAGATCTAAGCTCTTTTAGAAAATTACCTAAAACTAACTTTTTATAACAGCTCAGCCTTTCTCATGTAGGCTATGTAAAGTCTGATCTGTCAATTTTCAACCAATATCTATGAATTAGTCCTAATATGATGTGCTAATGCTCCGGTAGGATGTCAGGAGCATCTGTATTTTGTCAGAAACCAAGGAAAAAGGCAGCTGTTTTTGCTAATGTTTGGCCAGTGTATATCAGATGTATAACTTTGACTTATAAAAAATATCAACAACTCCACTGGTGTATCTAAGCATGTCAGTCTGAGCACTACATCCAACGAATGAGGCAAGTTTATTTTAGTGCTTGTAAAGCCAGTGCGAGTCATTAGAGGACATAAAACGAGACTGTTCGTGTTCATATTAAGAGGTCACTACATATAAATCGCACAGCCATTACTTGCAATAATTTGGCCAGACAGAATGGATATATCTGATTGCAAAACGTTTAAATTGTCAGTATATTTTTGACATAAGGTTATCTGACTACATCTTCATTGATTGTGGTATTGACAGCAGCCAGTGCTGAAAAATGTTCTGTGCATTGATATTATCAGTTAGCTTGCAGCTAATAACAATACAGGTGGATATTGTTGCTGATAAATAACTCATATCACATTACAGCATTATAAAAAAATCTGATTTATTCCTTTAATGACAAGATAACTGCTCATTGTTGGAGAAGCTGCTAAGACATCCTGAATGCAAACATTAACATTAGAAACCTTCTGTGTGGGGTTTGAAATGACTAATTGCCGTGACATTACAGTTTATCAAACACCTGTGTTGGGGTCAGTGTATCAACACTGCTGTCCGGTCTTGCGGTTGCATCACTGCAGCTGTTAGCTGTGTCCCTGATGGCTGTGTCGTTCTTAGTTGTATCAGTATCAGCGGCACGTGAAGGTCAGCGTGCCCTTGTGCATACAATGCATGTTCAGCTCTGCTTTTCCTCCTCCTGACGTCACTGCCCACTCTGACGAGCACGACTCGCCGTGCCTTTGGTGTTTCTACTGTAGCACTCTGTATCATCTCCATGATGTAATGCTTTCACTGTCTCAGGGGTTTGTTGTGTTCCAGGCCACCCCGGTTGCATCCTTAGAGAGTAAACTGAGAGAATGTGGTGATTTAATGATTGGTTTAAACACTCCTCAGTCAGCATTAAATACACATTTTTCCTGCGTGCTGCATTTAAAAAAAACCAAAACCTTCATTTAATGTTAATTGGCAGATGGTTGTTGAGATCTGCACACACTTTTATCTACACTGAAATGATACGTTTAGTTTCTCCAGCTACACTAAGTTAAAGGGGACAGCAGACAGTCAATGCGAATGTTTTTGTTTTCTTCAAGCAACATTTGCTATCTTTTAGTAGTCTATTTTTAATCTCTAGCACAGGTGATAGTGTAGATGACAACAATTAATGAAGTGCAGCCTTACAGAAGAAACATGACAGTTGGTGGAGGATAATAAAAACACTGATGCAGGCAAAACAAATGATCAGAATTTGACCTGGCAGCTGTTTGCACCTTATGTGCTCTGAATGCTCCTTCTCTCCTACCTCATACACTCTCCCCCCAACTTATGTTACTAACGTCTAATGTCTTGCATAACTGTGGGGACAGCTGCCAAGACACAGCTGGCTCTTCAGATGCACTCAGTCTGAGCCATGTCAGGATATATAGGGCTGGAAATGAATCTGCTCAAGCACAAGCAGACAGGGGCATTACCGGGCACTTAGGTGATCGTCTGAGAGATGAA
The DNA here is from genome assembly GCA_029783805.1 of Acanthurus tennentii. Classification (NCBI taxonomy): domain Eukaryota; kingdom Metazoa; phylum Chordata; class Actinopteri; order Acanthuriformes; family Acanthuridae; genus Acanthurus; species Acanthurus tennentii. The sequence goes on along the minus strand of JAPZDZ010000009.1, from coordinate 9,601,282 downwards.
ATTCAGCATTTATTCGATCGACTGAAGGTTTGCTTTTGGTCCTCATTAGCTCTGATGGCTATTTACGCTGTCACGGTCTTAAGTGTAAATCCCTATGCAATGAGCATGGAATAGATAGAGCCACTCAGTGGACTGTGAGGTGCTTTTGAAGATGGCGTAGCCCTAATAAGATGACATTTGTTTAATCCTTTCATGAGAAATGGGGAAATCAGCAGTGCTTTTGTTTTGTGCAGCCTCATGTGGGCCAACTAAAGTGACTGTGTGAACAAGTTATGACACTGATACTCAATCTTACTTCCCCCTCAGTGATGTTCCAACAATGCCGATAGTGGATAAACTCAAGGAGGCGTTAAAACCTGGTCGAAAGGAGACGGGCGATGAGGGTGACCTCAACAAACTGTTGGCTTCCTCTGCCAAGAAGGTACTTTTGCAAAAGATAGAATTTGAACCTGCCAGCAAGGGTTTCTCCTATCAACTAGACAGCCTGAAGAACAAGTATGTGATCTTAAACCCCAGGAATGAGGGCGCAACAAGCCAGAAGGCTATAGAGCCTGCCCAAATAAAGAGGCAAGGTAAGCTCTCGAATGAAACTTAAAATTTGTCAGATTTTAATTGGTCTACATTTCTGTATTTTCTGTATTATGTCCAGTACAATATTGTTCTGATAAAGTCACAAACTTGACTTCACTCCTCCCTTAGTCTCAGAAAATGTGGTCGGGGGTCAGAGCGATGGGATCCCTGCCCCACAGAAGATGCTCTTTCCAGGGAACAAGCTAACCCTTAAATGGGAGCGGGTGTACAGGGTGGGAGCCGGCCTCCACAACCTAGGAAACACCTGCTTCCTCAACTCCACAGTGCAGTGTCTCACCTACACCCCGCCACTTGCCAACTACTTACTCTCAAAGGAGCACAGCCGTACCTGTGAGTACTTAAATCAAGCTCTTAAAGGCTGCCAGACTCAGGGGATGAGGACTGTATATTTCTTTACCAGAACACACTTAAAAAGTAATGGGAATGACTCTAATGCTGCCAACTACTGTTAACCTGTGTGCAGACACATGTGACTGAATGTCACTGTGGAATGCAGCCAAAGCAGCTTAAAGAGAGAAACAAAAGCAGCTGCTTCATTTGGTCAGTTTGTCCACATCAAAGGTCCAGTGTGATAAATTTAGTTGTATCTATCTTTTAGGTGATTATGCGCTAATTAAAAAGCACTAATTATGTTCCTTCTCTGCCATATTCCACAAATAGATCCATATTGTATACACAAGGGATCTTAATGTTTTACTCAGATTTTGAAACTATTAGAGTTAACTTTCCCATATGTGTTATGAGAGAGAAAACCTGCTTTTCGAGGCTTTACAACAATTTGATGTTAGTTTCAGTTTTTATTGGTTGTCACTTTAAAAAAAAAGCCCTGGATCTTCCTTCAGAGGAGCTGATCTGTAAACAGCCCCATTCAAAATGTTCTTTTTTTATCCTTTATGTTTTTATGCTGTGTTGAATATGGTTTTTGTTACTTCTTTTATTAAGAGGCCACATGTGTTATACATTGCATTTATTTAACCGACAACAATGTTTTATGTGATTAAATGCTGTCACAATAACATGTTTTAATTGTGTGGGTTACTCTGATTGCCTTTGTTGTTATTTGTGTTTCAGGTCACCAGTCAGGCTTTTGTATGATCTGTGTTATGCAGAACCACATCATCCAAGCCTTTGCAAACACGGGCAATGCCATCAAGCCTGTCTCCTTCATCAGAGACCTAAAAAGTAAGACCCCCGCTTACCTTCAATGCTGCAAATTGTGTCTGAGCAGTGTGTGCTCCCTAGTTTTCAATGTAGGTTGTGTCAGGAGTCACAGACACATGGTTTTTTTTTTTTTCTCTTTTGGTTGAATACTGCCAGAGGCACGATGACGCAATACTGGCCACTGAGTCCCATGTGACAACAGCCAGTAACTGCAGTCCAAAAATGGGAGCGGTGTGGCTGCAGGCTGTGAATGAACAGCATGTGGAGAGTAGAGACGAGGTGTGAGTTGCACCTTGACATGGCGAGGCACTGTGCTGTAGTCTCGCAGGAGCCCTCCCTCCACCCCAGTCCCCTCCCTACCTGCCTGCTTCCTCCTTATGTGCTGCTGCAATCATGTCTCCACCTCCTGCGCCTCTTTTTCAGTCTCCTCCCCCACTCCACCTCCCCCGATGCCCTCTCTGTCTCCTTGTGACTGCAGGCTGAGAGGAGCAGCTTTAGCACAAAAAACTGTTCAGTCCACCTTTTTCCCCCTCCTTTTCAACTCAGACTTGGAGATGGACTGTAGGTGTTTTATAGTTCCCTTTACATGCAATAAAGGTGCCTCTGGAGCTGGAATGTAAATACATACAGTGAAAACTCAACATCTACACCACCTCACAGCACCCGCCCACACTTCACCCTCACAAAACCAACACAATTCCAGTTCGGTGTCATTACAATAAAACTGATAAAACTTACTGCAACTTGTCCTGAAATCACCTCAGGATCTCACAGCCGAGGTCTTGCAAAACAAAATAAAACCACAACCACTAAATCGTACGCCCACAGATTTCATATCATCTCTTTAAGATGTTTTCTTGCTCATTTGTGAGAAGTGCCCTGTTCGAGTCATTAGAGCAATGGTGTCTCCTTTCTTTTTCCCTCTCAAGGGTGACTCATTGTTGTAGAGGGACGCTTTGCTGGGAATGTGATGATGACCACATTATAATTGTAACCTGCTCATACTTTCCCGTCTTCCATTAGGAAATAACAGTAAAGACAAATTGTTTCAGTGCTACATTAACTCTAATGTGTGACGAGACATCAGCCGGCTGAAGTCACTTAATGGCTGTAAGCTTTTTATTAGGTCGCTGTTGAATTGCATGTCTAAGATACACAAGTCGTAACCTTTGGATAGCTGTAAGTACCTTTGACGGTGTGCTCTCAAACCTTTACGACGTAT
>JAPZDZ010000009.1:9568195-9588310 GCA_029783805.1 Acanthurus tennentii | reverse complement strand
TTTTATTAAAGTCGTCTGGGGTGGGGGCTTACACAGTTCTGCTGTTCGTTTGTAGAATTAATATTCAGTAAAGTTGTTGGCCAAGTTGGAGCGTGACATCACATCTGGGATGGGCGGGGCCAGCATGTGCACCGGCGTCTCTGGCTGCGTATCAGCAACCAGTCAGCATCGGCTCTCACGCCTTTTATACGGCAGCTGGGGACAAACAAGACCGCAACAAGCTAAAAAAGTACCACCTTAAGAGTGAGCTAGCATATTTCAGAAGCCTGCCATCAAGTTGAAACCTGGGAGTTGAGCGAAGGCAGGAGGGCGAGGAAGACACCGGAGAGGAAGGAAGAAGGTATCCGGATTGCTGCGGGCGCTTGGCGAAAGACATTCCCGAGTAGTGACGCCTGCAGCAGCATCAGGACCACCAGGATGGAGGGGGAGAACTACGGTTTGTCTGCATCCCATTCTTAGCATAGACTATTTGCCATTTAGTGGACGCTTTCAGCCGAGCCCCTAAATGCACCATGAGTGTTTTTTTTTAACATTGGTCTGTATAGTGTTCCTGCTCTGTGCTGTGCCAATAGTACAGGAAGGGCAGACAAAATACTTAACATAGAGATTCATGCTGCTGCCAGTCTGTCTGTTTGATGCGATTGTTCAAATGACAGTTTGACTGATAGTTCTGCATGCATGTCTAATTTGGTAAAGTCATAGAGGGACTCATAAGGACTCATCACTCATGTTTATTTAATTTAAATGCGCACAGAGAGGAGGAGGTAGGCTACCAGTTTGGGATTCATAAACTGGCTCAAAAACAGGTGGCATCTGTAGTATTCAGAGCCAGAAAGGAAAAAAAAAAAACCCAGATATGTATGATGAATTATTAAGCACCACACTGCAGCTATGACAGCACGGTGGACACTGTAAAAATCCACATATTTACATGGCAGAATATTTGCATTAAAAAATAGAAAAGTTCCTGTTTGTATGGGATTGAACAAGAAACAGACTGATTTATCTATACCATCTTGTTTGAGGTGCATGATTAGACGACAGTTTCACAAAATGCCTTGTTATAAAACCTTATCACCTACACAGGAAATTCAATGCCCTGACGTAATGTGTAGGGTGACGATGTCAGGCCATGATGAGCTAGCTGATGGCACAGTTTAAGCTGTGATAGAGGCCTCATCTCAATTATTTAGCAGTTTAGTTTTTCTGCGAGCTTAATGCATCTCAAAATAGAACCACCAGCAGTGGCCTCATTGCAAGATTTCAACTGATGCTCTGCTAAAAGAAGGGAGGGCTGCTACCCCACATCGCCAGAAAGAGGAAAAAAAGTTCTAATTGAACCTAAGTAGGGAATCTACAGTCTTGCTCAGATGTTCTCGTATCTTGACTTCCTCAAAAAGTTGCACATGGATTACTTTTTACAAGTATTTTGCCTTTTGATTGGGTTTTTGGCATTAGGCACGGTACTCATGATTTAGTAGAGAGTTCTGGAAAGCTTACACAGTACGTTTGCTCCAATAAGGCATAATCATAACTATTTGCCATCGTCCTCCCTTGTCAGCACCTTCCCATTTGCAGTTCAGTTGAACAATCAGTTGATGATTATGTAATTATGTGCTAAAGTGTGAGGCATAAGAAAAGGGATGTGCTGAAGCTCCCAGCACATTCAAATAACACTCTCATTGTCCCTGACTGCTCCTTAGTCAAATCAGCTGCTTGTGGACCTGAATGAGTAAGTATAAGTCGTATCATCTCTTCTGTCCCTGAGCACCGTGACTGTTCAGCATAATTGAGGTGTGAGCAGGAGGGAGGATAGAAGTAATCCATCTGCTGTGAGGGGTTGACTCACATTGCTAGTTTGGCACAGCTGTGTTTTTTAACCTGTTTTTGTTTTATCCTAAATACAGGCTGGACCTGTGCAGCAGAAACTGTTGTATTTTTGAGGATTATCTCTATATTTTATGTAGCCTTGCAGTGACATGTGTCACTTGACCTTTAAAATTTATGACAGGATCTCCATTCTGCATTATGCACTGTGTCCCTGTGATGTTGAAACCTGCTATCTTAGGATTCATCGGGTGCTGCTCTGTTTCAAGACTCACTTCAAAAGCTGCAGCTTGTCAAAAGGTTTTTTCTTCCTGCCTCTTAATCTTTTGCGATCTACCTGTCAGTGCAGCTTAGTTTCCCTCTGCATAATGAAGTTTGTGCACACAAAGGAAACAGTGCGCTTGTTCATAGGTGTGGCGCGTTGTAGGCGCAGGTACGTGTGGTTGCTGTGGTTATGGGTGTCACAGCTTACTGTTTGACCCCGCCTTAGCAGAGCGAATTTTTGAAATATAGTTGCACCTGCAGGCCTGCATTAAGTTGGTTTTCTACTATATGCTGTCACTCTGCTCATGTGATAAGACGGGTTTACTCCAGCACTGAGCTTCTCTCACATTCAAAGCACACTCAGAGAAAAACTGTCAGAGCAGAAGCAGCAGCAGCAAAATCTCAGTGGACTTATGCCAACAGCTTCCTAATAAAATCAAAAGATAAAAGGAGGGGAAGTTGAAATCTGGCGTCTCAAAGTCTATGCAACTTCTTTCTGCCAGTCTTCTTACTTAACCATGTAAGAGGCTAAAAATAATGTGATAATAATAATTATAATCCTTGTTTCCATGAGTAAAGTTGATTAGTGAAACCAGATGCAAACAATATTCCTTTGTATTCCATCATTAAACCTATGCAAATCACAAAGAGACGCAGGTAAAGAGAAGCACATAAAGGCAGGATGTTAAAGCTCTGAGACAGCTGGAACAAAAAAGCTATGCAGCTGCAACTTACTATCTGGGAAATGTTGTTCAGCACGTTCAAAATTCTATATTTAGGCTGTCAAGCTTTGTTCTGGTGAGTATTCATTCGAGTTGTACCAGCAAAGGTGCCCGTTCTGCTCCCACCCAACCAGTTGTTAGTCACTGAAGGTGATATGTGCTCTGTAGGAGTTCCACCAACACAGAACAGCGAGCTCTCTGTAGGTTTTACACCACACTGAGGAAACTTATCAGACGGATGACTTGTCTACCTTCCTGACTGCTCAAAGACAAATATGTGATTTTCATCAGACTCTCCTTGTAGACAGTCTACTGAGGCAGCTGATGATTTCTGCTCATATTACATCTACATGAAAGTTCCAGCCCATGTAATGATGAATTAAAAATGTATCAGCTGTGAGGCAGACTTCACATGAGGTGTGACTGAAGCCTTCTGGCTTTTTTGGGTAAGAATAAAGGTGCTGTTCCTTGCTGTGTCCACCTGGTGGCATGTATGCATAACAGCTCAAGGAAAGTGTTCATTTGGTCTGGACTACATATAGCACTGTTTCTGCTACATGACAATGTTTGTTTTCATGAACCAAATGTAAATGTGATGTATTGTTATTGTCAGTTGCTATTGGTAAGCTTAATTAATAACCTTCATCTGAAAGAAGAGGTTGCAGGATTAACTACAGGACAATGACTGTAGAGATATTAGCTTGTACAGGATTAAAGCTTTATTAGTATTCTTTTATTGTGGATTTGAGTAAGTGATACGCCAAGGTTGCCGTCATAGCGGGCAGACAACAAAATATTTCCACTACAGTTATCGTTGTTAAACATGTAAATATTAGTCAAGCAGTTAAAGCTTTAGAGCCACATGACAGATTTACTGTATCAAGATCTGATCAGTGCGTATTGGCTCAATGGACTCCTGTGGGGGCCAAATACATTGCCTGTATCCTTGAACTCTTTTTTTCTTTCTCGTCTTTGCTGATACAATGCTGCATGTGTTGCTATGTTACCACCACCTGTAGATTGGGAGAATAATGTGAAACCATTGCCCATGAGCATGAGATAAACTGCTCCTTGGTGTGGGTAGGGGCCATTAATCTCACCTTTCAGGAATGTTTAGACTGTTTAACAGTGTCATTGGCTGCAGTTGGTACTCTGGGCTCTAATTTTGTGTTGCACTTCGCTTAACATAACCCTTCAGAACTTGTGAGGCCATATTAAACGTAATGAATTGAAATTTACTGTCACTGCTATGGCTAATTTGCCTTTACGGTCGTCATTAGAGCTCTTTCGGTTTGCTATGTGAACTCCATTAATCTATCCGCCCCCCATTACCTCTCTCTGAGGCCCCCGTGTCACCTCTCTTAGGTAACATGGGGCCAAGCAGGGTAATATGCATACTAAAAAAAAGAAAGGAAAACATTTGTGCTGACTTTGCTGTGTGCTGTGCTGCTGTTCCTCCAGTGACAGCGCTGCTCCACCAGCTGATGTGCAGCTGCAGCATTTTAAAGTGCTCAGGACTGACTTTGCAGTTAGTGCAGGGGTCACTGCAAGGTACTCGGCCCTCTGGCAATGAACCGGGCAATGATTGTTGGATCAGGGGTGATGTCAAACTGTAGAAACCCAGCGTGTGTCACATCTACCTCGTTCAATAATTGCCACCTAGCCCAGGGTTGCTGACACGCTGTGACTGACGGAGAAGGTAGAGCTGAAAAATTAATTAATGACTGACACTGAATGAGAGAGGCTGCTGATCAGGAGTGAGAGACACATTGTGTGAGTGGCAGATAAGCTAATTCAGAGTGACATCAGTTCAAGAGTGGAGGTAAACATTTTCGCTTTGCTCCATAAGAGGAAGTGAAAATTCAAAATGAATCGATTGAGGTTAAAAATAAGCACATCTGTGGCGGAACCAGACCAGTTTGTTTTGTTGTGAATGTTTGTGTGAGCGTTTGTGTGAGTTATGTGGCTCCAGGACCCCAAAATGTGATTGTGTCGCGGCGAATAGCCTCAATAGGTGTGAAAATAATCTAATCAAAACAAATGGCTCACAGTGTTTTGCCCAGGAGCAAATCATTTCTTCCACCCCGTTGCCAAGCAACAATGAAATCTTGATTTTTATGTACAAGGCTTTTGACGCCAAAAATGATGAGTGACTAGACGCTAAAAGCAACAGAGGGGAGAACACAAAACAAATCAGCATGCTACTGGTAGTTTGCCAAAGTCTAATGCACAGCAAAACTTTCTCCTTAATTGTTTGTCTAATTAACTTTTTCCTTTCTTCTTTTGTTTCTGCATGTTATTATTTGCAGTAAAAATACTCAAAAACAAGAGATCTGTCCTGAAGGCACATTAAAAAGATGCCACCTGGCTTTTCCATAAGTGTTTGCAATATGTTAGGTCTAAGAATATCTGCTTGGATTAGCATGGAAAGTAGCAAGAGAGTGCAAGTGGGAGAGAAAGAGAGAGAGAAAGAGAGATAGAGAGAGAGAGAGAACGGAGGAGGATAGAGAGAGGCTGAGACACCAGCACAAAAGGGGAACAGGGAGAAAGCAGAAGTGATATCCCAGCAAGTTGTGCATTTATTTGAGGGGGAAGAGAAAGTAGGTAAGTGTGAAAGCTTGTCCAGGGGGAGAGAGGAGAATTCATCAAGCTAGCAGGATTAGGTGAAGCAGAGTGACACAAGAGCAGGACCTCACACTCAGGAGTCTCTCCATGGACTGAACACTCAAGAGCTCAGAGTGACTCTCTGCGGCCACAGCAGGGAATCTGGCCCTCCGCAACCTCCCATTTCCTCCATTTCAACCTGATTTGTCAGGAGGCGGCTGCCACCAACCGAAACATACCTCCACACATATTACTCACTGACGCTATGGGGACGGTGAGTGAACTCTGTGTTTCCAGCCTCCAGACTTTCTTGTGTCCAGCTGTGAAGCCGCCTCAAGAAGCTGCAGGTAACGTCACAACTGTGGGCCTTAAAGCACATACTGTGCTGTCATGTAATAACATTTTTTTGCCGGTTATTGCCATGTGTTGTGTAGCATTACTGCATTTCTTTTTAATAGATATCTGAGGCTTAAATGTGTCATTTTAAGGCATCATAAACATCCCATTTGAATGACTTCTCTTGAGTGTTTTTGAAGAAGAAAACCTGTTGATTGACGGTGTGTGTGACCACTGGCAAAAACACATGGCTCTGTCAGAGATGATAGCAGTCTAACAGAAATAGAGGGAGCTTCTTGTGGCAAAGACGGCTCACTCATTAAGCACAACTTAAACAAATGTGCACACACACACACACACACTTGAAGAGAGGGAGTGAGCTAATGTTATTAGTCACTGAGCAGATCTAATCTCCAACAGGTCTCGCACATACACACACCGCTAAACTAATTAAAACCTCGGTTGAAAACATAGCCACATAGTGACACACTCGCATTTCTGTTCCTGCTCCGCTCAGCTGTGCATGAGAACGTCCCTTCTTGTCCCTGTTATCAGCTGCTGTGTCTTTCGATAACGGGGACGACAACAGTGTTGTGTCCTCCTAAACCTGGATAAACAAATTCTCGGTGCTTTCCCAGTTTAATTACAGAAGGAGGAGCAGGCAGACGTGGAGCTTGGCCTCTACTTTTTTTCTTATACTCACCATCTGTCACTATGTTGCCACATTTGTCCCTTTTACACGGTTGTAATAAGATCTGAATTGTGATGCAGCCAATGTGTGTGTGTGTAGGGTTAGGTGTTTCAAGTGAATTACATTTAAGTGCGGGCTGGTGTGCACAATCACAAAGAGAGTGTTTAGAACATTGTTGACATGACTAAAGCGCCATCGCCGGGTTGTGGTGAATCAGCTGACTGAGTGTGGAGCAAGGGGAAGCGGTGCTGTCTCAGTGATTTTGAAACAACTGAATCAGCACCAGGGACATACGTGAAAAGAGAAGACTATGTTCGTTTTGGATATTCAAGGGGGAAGTCATGTGGATTGTTCTGGTATCAGAGTTTCATAGATTTTGTTAAGCAAGCAAAAATTTTAATTAAATAAAAATGTCCTTGACATGTTGGGTAGGATTGAAGAGAAAGCTACAACTAACAACGCCAGTTTGTCATTTGAATATTCAGTGCTTAGTGCAGTTTGTGAGCTGATAGCAATAATTCCTACAGGTTTCATTTCAGCTGTCACTCGCCAGCAAGTGCCTTTTTTTTGTTGCTTTAACTGTAAACAATGATTGTCATGGCAGCCATTACATTTGGGAATAAACTTGGGTGGTGTACTGTATGTGTTGGTGTTTCTGTTTTTGATCATGAATCATGCAAGTGATTCACCCGTGACTCATCCACGTAAAGGTTGTCCAGAAAATTCTCATCGAATCAGCAAAAAAATATTATGTCACCCTCTAAAAAATAGCCAAATGATGGTCGACATAATCTGTTATGGAAAAAAAAGTGCAAACATTAGTGAGAAGTTAACAAAACACTGGCTGACCTCATGCAGTGACGTCTTACCTCACAGAGTCATGTGTCGTGTATCGTCTCAGTTATTCTCCTTTTGCATCTAAATGAATCAAGCAAATGTACAGAGTTCTGTCAGGGCCCTTTCTGACTGTAAATGTTTCTGTGAGTCTCACTTTCACAGTCACTGTCGAGTGTGACTCAACATGCCCAGTTAATCTTCACGAGACACAGGCCTGGAACTGATAACTCGCAATGTTTGCTCAAAGCTGACGTGATGATAATTTAGCTAATTAACGTCAGCGCAGTGGCGAGGACCGTCTGCTCTGTGAGGCAGGTGTGTCCCAGCTTTGATTCTCTTACGTGGAAATCGTTTGACTCCAGGGGGCGGATGAGGACAAAGTGAGCCCTTTCAAACCAAACAAGCCCGTCAGCACCAGCCAGAGTGTTCGAGAGTATTTGCCAAATCAGCTTGTTGTAAAGGAGGATGTGGAGCAGTAGTGACAGTGGGTGATGATGCTAACGTCATTAAAGCAGTTGTTCCCAAGCTTTTTGGCTTGTGACCCTGTAGATCCTGGGAATCACTGACAGACTTAATATTGATTTATCGGCTTGATAATAAATTACTTGTTCTCATTTTATGAAGATTGCTTTTAAACAAACCTCTTTTTTGGGTCTTACTAAAGTTGCAAAACACAGTTTAAAAAAAAGGTTTTTCAAACACCCTTTATCTATAATTTAGATTGATAGTACTTTTTTGCAACAATACCTCATATATATCTATATCACAACATAGATTAACATTAGATTTCTTTGTCTGTGAATGTCTCACAAACAAAACATAAATACATAAATAGTGTTTGACTTAGGCCAAGTGCTAGTGCCAGAGGCCTGTAAAACATGAAATTTATCCATATTGGTGCGATAAAATGGGAAAATATAACAATTTTATTAAAACATAAAGGTCAAAGTCAAATGTGCCCCTTGTCGTAGGTTTGTAAGAGCTGTGAGCAAAAAGAGTTTTCTCTCTTCAAATTGTAGTTCAAGAAATTTTAGAGGCTTGAAGAGTTAGATTATATAATATTTTAAAAGTATAAAAAGAGTAGATGAAAATCTGAAAGGAATCAACTTAATTTTAGTATCAGAAGTATGTTTTTTATCTTTCTCTCCCAGTGTGTTGTGGGCCCTGAGATTTTACTATCTGCCCTCTTCAGAGTAGAAACTGGAATATGTGATGCAAAACTTCTACTTGTTTATTAAGATAAAGAAAAGTGCAAAATCCCTGCTCTCTGATTATAACTGATCTGTAAATTCGTGTGTACAGTTACATAAAAGACGAGAATTATGTTAATATCTTATCTGACAACAATGTTTTGCAATGTTTTCCATCGGTAAAACACAGTCTGACGTGTTTCGAATGCTGAACGTGACCGACTGCCAGGGAGCTGCTTCAAAGGGGAGCGTGTGGGATGAAATCCACACAGATCTGTAAGCCAAATAAAATCTTTCTGGTGGCATGGGTGGATTTGTTTTTCTCTGAGTTCTTGATTTTTATCTTGATAAAATGGCCTTAGATGAACAAACAAGGTTGCACAATTGTTGACTAACTGTAAAATTGGGTTTTTCTTGTGTCTTTGGCCGTGTCTGACATTTTTAACACGCTGTAAGTCCTATTGTTATACGGTGAATGTGGAAACATGCGGGCCTCATCAAGCTTTCATGCCTGCAGACACAATCCATCCATGAACAGCAGGGGTTTTATATCCTCATTCCCAAAGACTTATGCATAATTAATTACAGATGAACAAATGCTTTGTCAGTCTGTAGTCGACCAAGACAATGATAATGATAGTTAGGGTTACCATGTGAGCTGCAGAGATGTATGCAGTGCAGAATGCTGCGAGTCTAGCCTGAGGAAGAGTGACATTTAGACAGCTGTCCTACTTCATCAGGAACTCTCTGCATTTCACACCAACTTCCTGCAGCCCCACCTCTTTGTGTGAGTATAGGTGAGCTCTGCTGTAGACCATGAAGAAAAATACTAGAAATTTAATGCAGTTGTTTGGCTGTTCATGACACTTGGAGGGCATTTCGTAAAATAAAAAAAGACATTAATGTTTGTGATTGCAAATTGATTGGCCACCCACAGAGTATTTTTCTCCCTTCTCATCTGCATAAGAAAAGTGACAGGATAGTTAGATATATGCCAGTACTTATTGTATGACTCATGCCAGTAATTTACCGCTCAGGTCTACACCGCCTTTAACCTGTAAAATTATAGGATAGGTTGATCCAAAGGTCTCATTACCTCTGACTGCACCTGCGAAGGTTTCAAAATCAGCTTGTGCAATGAGTCATGCACCTATGCACAGAGCAACAAAACTCCAGCCACATTTCATGCCAAGAAAAAAAAACTGTCTGCCATGCATGTAATAATCTGTTTTATTGTTTGTTTGTCTTGTGTGTTTCATTTTTCACACCTGGTGTTTAAGCAAACATGCAAGAACCTTGTATTTCTCAATAGGCCTGTTTTTGAGGAGTAAATTGTATTGCAGTTTGCCAAAGAGGCAAGGAAGTGGCCCAACATCCTGTACCACATGCTAAGAAAGATATGTGGCATTTGTGTGGGTAATTATGTGATAATGTCTGTTCTTTTGGGATTATTTGTGTTCCAGTGAAATCTGCAGTCAGACGTTTGGGTGGTAGCAGGATTATTTTTGGTCTTTCAGCTGCTTAAAATAAAAAAAATTCCTGACAGCTCTGATGGGGCTCAGAATTCATCCATAAGGGCTGCTTTATTACAAACAATTCAACTGCGTAAAACTTGAATCTGTGTGCAGCAGCTGACTTGTGAAGATGTGCAGCAGGACATAACATTAATTACAGTCAGATCCTGACCAAAGCCATGGTTGCTGTGCCACATCAGTGCACATAAATGCAAACATCAGTCTCTCAATTAAAGGATAGATTTACTGTTGCAGCTGCTGTTTGATGCTGCCAGGGTTTAATAAAATCCGAGGACAGAATCTGACACAAAACAAACAGAGCAGCGGTACTGATGTTTCTGCAAAACCCTGCAAAATTTCAGTGAATAACTTCATTGTGAGATTAAGACATTGATCTGGCATGTTACAGATTTGCCTCAGTGATTATAATAGCTGTATGTTAAAGGATATCTCAGTTGATTGTGTTGTAGATAAGATACTAAGTACAGAAGAGTACAGGAAGCAAAATACATGAAAGGTGGCTTGTGATGTTTGAGCTGTGTGTTTTCTGCTTTTTTCTTTATGGACCAGTCTCTGTGCTGAAAGGAGGAAAAAAGCACAACTCAGATAGCTCAGCTCAAAAATAACTTCACTGATCTTTTAATAGCTACAACAATGGCCTGTGCAGTGCTTTCTGTTTTGTGCACCACTATATTCTTCCCCTTTCTCTAACAATCCCTGTTAAGTTCCGCTCTGCTACATTTAAAATAGCAGTTCCGAGAAATAACTAGAAGCATGAGGGACTAGGCTTAAAAACAGTCAAACATTGAAACATGCCCGCAGATTCTGTGCTTGCAGACACTGTTGACATGAATTCAAACATGACACTGGAGGTTTTCTGTAAATTACCCACATCCTGTGCATTTTAGAGTCAGTTAAACTCTAAAATTGTTTTCCTTTTCTCGACTTCCTGTGGGAAATGTGATGTTGTGTCAATTACAGATTTTATTGGAGATGGCATCGCCATGGGGAAGTCAGCCTCCTGTTCTTGCTGTGATTGAGCCCATCTAAGTTTCCCGTGCAGGCCTTTTTTCATCTGCAGTTGGAACTGTTATTCCTACAGATGATCAGCAGGGGTCACTCTTGGTATCTATTCTCATTGGATATTTTCAGTGTTTGTTTTTATTTCACACGGTACAATTTTCTGCCCAGTTAAGGCCGTTTAAACTCATAGATTTACTATTTTCACTACTGAAACTGCCCCAGCATTGTCAGGTAAACCATGGTGGTCTGGATAATGACACAGCACTTTGTTGTTTTAGGAATGACACTGAATGTTGTGCAGTTACAGTTACAGTCATTATTACGGAGAGCTGACCACTGCGTAGTGTTGACACAGCTAGAACAAGTCACCAGTCTCTCCAGGCAAGCCTCCTATCAGAGGTTCATACTACTGATTTTGCACATCATCATCACTTCTCTTGTATTGTAATGTCTTCTCTGTCATTGAGTTTGACAAAAATAACCCTGGTGATGGGTTCAGGGTACGAGTTTAGACTTAAGTTTTCAACTGAAAGCCTGTATATATAAATAAACTTGGGCTGTGGGATTTAAAAGAAACGGTTGTTTACCAAACAGAGACTATCAAGAATGTATTTTGGGAAGTGTGGGATGGGATTCAGTGTTTCTGGAGCTTAGCTCTAAAGACTAAAATTCAGAATAACTTGCCCTCTGCTGAATCTAATGTGTGACCCCCAGATTTATCCTTTAAAAACTCTTTTAAATGCTATATCTTTTTTTTTTCATGTGAATGTAATACTGGGGAGCATCATTTATCTCCATGGAGAGGACATAGCACAAACTCTCTCATTTTGATTTGCTGTTTAAAGTCAATATTGATTGATTCATTAATTGGTCAGCCATTAGATAAAGGAGGATGTTGCCTTGAAGGGAGGCACTGTTCAAACATGAGAACCAGGATCTCATGGCTCTGACACTTGGAACAACACTAATCCAAGGGCTTAACACAGTGCGCTAAGACTGAGCAACAGCTATTTCATAATATGACCAAGGCTTGTGTGAGGTGGAACTGTGCTCCGGTGTTAGGGAGCTACTTTCAGCTTATGCAGATTTAGCTGCTTAAGTAGAGTTCACGTACAGCTGGAAAGTTGTCAGAGGAAGCTTTGTCTTGATTTTCTAACCATTACTTCATAGCAGAGTGAGCAGATTGTGTGCTGAGGGACGATAAAAGGGATAATAGCAAAGATAAGGGCAATAAGAAAATAGTTTCTCCTGCCAGTGTTATTAAATTCAGTCTAACTTCTCTGCCAGGAATACCTTTGTGAAGCTTTAGACCATTGTTGTATTTCTATTACCCTAAATTTCAAAGAGTTTCTCTTGTTTTCAAACTGAGGCCCTCTTAAAATAAAAAAAAAACATGAGATTCACACACTTTGTAAATCCAAAGAGCAGAACACATTGTCCTGTTTAGGAATTTCTCCAACTTGCTGATACTTATTAATCAGCTGAATCTTTTAACCCTTTTTACCCTTCGTAACTGAGTATGACGCTGATTTGGTGTTTGCATAAACACTTAGTTAAGGTTACGCTTGTTAGAGGATCGACTCTACATGTCTTTGTGTTGATCAGGAAGTGGCAAACAACAGCGTATTTATATCAATGGATGATCTTTTCATTTAAAGGTCAAACAGTTGTCTGGTTTCACTTGTTCGGGGTTCTTGTGCACAGATTTACAACAGTGCTCGGGGGAATGGATGAACTCAAAACAATGAATTGAAACTTTGTGTGAACCATGTTCACTTCACACAGGGCACATTGTTAGTTGTTGAGTTTGGGCAACACAACTGAGGCATTCATTGCTGCATCTTGAAGATGAGCCCCTCAAATGAAGTGGCTGTGCAGACTGGGGCCTTTCAGAGGTGGAATCACGTCAAGATGATTTTATTCTCTCAGCTTATCTAGTCCTCAGAAATGTTTTGAATCCTGGTATTTAGTTTTGATACAGAACATAATTAAAATGCAGCCAGGCATCCAGCCTTTTGCACATTTATTCTCCTATTGCGTCAGGTAGGATTGGAGTGTTAAAAAAACAGAAAGGATGTGTTTTTTCCCAGCCTTTTTCATTGGCTGTGAAAGCAGCATTCCTCTTGGCTTTCCTGTGCTCATAAGCAGGCAGGGACAGGCCCGGCCCTCTGCAAGCTGACAGCAGCACAGTCGTGCAGGTGCTATACAAACAGCAGGCAGATTTATTCACATTTAACAGGGGAGTGGAAAGCCTGGCAGCTGTGCTTTATCTAAAATATGCAGCCAAGAAGTGTCTCCATGCTGGAGACCTCCATCAGATGCACCTTTGATCAAACACAGCATAAAATATGAATATGTAGGATGAAACATGAAAGTGATAAATAAAAAAAGATGAGACATTTTATTGCTGGTACCTGAAAAAACAAATCAGACCTAAAGCATACAAGCAGAACTGGCCTGTCCATGACTGACGCATCCCTGTGTGTAGACTTGTTGGTGTGATTTCACACTTTTAGTGATTGTGTAACACATTCCTTATTATACAATTAGCTGATGTATTTGCATTAGAGCTTTTAGAAGGATCATTTTGGTAAATTAACATAAAATTGTACAAATTTGTTTCTGTAATGATTTCAGATTTATGAGGTTTGTGAGCAGTGGTTTTCTTTGTGAGAATACTTTCAAACACCTGTGAAATGATCTATCTGCCACAAGCAGGTGTTGAAGCTATTTTCTGAAAAAATGATTTACACTCGTTTCCGAGGTAAAAGTCTGCTTGTTTACACGCACGACTGCCTCTGCGGATGTGGTGAATCAAACGTGACAAGCGCAAGATCAGCAGCAGCGTCTATGTCTGTGTGTGTCAATCACTCTGCCCCTGTCCCCACTGAACCCGGTCCTACTTTCACCAATAGCTCAGTTCATTGTGTGCGTGCGTGTGTGTGTGTGTGACAGAGAGACGCGTCACTTGGCACATTTGCTACACCTTCAGCCATCCCACCATAAAAAAAGAAAAAAAAGCTGAAGCAATAGTCAAGGCAACTGAAAGAGGGGGTTTGTTACCGGATATTGATCAACTTTCAACCAGAAATAAAAGTCTGAAACTATAATCATGTATGCTAGTAGGCTAAATGAACTGCTCTTGAAGTAAACCACCGCGTTTTTTAAAATCCTCATTTTCAGCTTTCTGAGGAGGCAAATGTTGCTGCAGTTTTGTCTGTTAGATTTAGATAATTATAGACACAATGTAATGCAATGTTACTTAAATATTTTCTTTTAATTCTAATGATTATTAAGCTATTTAAAATTAATAACACGGTCATTTGGCATTACTTGTGATACTCATTTTCAATATCTTAATATTAAAACTACTTTCAGAAATTTCTACTGGAATCCTACATATAGTGATTCCCAAACTATCTTGATGCAAAAAAAATAACCCTAGTCGAAAACGTGCACAACACAGCAGTTTTATTAACAAGTAAGCCTATTCTTCCTGTCCTTTTCTACAGCGAATGCTTGTGTCCTTGACGTATTGTTAAATTGGTGCTACATGTTGGGTTTTTTTGTGCTTTATTCTGAAAGTCGTGACCGGAAGCTCATACACGGTATTCAGCAATGTCTTGACAGAGACTCGCGCGCAGGAAAGAGTGGTTGGTTAAAATCCTCCGTCTCTTCAAACCACTCCCTTGAGCTGTCGACATATCCACCCTTGACTCAGCGACGAAACTAATCTGAAGTGTATTTGTTAACCTACTTGTTTGAATTTAAAAAACAACAAATCGATTTATTTCTTGATACTGGTTTCTGGTCGAAGTTTTGACGCTCGGAGACCACTTTAAACTTTCTGTAACGTTACTCGGATCTACCGGATCAACAGCATGGTGTTAAAATCGGAAGACGGCGTAGGTGAGTGAAATTGTCGAGGAAAGACATTTTTTTTCGCCTTGTTGTCATTTAAATGTCCTCCCAGGAGTGTTTAGAAGTTAAAAACATATGTATGAGTCGTTTACTCGGCCGTCACATGAGGTTGTGTTTACGGATGAAGGTTTTGAGTTAAATCACAGGAAGCCAAATGTGTGTGTCTGTGGCCTTGTTTACAGTGTTTACTCTACCATTTGTGACATAGTCACTGTTGTAGCGTAACTCAACTTTGTGCACATTTCACCGGCCCCTGTAGTTTTGTTAAAAAAAGATTAAACTTCGCATTGCTACCAAAGTAAGACATTTAAAGCGACCAAAGTAAGACATATAGTCTCTCTTGTCATATAAGGTGTCAAAGGAAGAATCCCAAAAGTTACAGACATTGAGATAACAGGCTAAAACCAAACTATGGTCCATTTTTATTCCATTTTCCAGCAACTAGGCCATTTCAAAATTGTATTATTGACTCGTAATTTTCTGTGTATTTGTTATGAACAAATTTCCAGTTTGTTGGTTGGTTGAAGAAGTTAATGTATACAAGTATATTAGTTTTAGTTTTGTTGCTTTTATTAATCAACCACATTTTACCAGTCATTTGCATTAGAGGGAACATCCTCAGTGTCACTTTTTCTGTTAGCAGCAACAGGTGTGGGAGACAGTTACTTGGAAGAGACAATGCATTATATATTATTCATGTTACAGTTTTGTTTTCTGCAGTATTCTGACTTTGAAAAGATTATCTTAGGTCTGATCTATATATTATCCACATATAAGCTCATAATAAAATATGTAATATGTTTTAAACTGTATGAATGACAGTTTTAATTTTTATGACTGTTTATGACTTTTTATTACTACCACAGAGTGTGTTCTTTATGAAAGAGGTTGCAAACTTTGAAGTCACACAGAATGCCTTTGTTGTTGAGCGTGATACCTTCATCTCTTTGGCTCGGTCAGCCTGGCAGCATTAATTAGCACCCTTCACTTGCGTCACAATTAATCGTGAAAGGGAACAGTGAACGTCTGACTGACTGACTGATCCTGTAATATGCTGCTACTCCTTTGTTCTGCTGATGGAAAGGGAGAACTCACACACTGTTTTAGCCTCAGTGGTCCTGGCTAGGCCTGGCACGCACACAGCTTCATTGTTTTAAAGGGATGAGAGATGGAAACAGTCGATTCTCTTTCAGTCCATTTGTCTCTGCCACTTAGATGTGGGTGGTCAAGGAAGTTAGAGTAGTTTTCACTAATGGTTCCCTAATTAGCAGTGCTGAGAGCTCTAATGGGCACTCCAGAACAACGTTCCTTGCCTGGCACTTATACCCAATGGTTTGATAATCATCATCCTCTCTCTATAATCATATTTTGGCCTTCTTTCTGCATCAGTTGCAGCCCTCCTTTCCACCAAGGCAAGTTTTCATTCTGAATAGTTACTGTCATAATACAATTGTACTTGGTTATGTACTATACAGTGCAGTTGGGCATTGTTGTTGTAAAGCTCACGTTTGGTAGCTCAGCAACAGATAGTAGGCTGCATTGCACACATTTTTTACCGCAGTTTCACCAGGCAGTGGCAGAGGCAGAAAAACAATGATGTAGTGTTTAACCTTTGCAACAGTAAATTAAAGTTTTAGTTGACAAAACATAAAGATATATAGATATAGACATAAAGATTCTTAGCATCAAATTAAGATATGTTTTTCAAAATCCAGAAATTATTTCCAAGTCTAAATTTTAGCCAAAACAATTGATTAGCAAAAAACAAAACACAACAACAACAACAACAAAAGGACAACTTTGAAAATTAAATATTCATTCAAGACTCCAAAATTTTGTTGGTTTAGGCCACACAAATATAATTATTTGCTGTTTTCTTTATGTTTTATCTGGTTATGTGTTTAAAACCAATTGATTGGAAGTATCAGTTGGACACAATACTTAATCTCAGTTTGTAACCACAGGCGAGGAGCTTTTGTGTGTATTCCAACTGTTCGTTCATCAATAAAAAGTAAAAATAAGATCAAATTAAACACAAAAAAGCGAACATAATTGTTAGCTACAGACCTAGTCTTAAGATATTGCTGTCTTTCATGGTGCTGCCTGTAAATGTTACTATGTTTACTGCTAACACATTTGACACTTATGGTTGCTTTGCATGGAAGCTGTATTTGCTGTTATTCAGATATTATCACGGAGGCTTTTGAGAAGCCATGTTATCTGTGTAGCACAAAAAGATCAACAGGTCCTTAACTTAAGGTGTGGGAGAGCATGTCTCAGATAAGAGTCAGGCAGGATTTGCCAATCATTCAGGGCCTATTCTTCATTTTGGTCTCCATTTACTTTTCTGTCTCTCAGTGAGAAACATCCTTGACTCATACAAACATTTTTTCTTTAGCCAGAAATTATTGTTGCACCATAATTGTGCAGTTCAATTTCAGTCCTTTTCTTTCCATCTCGCACAGGCTAACCTGCAGTTCATGTTTCTGTTCTCTCTAAGCGCTGATTTGAGTGACTTTCAGGTATGGGCATGCCTGGAGTAATTTTTTTTCAAACATAACAATTCTTAGTGATCAGTCTGTTGATAGGGCCTCGAAATCCAAAATGGCACCTCGCAGGAATTCCATGGTGAAAACAAAGAAAGAGTGTGCTGATGTGCTTATCAAACATATCTTTGAAGCAGGTCAGGGTTTGGTTGCAGTCTGGTTGCACCTGCATAGCCTGCTTAGCATTATTTGTGTGTTATTTGTTTTGGCTGTAGGAAAGGGATGAAAATTGAAAGCATCATACCAAAACATTACATGCTTTACTTACGGCACAGAATGCAGATTTTCAAATTGCTTATCAGATCTCCTGCTGATTTAACATAAACTTTGGGATAGTTACAATTTGTACAGTTTTAAAAATGCATCAAGAAAGAGTAGCCACCATAAAAAAAAAAAATTGATCAGAGGATAACCTTGGGCACTGTGTTGTACAGCTGCTTTGTTGGAAACATTTAGTGACCCCTTGTTTTTGTGCAGTACTCAGATCATAGTTAAATGTGCATGCCATCATGGTGGCAGAGCTGAATGATTAAAACTATCAAGAAGGAAGAATGGCTTTTTTTTTTTTAAATCGCCTTTCTCACAGGATGGGTGGGTTGAACCACAGCTTTCACTCCTCCTTGAGCTATGAAAATAGTACACAAACAGGAAGCATAGAGTTTGACAAAATTCTTGAGAGTGACGGCCCACTGTATGTGGGCTAAAGTTTCTACACTGGTCTTCTACAGAAAAACACAACATGGAAACTGAAATAAAGCTTTAACAAAAAATAAGATTGGTGGTTCTTCCAACTTTCCCATCGTATGTATTCTGGATTTGTGTGTGTGCTGAGTGTGTGTTTAACACACCAGAGAGGATGTTGATAGTGGGACAGTCCCGATAAGAATCAAGGCCCACGGCATCACAGGACAAAGGCATGCATTGTGGGTAGAAATAGCACTTCCGCTTTTGAGGGAAAGCATTTAGAAGCCTCAACATTGGCCTATCAAAACAATTAATGTTGATAAATTCCAATAAAACAGAACGGAGATTATTTAAGAAAGCTGATCTTTTGTGTTCATAATGATGTGTGTCTATGTGCAGCTGCAGGATGTTTATGCTGTGGAGTCATCTGTATGTTTGCTTTACACTGAGGCTGTATGTATGGTGGCAGGACTAGCTATACATTCTCCACCTTGTTCCCACCCAGTCACATCCTCCGGTCCCAGTGTTCCCTCACATCAGCTTTAACACAGATAGTAGACTAACTGTGAACTGCAGCAGGAATGCTAATATCCTCCTAGGGCATAGGGTCCATTATTCTGGAGCAACCTTCCTTTGTGTGAATCCTGTGACTCAATAGTCTGGCACACACCTAAACCAGATCCATGTTAATGCAACAAGGCCTTAGCCAGGATTTTAGCAATTAAGTTGTTTTTGTGGGATAGACAGGAATCAAAATATGAGAGTTCTACCCATTGAAAGAGTAGTTAAAGATCATACTACAAAAAATCAATAAAAATCCGCAAAAAAATTAATACATCTACACATTTTTTAAAATGTGTAGATGTATTAAATGTGTTTTTTAAAATGACCTCATACAAGTCTTGAATTTCGAAAAAATGCTTAATTTTAACCATTATGATTTTTAAGGTTTTGAATATGCTTGAATTCAGATATTTAAAAAAAGAAAAAAAAAACATTTGAGTTTTAACATTATTTGATGTTTTATGATCCTTTAATGTCTAAAATTAAAAGATTTTGTAATCACATTTTATTTTTTTCTCCTGGTGGATAAATTAGCAAACATGAAATGATAGTAATTAAAACATACAGCTAGTATGAGGTCAGAATAAATTCAGTTGAACCACCAATAAAAAAATAACAAGGTGACAATACAATACACTGTGCTATTGGTTTGGGCATTTTTAGGTGCCTAGAAAGTGCTGGAAAATTTGCTTATATATAGCTGTATGAACCTTAATTGAATAAAACACCTAAAAAATGGGAAATTCTGCTTGGGTTGTGCTGCTCATTAGCTCATGTTCATGCCAAGGATATAAACTGTAATACAATACTTGATGTGCGTTTCTGTTGTGAGATCCTCCATACACAGGTATATTTTCTGATATATATCCCATCTTATGCACATTATACATCCTCTCTTGTCAGTTTCGTGTCAGAAGTAGCTAAAACCCTGCGAACACATGGATTCCATATTGACACTAGTAACAGGAAGCTCTGTCGCGGTGGGAATGCAGAGTGCAGCCGGCACAGCAGAGGGCTCCAGGTTGACTCATAAAGATACACAGACATGAGGCAAGTGCTCACGTCTGCTCTGTGCTGCAGATGTACCCGAGGCAACTGTACACTCATGCTGTACAAACACGCCGCCTGAGACGCGACAGAGAGTAATGCTGAGAATCTTGCACCATCTTTTTGCATGCCTCATTAGCATCTGGATAATGCTCATGTGCTATTCGTAAAGCAACAAAAAAACTCAGTTGTCTTCGGCAGGGACTTCATTGTTAAACTGACTGTGGTAATGACAGCATGACTGGCCATGTGACTAATCAAGAGAGAAGACCTGGTTGTAGGTGCTGACTCATTAAAACAGCTCATGCTAGAGTTTATGACTTTATGTCTCTTTGGGAGTTGACT
>JAPZDZ010000009.1:9528933-9547556 GCA_029783805.1 Acanthurus tennentii | reverse complement strand
CAGGAACTGCAGGGGGTTGACTGACTTGCCAACTGTTTGTGGTTTTATATAAAACAAAAACAAAACCAAAAGTTTTCGGTTTAAACAAAAAAAAAAAAAAAAAAAAAGGTTGCCACTCAGGAGATTGTTGCGATGTTCTGAAACTTTCCATGTCGCCGTTGACGGGGATCCTGTTCACAACTCGACAGCCATGGGGGAAATGAAAGCCTCATCTGTGTCCCAGACTGAACTTTTTTTTCTTTTGTGTGTGTGTGTGCGCGTGTTTTGTTTTTTTTTCTTTTGTGTGTGAAGCTGCATTGAAGGTGGACACACTGCTGCACATGAGGGTGTCTGCTTGTCTGGACAGGCTCTCAGTCTTCATTTCCTGCAGCTTCTGGAGATGCAGACTGGGAATAAGTGTCTTTGTAAAGGGATGAGTGTTTATCACGCTGGGCTTCCTTTTGAGGTCTTAAGTTGTCTGGAATTTAAAACTGGTGGCCATTTTTTTTTTTTTTTTTACACTTTCTCTTTCCATACTTTTTTTTCCCCTCTCACTTTCACCAATGCAAGAGACCTCTTTATATTGCTGTATCATTCAAAAAGCAATTTAATTGTTGGTTACTTTTCCTGCTGCACAGTGCCTGGCGCTCTAGATGAAATGTGATGAGAAAAGCTGCTGGTAAGCGACATTAATTCACAGTTTTCTTCTCCCTGTAAAGCTACATTTAATCTTTGTTTCCTGCCTTTTAATATATACTTTCTTTATAGAAGGTTACCTTTCTAACATTAAATAAAAAAAAAAAAAAAAAACAGCAACCCACAAATCACTTTCAGCCCAACCTCACTGATCATCGTACAGTACTGTGTGCTTCAGGTTATTTATGTATAAGACATAACAAATGACATACTGTAGGGGCTCAGTTAAACATGTGGTTCATCAAAGCTTTGTGTGGAAAAGAATGGGTTGTCCCGAGTCTCAGGATCCACAGCGTGATGTGAAACAATACGGAAGTTTTATGAAAAAATTGCAAAAGGTGGAAGGGCAGGATGGCTGGTTGGTCATGTTAAGGAAGTGACACGTCATTCTTTACGTCATCACACTTCATTGTGGTAACAGGTGTTGCAAATGCAGTCAAATCAGGCGGTTGATATTTCCCGCTCGTCTGCAGTCATCTCTCTGCTCTTCATCTGTGCCTGCTGGTCATCGTCACTCCCTTTCTGTCCTGTTTTCCTCGTTCTTTTCCTCTCTGCTCACTAGTCCTAGAGAAATAAGGAAAAATGCAAAACAATCATAATTCTAAAACAGTATTGGTTTATTTATCGAAGTTGTACATACTTAAATGTATAGTGGGTATTTTGTCTTCATTATTGTTTCTTATTAGTTGTGCCATTTTCTTTTGTTATTCTGTTCAATAATGTTTGATTTAAGGTTTCTATCATTACCATTTAATCAAGCTGAAATAAAGACACATTTGTCAACATGGCTGTGAATGTCTTTTTCACAACAGCATGTCATAGTAGGAGAAGTCCAGCAGGTGGCGGTATGTACTAAGGACTGTTGAGGCATACTGAAGTTAAATGTGCTTTTTTTATGTTCTGCATGAATTTCATCTGAATTACAAAATCAAGAACTAATGAAATTACAGGTTAAAGAAGGCCAATCTGCTGTATGTCCATGAATGCTAAATACTATTTCCACTTGAGGGCAACATTGAAATTAAATCATTCCCTCTACGCTCACAACTTTCAAAGTTTGCATTACTCCAACCACATCCACCCTCCCTAAAAAAAACAAACCCCGATCTCCCGTGTCTGCTTAAATAAGGACATTATTTACAGCTTCATAACATTTCAGATCTTTTCATGAGCTTGCTGTTAAAGTATTTATGGCTCGAACGTCGGGGCAGCAGGGAAAGGTCGATATTTACAAGTGAATATGTATCATATTAAATGATGCCTGGAAAAGCAATCAATAGAAATGACTTTTTCCTAAATGGAAGGGGCATGCAGGAAACAGCAGGGCATGTTTAGTTATCAGCATGAAGACTGAAACGCAGTGTGCACATGCAATGTTTTTATTTAAGTGTAATGAGCTTGACTAATATTAGTGATTGTGTCCTCCTACTGACATCCTGCAGAACCATAGGAAAGAAAAATTACCTCACTGAGAAACACAAATACTCATTTTTCTATCAATACAATATAAATAAGGCATTGATAGCAGCTGCCAAAAAGTCTCTGTGAAAAGTTTATGCTTTATATGACATGACTTGAAGGCTGTTTTCATTCCTTTATGAAGCTTATTATGTATTCAACATTGAGCAGTTTGAACAAATTCTAATGAAGAGCCCAAATGTGCTTCTAAGCATCTTAGGTGTGAAACCTACAGACACAAGTAACTGTCAGTCAAAGCGGTTGGGTAAAACATTTTCGGCTACCGAAGCACTTTCAGTAAAAACAAATCCACTTCAGTCCCAGCTGAACGCTCACATTAAAACGCTAAATTGTACTGACACATTTACAGTAGCTGCATAGCCCCATGGGTAATGTTGAGCAGGTAGTGGTAAGTAGAGTGATAAAGTAAAACTTACGAGATGTTCTCTCTTGGGCTTTTAAGGCCTCTGAGTACCGGAGTTTATTCAAGTTGGGACGTGTTTATGTGAGCAAAGAAAGGCAAGAAAAATAGGGAGAATTGTTTTCAAAAGCTCTTTTGATCTGAGAAAGATTGAAATCTGTTTGTTTTCAGCGAAACCAAATTACACCCAAAGTCAAAGCGAAATGAATAGGTAATTATTTGAATGATATTTTTCTCTGGAACTGGCCCGCAGTGTTTTGGACGAACATGGATGCAAATTATGAAACAATTTGCTCCAGATGTGCATTGAATAGACATTATTGCAAAAACAAGATTCCTGCTTTGCATCTGTGCCTTCTGAAATGAAATACATAGAGCTTTGTTGAAACCCAAAGTGGATGGTAAATTGCCTGTAATCATTTTTGCACAACTCCAGTCAAACAATATTTTGCACAGCTGCTTTAAAAACGGGATGATAATGACGTTTTTTTGAGAATTACAGTGCAAGTGCAGGCCAAGGAGGTGACCGTGACTGATGGGAAATGAGAGGCACGTTGCCACGGTAAGTTAAAAAAAAAAAGAACTAAGAGAAAAAACAAAGTGAGAACTTGTGGTGGAGGTGGTGGTGAAGCAGCAGCAGGAAAGTCTCTTTTTCACCTTTGTGAGCTGTTCTCGTATATCTCACTGCAGCGTGGATAAGCAGGTACATGAAAGAGTCTGCTTGCATGTTTTTTGTCGTTTTTTTTTTTCTGTGAAGCCGCAGTCTGTGTGTTCAAGAGGGGGAACGTGATATAGCTCGCTGTGCGGTAAAAACGGGGAGGTTTCATCACTCCCACCCAGAATGAATAAAAGGGGAAACAATAGAAGGGGGGTATAAGTACTGTACAGAGAGGTGTTCCTTGGAACAAACTGTACTGAGAAGGATTTATTGAGGTCACATATTCTTCGGAAACAGACAGTATAAAGCTGCACAACGCAGTACCTTACCTCCCTGCACTGAAGCATACTATGCAACACCACTCAATCATGCTGTCACATCAGGCCTGCTTGGTGAACAAGCTCCTCTGTGGTTATGCTGATGAGGTGGGAAAGGCCTTGGCCTACAGCAGCTCTCATAGGCCGAGCAGCGGGATCCTCCGTCTCCTCCAGTAAGTGGAGACATGTGAGACCGGTCGGGCACAAATTAAGCCCAGGCTGTTTCCCAGAAGCGCTGGAGGCCTCCCCCTACCTCTCAGCCCCAGCCGCAGTGGGAGAAGGGTGCACCCCACAGTGTCCGGACCTGACCTCAGCTGGCATGAGAAGGCAACCTTTCTCGTATGGACTCATGCAGGCAGAGGAATGATACACATGCATGCAGACGTGCAGATGTAAATGCAACACGGCCCGGTGGGCATTTTCTCACCGAGCGGTTAACAGCTGCGTAGAATCCATTTCAGCAGGTTTCTCGGTTTTCAGTTTTGCATACATACATGGGGCTTTGAAGTCGCTTTGTTACAGTTTAAGACTGACAATCATGTGAGTCATCGCAGTTCAGAGACAATAACAAGAAGACGAGCTGTCAGAAGTGATTCAGACAGATTCAGAATCATCCAACCAGATCTCCTGTTTTTGCAAATACAAAATAACATCACACGCAGACAGACCGGAGCCAATTGCAGCTCACACTCAACAAATCTTTTTGTTTTAGGTACATGTACATTTGCAGGTGCTGTGTTGACAGATGCAATGTTGCTTTACTGGAAGAACAAATCCTCCTCAAATCACTCCAGGAATCTCCTGCTCTGCGAAGGGACACTGCAATCATCCTCGGGGCAGGATTTCTGAGAAAGGGAGTTAAAAAACAGCCACAACAAAGTCTCTCCCCTCTCCACTTTCCCTCCCCTTCTTCCACTATCTCCCTCCCTATATCTCTCTCTGCCAGACTCACCCAGAAAAAACACTATGCTTAAATTATATCACAGCATCCTTAGCTCTTTCACAGTGAGGTTAAATCATTGAATAAGCGACAAAGTTTGGTATGTGTTTAAAGTTAGATACTGGCATGGAATATATGACTTACTCATTTAAGTCCAAGTAATTTACCACAAACATGCAGTTGAGTAAGTTTGAAAACTTTAAAAAAAAAAAAGAGATCCTGCAAAACATCTAATTGAAACTAGCTGGAGCAGAGAATAAAATGAAGATCTCAGGCCTCACCTTAGCTTTACTCAGAATAACATGATTGGATTTTATATGTGGACATTAAAATGATCATAAAAAGCGAGCCGGTGCTGTTTGTGTGTTTAGTTATAGCGAATTTGTCCGCTGTTTGACTTCAGATATCTCAAATATCTATATCTAATATTATTGTTGGTGCAGTTCCTATAAAAGCTTTTATGTTGTACTTTTATAACTGTTACAGTAACATGTAATTTAAGTCTTATTAAAAGGTGACATACTAACCTATTTACATGGCGGGAATCAAAAGCATGTGAAAACAAACAGGTTTGAGCAGGTTTATGACACCGTTATAAACCATAGCGCTGTGTTTAAGATAATTAAGGGCAGCTCAATGATTTCAAAGACAAACAGGGAACCAGCTGCATTTACAGGCAGCGGATTACAATCGAGAAATGATGCAACTTCAAATCTAAGTAGGATATATCCTGGATGAGTTCAAGGAATTGAATTTGACTGAATAGAATCAAGTTAAGAGAAAGACGCTGTCTGAGTGCCACATTAATTAAATTTACTGGAATCGAAGAATCAACTTTATTTTTTCTTCTTGTGCACAACAGTTTTTGGGAGCGAGCTTGCTGATGCAGGGCCATCAGAGTAACTGTGCGAACAAGACAGAAGGTTGTTTGTCCCAGCAGGAAAATGGCAGTGTGGGATTTTTCTGCACATTCATTGAACTGTGGGTGGCTCTCATTCTGGGAAACTCGGAGGTTTTTTTCTTAATGTGGTGTGAAAAGAAAGATATTTTTTCCTGTGGCGTTTTCACGATTTATCTCATGCCTTAATGGAGCATCTTGTGTGTTATCCTGTGTTGATTTGCAGCTTATTGTGCAGCATCATAGAAATCTCCTATGAGATCTGCTGGATGCTGGATAAGCTGGAGTGATTACTGGAACAGGCAGATTGTTTGTTTACATGCAGGTTGAGGGTTTTGGGACAGACTGTACCAGGATTCCAAGATTTCTGGCTAAAGGCCGGGAAAAAGAGGGAAAAGGAGGCAGTGGTTTGGAGTGGCTCCAGAAGAATTTCCTGTCTACAGGGAGGGCCCGGCTACAAGGCGACAAAGGGAAATGCCTTGGAACGAAAAAGAGAGGCCTGCAGTGCTTCTGTCTGATCTCTGATGTAGGACCAGCTTATTCTAGCACTCATTTTTATTACTATTATGGTTGCTGCCTTTGTTACTCATGGAAAAAAGAAAAAGAAAAGCTGCAGGGTTTGGGAGTGTGAGACCTCTGTTGGGCTCCTCCATGTGAAACATGCAATCAAAGTACAGATCTGAAATAAGTAGGAGAGGCTGGAGACACAGGAGCTCCCTCTGTGAGGTCTCTCTGGGACACTGAGCTGCTGTTTGCAGAGGTCACAAAACCTCAAAGTGTAGGAGTTTTTTATCTACAGTGAAAGGCCAAGAGACAAAGATGGGATTATTGCAGCCAGCTGTTTGAAAAACAAAGAGATGAGAGCAGTAAAAGAGGGAGAAATGCATATAAATATAAATATATATATATATACTGAACAATGATGCAGCTGCAATTTTATTAGCAGTTATCTGAAACCAGAAATCAGTCACAGATGACGGCTAAGAGGATGAAAGAGCGCTCTTGTAGCTCAATCTAGCAGAACCCCGAACAGGAACACACCTGCGCCGGTAACAATAGGCTCTATTCAACAATCCAAATGGCTTGTAGTCAGTTTATAGTCCCCTGATATGACTTCATTGTGTCTGCTATGAAGACATTTCACACAAGGTCATCGAAGGCCCAGTCATCCACACATGTGGAGCCATTTACTGATTTAGGGAACAGCAAGAATCAAAGCTCTCCTTCTGGTGAGTGATGTTTCCTGGGGAGCATTCTCAAACATCTGTGCATGAGTCAGGCCCGTCAGACAATGTGGGGTATGAGGGGAGAAGGGCAACTTATCGTCAAAGGAAAAAAATCTCAATAAAGATCTTGATCCTCTAGAATTGTGAGACATCTTCCGAGTAAATATCCACTGACTTGCAGAAATGTTACTGTCCTTTACCAGACAGGTATCACAAACCCCTATCAGCACTCTTATCTGGGTTAAAACCACAACACTGGCCTCAAAACATTGCATGTGCACAATAAAACTACCCGGAACTGTCAGACTTACCGGCACAGCTCAGGGTCAGGTTACTATGATTGTGTTTTAAAGGAAGTGCGCCCATCCATGTTTGCATGTGTTTATGAGCGGCTATCATGCATATTATTTTATTTGCATGTGAATGATGTATGCCTGTGCATGCATGAGGATGCTCTAAGGATAGACAATGCAAATGTGCACCCCTCACTTGAATATATTCAAACACGGTGTTCACTGTCAACAGCATCCTCCAGCCAACCTGCTATTATCGTGCACAGACAGATTTATTACCATCTTTCCAATGACATCAGCCAGCTATTTCTGGGTTTGTGGGAATCAAAGTCCATTTTGAAGATCCCGGTTATGTCATTGGCTCCCTAAGTCTCCAAGCATTTGATACCGATAAACGGTCAGTGGTGGCAATGGCAGGCAGACTGAGATACGCTTGTGGCGTCAGATCAATCATATTATCTTCCATGATGCAATCTAAAAGTTAAGGGCAGCTGATGATCATGATCTGGAAACAATTTTCATATCATCATGGTGGCATGATCTGACATAATTCAGTTGGGGAGTGCAGATATCAGAGGTGCAGATTGCCCTCCTGCACATGAAGGTGTTCATTCAGGGATTAATTAGTTTTTTTTCCCTTCTTTACATGATTTATACAGTGGGAAACATATTTTAATAGTAACTCAATGTTTTGGCAAACATGCTTATTTAAGTTCTTGCTGAGAATTGGATGATACGTTTTTTTGTTTTTTTTTTACCTTTCTCATTCCTGTACTGTAAATATGGAGACAAAGTTATAAGCCAGTTAGCTTAGCTTTGCACAGAAAAAGAGGGAAGTTGATAGCTTAGTTCTGTTCAAAGGTAAAAAAAAACAACAATAACAACTGATTGTTTCACTGTGTCTTTTGTACCGGTAACTACCTGTAGCCTCCAACACTTGCCTGGCAACAGGTTTGGACCAATGACTATTAAGTTGGACAAGTTGGACAAGAAGTCTCCACTTCCTCCAACTCTGTAAAAATGAAGTCAATTATTTAATTACAGAGGCTGATCTTGTGCTGGTGATGACATTTGGTGTGTAGGAGTGATCAGCAGATGGAGACGCAGTATCGAGGTCCTCTCAAACAGCTGACAAAATCATTCGCAGGTTAGGGTTTGCTGTCAATCATGACCTAACAACCCTCTTTTTTATAGCATCAAATAACTGATACTGAGAAAACTTTTTGGAAAAATAGAAACATGAACATACAAATCCTGATGAGAACTACCTAAAAATGGCAAGGAAATGACTCTTTGGGGAGTTTAGTTTGACCCTTGTCCCATCTGCTAACATGGAGGGGATTTTGACCTGCAGTTAGACACTAGGAGGCAATCAGTTTGCACTTTTGACTATCAATTATATCGTCCATAGTTTTACATTCAGTTTTTCAGACTCAAGATATAGATAAAGATGGACAAGACAAAAAAAGTGTAAATTAGTGCGATTTTAAGGTTCTGGTTTACTATGTCACTAAAATAATTAAAGCCAGGCTAATTGTTTCTCCATGTTTCTTGCCTTATTTTTGCTTAACTAAGCTAATATGGCTGGTTACCTGTTTATTGTAGAGACATAAAAGTGATATTTATTTTCTCATCTGACTCTTGGCAAGGAATGGGATAATCTTGTTTCCTAAAATGTTCAGCTTTTCATCTCAAAATAAACAATTAAGAACCTCATTTAAGCTTTAATTCTCTTTTATGAGTCTTTTAAACCACGAAAATAAGGAATGCAACATGGTGTGCTGTGGATCAGCTGACTTACACTCTAATTTCACACATTTGAACTTCAACTTTCCAGTAAATGTTGAACTTAGCAACCACATCTGGCACAATGCGGCTCGCGGTGGGAAATAATGACACACTGGGTGCCGTGCTCAGATGACGTTTGCGACATTTTCGTTTTTCTTTAACTTCTTCCTCAACACCATGACTGTGCAGTCAAACTGAAATCACACGTTCCCGGTGTGCATTTCCTGTATCCCTTTTCACAAGTAAGCACTAAGTGTCAAAATAGTCATTTCCACATTGTGTCAGCTATATGTGATTTGGAAAGAGGGGGTTATGAAATTCTAGCATGGTTCTTTCAGGGATAAGCCCTGTGATGTCTGCCTCAATAATAGCCCCAGCTGAGGCTCTCAGCTCCCTGTCACATGGCTAAAATGTTTGGCCCCCCAGTTGCAACTTGTCACAACAGCACTAAACATTCCTATTACTGTATAATTGGCTTATTCCAGGAAAATAAAAGCAAGAGGGAAAAAAAACAGATGAACAAGTTTATCACAGGTCTACTAAAAATGTTCTTCCTCCCTTCCTTCCCCTCCTTTTTCAGATTTGGCACTGGCCTCGTCAGTGGGCCACAGTGTGGTGCTGTGTAAATATTGGAGCAGTGCCTGGAGTTGAAAAGTTTGCTGGTCATTTGCTGGCAGAGCCAGCGTCAAACAATGCCAGAAAGTACGTCATAAAATCAAGAACAAAATGATTTATTTTAAAAGCATTCTTGGCAACATAATACGCTGTTCATAAAGAGAGGTCAATGGTTGTTATTACAAAAAATTGACCCATTTTCAAAATGTTCAACCAGATAAGTAGCACAGTATTTTCATCTCCCACATTACAGATTGAGGAAAATCCAACACAATGTAAACTAATTTAAAAAAATGAACTCCACCTTGACCAGCAACAACATTAAAGAACCACTTACATATTATTACATCAAGATAAAAGACCTACAAATATCCCCCTGCATAATGAGTGCTTTTAAAATAAAGTACATCACATATCTAATTCAACTATGTTCGTACAAAAGGTTACATTTTAAATGCAGGACTTTAATGGTGTGGTAGTGCTACTTATACTGAACAAAGTTTTTACTTATGCAAGTACTTTGCAGTGGTTGACTAAGTGAAATAAGCGAGAATATCAAAACACACAAGGTAAACTTTACTAGAATAGATTTTTTTTGCTGTGTGATTTGGAGGATATGGGAAGTAAAAGTTAATAGCGCTGTGTTCTGCTTTTAGCTCTTCTCAGAAGGCAGCTGTGAACGTCCTGGTATTCGCGGCTATAAATAGACTTGTGTGTGATATGTACTAAGAAATGCAGAGTACTGCATGTGCCAAGCATGTCAACCCTGCCAACTGTTACACCTCTTCAAATGATCAAGTTTCAACATTTCGTTTCATGTAAAATGCTGATATAAACAAAAAGAAAACCCTGTGCTTTATGCAGAGGTGTGCTGACAAGTTTTTATCGGCTCTGAAGACAGAGAAACACCTCTTTTTATGGTTAATATACTTTATACACAGCCATTTGTTTCCTGTATATCTCTATTTTATTATACTTTGACTCTACACTACATGGCCAAAAGTCAATGGACAGACCTATTACTGAATTCAGCCATAACCTTTATTAGCAGGTACATAAAATCCTGCAGGTAGCCATTAAATTTTCACAGTAAAACATTTAGAGGCTTGAATAATTCTCTCAGTGCCAATGAGAGTTTCTTTTTTATGCCACAAGATTCGAAGACATTTCAGTCAAGTGGGCTCTTCCAATTTTGTGGCAGTAGTTTGACAAAGGTTCTTTGCTGTTCTGGCATGACGGTGCCCCCGAGCACAAAGGGAGGTCAATAAAAACCTGGTTAGACGAGTTTGCTGAGGAGCAACTTGATTGGCCTGACCTCAACCCCACTGAAAATCCTTGGGAGGAATTATAACGCCCACTGCAAGCCAGTCATTCTGTTCCAACTGACCAAATGGCTGAATGAGCAAAAATTCCCACAGACACACTCCAAAACCTTGCAGAAAGCCTTTCCCAGAAGAGTTGTGGCTCTTAAAACCACAAAGGGGGGTCCAACTCCACATTAATGTCCATGATTTCAGAATGTGATGTCCCACACGCCCATAAGGTGTGATTTTCACTGACTTTTGACCATTCTGTTGTCACTTCCCATTACAGAGTAAACAAGAAATGAACAGTGGTGATCAAGTATTCTTCCCCGTAAATTTATAGTCATGCTCCGAGGTATAATTGTGCAATCACCATGAATAAATGTTCTTTGGTAAAAATCCCTGGCGTCACTCCACATACCGCGGGAAGACTACTCCAAAATGTTTCATGTCAACACAAAAAATGTAGAAATGAGTCTGACTTTGTAACTGTTTTCCAAAGAAATGAACTGTGAAATACTGTGCTGCCACAAAGTTTCATGTCTTCTTGTTCATTCTCGTCTGTGGTGGTCACACATGACACTTCCCATAATTCAAAGAATCTCACAAAGGGCGACATTGAAGGCAAGATAGTGCAGAAAAAGAGCAAGAGGGAGAGAGAGAGAGAGGTTACCAGGAAATTACTACAGGATGATTAGCAGTCACACTGAAGTGATCTTGCTCAACTGACAAGGAAGTTTTACATTAAAACGGCTGCAAATGGCAGAGCTCAATAAAGGACAAACTGTGACATTAAAACAAGGGAGAAATGCAGGTAGAGGCAGGAAGTCAAGTGATTGTATGTGATAGTGAAACAAAGCTAACAGGAATTAGATTGTCTGCACTGCTGGGAACTAGTTGATTTCAGATTGTCAGTTACAGTTCCACAGTAATTTACCAGATTTGAATCATACAGTATGTTTCACAGCCCTTTAATCCAGGAAGCATCCTTTCAAGGGCTTTAGAAAACAACGATTTTATTCCAAATTTAACCCCCTCACAACTGCCAAGGATATGCAAAGCTTCACAGTTGCCGATGCCGTTGACCCAACCTAAATTCATGGCTCAATGTAGTCAGCTGTGCAAACAACAAGCAGCTTCTACGTAATTGCAATCACCACAAACAATTGGGGAAAAAAAAGGAACTGGCAAAAAACGCAGAGCTTTTATAAGATCTTGCTGTTCAGTGAAATTCTGCTCAACCAAGCTGCTCCAAAATATTATGTCGAATAACATTTCTCTGCCTTCTACCCCTCTTTCCAGTCGAGAGGTCCGCTTTTTCCCCCCTCACATCCAGCGGGTTTACGGGAACCATGAGCTAGAGTAAATTTCTGAGTCAGTGTGGGAAAACCTAAACAGCTGCCCTTTTCCACTAAACAGTGGTTTAGAGCACCAAGCTATCGTGCAAGGCCTCATCTCATCCACTACAATAAGGCCGGATTCATTGACTTTGCGTGTGAATTAGAATCTTCGTCTCCTGTGTCATGTAGGGCAGCTAATTCAGTTTAAACCTGGATACACATTTAGAAACACAGGAGAACACAAACAAAGAGCGCTGTGTTTGGTCTTCTATTTTGATTCTGTCAACCTACAGGAGATCAAAAAAAGATACATAAAAGCACACACACACACACACACACATGCGCAGCCAGCAGGGCCAAGTCTGTCTGTCATTGCCAAGCCTCACACCCAGAGCCTCAGACGCTTGGCTGCTGTCCCGCAGCGAGCGGCAGGAACAGACAGCTTTCTTAGCCCCAGGTCACTTGGTTTGTGGGACCAGTTCTCTGAAGGTTGACCTTAAATATACACTGTCTCATTTGTTTACTTTATTCTTGTTTCTTACAAGGCTACAATACTCTATCAAAGGTGTAACTGACTTAGGGAATTACGGTATCTGCGCTCAAAAGACAAGTTAGCATGCTGTAATGATGTGCATACTGGCTCGCTGAGCTACAACATAGTGTCAGGGTTTCTCCCCTCCAAGCCTGAGCCAACTTACTGCTCCTTTTCCCCTCTGCTGACTCTCATCATTGTCCCAGGAGGGGCTCTGGAGGCTAAAGACATGCCTCACAGTGATGACACAATAGATTTTCTGGAAACAAGCGGATTGTTACAAGGCTATCCTAGTGATCCCCACCCCCCCTTTATCCTACTTGGGTCTGAATCAGACAACACCTGAGTCACCTCTGTGGACACAGCTGGCTTTTACCGAAGAACCATCAGGCTTGTTGGCGTCAGTGTCCTGCCTTTGTCCAGGCTGAGGTTTGGCAAAACTAACACCAAGACACAGACGCTCTGTATCTGTTTCTGAGGACTGAGCTGTTCTGTGCTGACATGTTTTCCTTACTGTCATGTTTTAACTTACAGGCATCTTGTGATGAGTAAAATGAGTGAGTAGTTTAAAGGAAGGCAGAGTGTGCCATGACACTATTGCCTGGAGTTAATCTGTCGGTCAGTAACTACCTGATTCTGATGCTGCTCATAGCTTAGTCAGCAGGAAGGGAGCTGATTAGGATGGTATGAGCACTCGATCAGTCACATGACGCATGACAGTCTTAACATGAGGATCTAAAGTCATACGTTCTTACGAAAGCCTGATGCTGATATGCAGATAATTAGAAAGCGATTATAAATAAATCTACATTACTGGACATTACCAGTTTAGTCAGGAGGAGAGTCAATGTTAAGTCTGAGGGGAACTTGGGAATTTTTTTTTTCATCTGATAATTCAGAAGAATCAGCATTTGGAAATAACAACTACGCCAAAGTCTGTTTATCTATAGGTCTTTACAAACATATCTATCTCATTTTTACACTTTAGCAAAATGTCCCTAATTTATCAGTACTTCTGCTGGTAGGATGATTTTAATCATCATAAACGTATTTGATAAATGGCTTAAAACAGACCGGAATGTAGCTGAAAGTACAAATACGGATATTTAAAGTGTTTATTAATGGGGAGAATTTTGCAACAATAACTTCCTCTATTACGGTCCATCCCTGTCATAAGATAGCGTCATTCACTACTTGTTTATTTACTGACTTCCACTTACTGTATGTGTGCTCACAGGAAAGTTAACAGTGGAAGAATACTTAAATAAACAATTGTATCTATTTGTAACTACATCATAGCCTGGTGTCAACTGGTGTTTTATTACATGCTTTTATATACTGCTTTAAAATGTGACTTTCTGCTGTAAATTTATGATCTGGCTTAAAAGAATTTCCTTTTCTAAAATCTGGGACAGGAAAGAAAAGTTAATTATTTGCAGTGTAATATTACTGTAAGAAGATATTATCATGTCTGACACCTGTTTTAATTTAAAAACATTTGAACTGGGCTGTTAGACAACTGATAACTGTGACAAACTAAGTATAACATCAAAGTGCACATTTTCATATTTAATACCATGTTAACAATGTGCCTTTGGTCAAAAATCTTGTTTAACATGGATTTTTTAATAACGATCTTCAAAACACTCATTAAATACGGTCATTAACACTGCAGGGAAAACTGATATACAGTCTCGCAACAGTCGGTAAATAATAAGCCGTTGCCCCTGGTTACCGGCTGTGACTGTTGGGAAATTGTGTGAAATCTTCATGTGCTGTCAAGTTCCCCAAAATCGAGCGCCCTCTGTGGGGAACAAGTGCAACAGCATGCGAGCCGCCGTTGCTGCGAATTTCTCAGAAACTGAATTACACACACTGAATCATTTACAGTGAAGCGGAACCTCTGCCAAAAAAAGAAAGAAAAAAAAAGAAAAGAGTTTACAACCTAGAATGTTTATATGACTCTTTAAACTAAGAAGAGGTTTTTTTTTTATTATTCTCTAATACGCAATCTGTGTCATATAAAGTGGTTATAAAACTGAAAAGATACAGTAGGTTTACCAAAGGTAGATGGGTGCTACTTGGAACTCCTCCTTAACTTCGTTTTGGAGGAACAGAGGGGGGAGGGCACTTCTCATAGCAGGAATCCTTTAAGAAAAATAAATACAAGCTTCCTGTCAATCTGCTAAGAGAGAGAGGCTTTACTGGAAAAAAGGGTGGGCGGAGCTTGGGCACATTATAAAAACCCTCCTTTCCTCCTTCTGCTTCACTACTAACTCTCAGCTCACGGCAAAAGACTCGCGGGCTGCACACACACACACCCAGAAACTACTTCTTCACAAGTCTGAAGTTTGTTGCCAAAAAACTATCATCCTGACAGACAAACTACAGGGCAGCACTGACCATCCGTCTAGTTGGATTAATTTTAAAGAGAGCAATTTCGAAGAAACATTGAAGGTGAGCATCCGTCTGTTTCTTTATATTCTTATTATCTATGTACAAATAGGATTTAAAAGTGGATTAATGTTATCTCGGGTCTTTGTCGAGGTGAGGTTTAGCGAAGCCGGTCATGGCATGTAAATTGCGCAATCAGGATCACAATGTCCTTACTGGAACTGACCGTAGTGTTGAGTCCCGGGGGCAGATTACACACGAAAAAGTTTCCCCGAAACGACTGGAAGTTAAATGGAAGTATTTGAAGTTAAAAGGCGCTGTTAAAACCACAACTTCTTTTTAAAAAGAGGAGAGCTGACAAAGAGTTTGAGACGATTTTTTTTTGTTTCTAGATGATTTAAAAAAAAAAAAGTTAAGGCGCTCCAGATGTTTAAAGGCATGATGTGGGCTACAGAGTTCCACATCTGTAAAAACAGTTAACAACTGAAGAGCGTTGCATTAGACTTGAGTAGGAATAAAGCAGATCTTGACTATCCTCAGCTAAAAAATGTATTTGTAATGTTTTTTTGTCATTAGCACAAGCTTACATCTCCTCTCTTGTTTTTCCAGGTGTTTCACTCCTGCACAGATTGACCTCTGTACACCCTCAGACAACCCTCTGAACCTCAGCTTGACCCCAAACTCTTCTTCTCTTGTCTGTGTGGTGCTAAGTGCTCCCCCAGGCTGCCTAGAGAGCGGGCACAGCGCCATGGTAACTCACAGCAAGTTTGACAACGCAATGAGCAGCAGCCTCTTGGACTCCAACATGCGGCTGCCTCACCGTTACAAGACCTTCACCTCCAAGACGCAGTACCAGATGATCCTGGCCACGCTCCACAAGCTCCAGGAGAGTGGCTTCTACTGGGGCCCCATCACCGGGAAGGAGGCCAACGCCATGCTGGCAACCGAGGCCACCGGCACGTTCCTCATCCGGGACAGCTCCGACAACCGGCACCTGTTCACCCTCAGCGTCAAGACGGCGTCGGGCACCAAGAACCTGCGCATCCAGTGTGACAGTGCGTCTTTTTACCTGCAAACAGACCCTAAGAACATTCAGTCTGTTCCCCACTTTGACTGCATCCTTAAGCTGGTCCATTCCTACATGTGTCAGAGCAAAGGGAACACTCGCAGTGGGAGTATCTATTACATTTACTCTGGAGGGGAGAAGATCCCTCTGGAGCTCATTAAACCTCTGTCCTGCAG
Source organism: Acanthurus tennentii (assembly GCA_029783805.1). Classification (NCBI taxonomy): domain Eukaryota; kingdom Metazoa; phylum Chordata; class Actinopteri; order Acanthuriformes; family Acanthuridae; genus Acanthurus; species Acanthurus tennentii. The sequence continues at coordinate 9,531,455 of JAPZDZ010000009.1, read as the reverse complement.
CTTGTCCACCTTGCAGCACTTGTGCAGGAAAACAGTCAATGGACATTTGGACATTTCTTCAAAAAGAGACCAACTTCCTCATCCTCTGAAGGAGTTCCTTCAGGAGTATGATGCACCCATCTAAAGGTGTTGGACCGATGCTCTTGAAAGGAGCAAAGACTTGAGAATGTCAAGAAGAAAACAGTGACATGCACTGTGTCCGAGGAGCTACGAAAGAGCAGAGCTGAAAGAGGCAAGGGACTGAGCTTGTGCAAAACGGAGCAGTTACGTGAACTGACAAAGATGTATTCTCTCTGAAAAAGTGGGCCTGTTCAAGTCCACGGTTCAGGGAGAGACACTGGAGTGAGGACTAATCCACAGAGGAGGCACTGCTGTAATCTGCGGTGTGAAAGAGAGATAACCTCTGCCGACAACCGATGACGTACAACTTACTGAAAACTGAAGTGAGGCTCCGTCAGCTGTCTGCAGTCTGATGACACACAGGTTCCCCTCGGCTGTTAACTAACGCGCTGCCAGGCTCACATGCTGCAGCCTCCCTGGATGATTACACTTGGACTTACATTAATCACATCGGTCCAGCATCCTGGGAAAGTCACATCAATGGAAACCTTAGAGTACAAATGAGTGGACACTGATGGCCATCTGGGTGCATTTTTTTTTTGTACCAGTCATGATGGCAAAAAGGGCTGAACTTTTTTTCTTACTCTGAATTTTTAAAAATATGTTGAGACCAGATAATAAGAGATGTTATTTTGTTTAGAGGAAGGGATAATGCCAAACTTGCCTAAACTAGACAGCAGTTTGTTGAAACAGCAACATGACTGAATCCTACAGGAGGAAACAGTTCCATTTTAATATAACTTCAGTGGTGAGGAGACAAGAACCAAAAGATGTGGTCCTTTATATGGCACAGACAGGATCACCAAAGGCTTGCTCAAAAATGAATGTATTAAATAATGGCATCTGTATTTTCCTAACGAGGAGAAGAATCCAAATGTGTCTTATTTTCATGAGTTTACATGAGTTGAGATGAAAATTTGTTGTGCTGTCTTTTATAAAGATGTACTTTTTGCCAGCCAAGCCACTGGCTGTGAAAGCTTGAAGATATTTGAGAAGTTTGACGAAGCAGGCAGACTGATACAACTTTGCACTTATTTATATTTGTACGGACCTGATCATTAATTTATAATAAAAGAGCACTATTTTTCTATGAAGTGAGATCTTGGTGTTTGTTTGCTTTACTAAAACTTTATTTCCACTGCATCAGTTTTGGGGGGTTTTACTTGACAAATAGTGAAACACACTTCACACTACACCACTGCATGCATGGAGCTTTTATTTAAGTTTGTTTGACATCACACTGGGTTTGTTTGTGTAGAAATCAGGCTATAAGTTTCCCTTTATTTTAAATTATTTCCTCTTGATTTTTTACTGTCACCTGTTTTGAGCCCACATGGGTAACCACTGCTCCACATAAGACATTTCCAAAGATAAATACAAACATATCACATTTTTTTTATCACTTTACAACACAATAAGAACTTTGATGTTTCTATTTTGAAGATTAGTTTCCTAGAAGAGAGTAAACCAATGTGTCATTCTTTCTGAGCTGATAACGCCTTCCTCTGTCAAAGAGCAGCTGTTTCAGACTAAATACTCCAGAAGAGTATTTGTGTAGCAACCCGGCCTTCCAGAGAAGTAGTTGTAAAGTAACCTTTTATTTCATTATGACTCACTGGATTCTCTGTAGGTGTTGGCGTGACCCAGCGCGCCCTCACATGCACACACAAGATGATGCAGCACATTGCTTAAGTATATAAATCAGAAAAAAAAACTTCTCCACCTTGTGTGCAAATACCCATCAAGGTGAAAACATGTCAACATTGTGCATCAACATCAGCAGTTCAAAGATAAGGTGAATGTATGAGTCTTATCTGCCTGCAGCATGTTTTCAAGTTTAACAACAGACGGTACGCTGCATCTTCCACAGGGCTGTGTTTACAGCTCAGTGCAAACATGCAGACACTTCTCAGGAAGTACCTAAGAGAACTGGAAGTGCCTCTTCAACCAGCTGCACGATCACATCAGATTTTCTTCTGCAGTGTGAATTATAGTTGGAATTATTTTAAGAGCAACACATCCTGTGCTCCATGACCCTCTTCCTTTGCAAAAACTGCCTGGTTTTCTTCTGTATATGTTTCGAGCACTTTGTTTTTATAATCTAAAAGAAAAAGGAAAAAAAATATCGTAAACTTTACTTTTCCAAATAAATGTGTGTCACTGTTTTATTGCAGTTTTATAGCAGTGTGTTGATAAGAGGTCTGATAGGGAGTTTGACCTCTCTGCTGTCATTTGTAGCATAACATATTGTGCATATTTTCTGTCTGTGGATAGCTTTCGCAAAGGAAAGAGATCTATATTTGTCCATATAATGCACAAAACATGCATTCTTGACTTATTTTCGTACTAACTAACCCTTTTTTTAGTTACTGGTGGATTCTGTTGCAAGCACTGGGCCCATT
>JAPZDZ010000009.1:9513514-9526577 GCA_029783805.1 Acanthurus tennentii | reverse complement strand
TTTTACACCTAAAGGAGAAGACACACTCCTTTGAGGACAGCAATGTACACATTCTAGAGAGAGAAAACAGATGGTTTGAGAGAGGAGTAAAGAAGCCATTTACGTTAAAATAGAAACCTTCTCTCAACAGAGGAGGAGACATCAGCTTTCTCCTATTTACTATGCTGTCCTTTCTTCCTTACCCAGGAGATTCAAAAAACATAACCTCCAAAAACAACAGCTGTGCACAATTGTCCTCATGTGACTCCAACGACTGTAACGACTGTCTTTCACAGTTGGCCCCATATAGCCCCTAACGGCTCTAACGACTGACGTTAACAGGGTGGGTCTCTACCTGAGTCACACCTTATACCACAAGTGGGTTTTGCACCTGATTGCTAGACTAAACTAGTCTAGTCTGTTGGGCCTGAACTGATGAAGCCCCTTGGATTAGAGACGAAATGTCTTCACTGACAAATTGACACAAGTCCAGTTGCGTTTGATTTAATTGCCCAGATATCACTTGTCTGAGTTTTTCTTGGCTATGTGTGAAATACATATCCTGTTCTTTGTTTATTCTAGAGGAGTGTTGAAAAAGTTATATCACTATTCATTATCTGGCCTTATCTGGCCAGTTAGAAGGAGACAGCGGCTCTAGAATTATGTAATAATGTCCTCTTTGACAAAATGAGACTTTTGCTGTCGCTGCCATAACAAAATGATAATTTTAGAAACTGATGTAATATGTTGGATTTATGAGGAAGACATCCTGCTAACTTTGGAAAATCCATTCACGTCAACCTGTCCAGTTTTTTTTCTACTGTTTGACGTCACAATTCATTGAAGTGTGCACTTCCTTAAAAGGGAAAGATTACAACAGGATGAATGTTGCTCAAATCAAATAAACGTAATCAACTCTACTTGTGACAAAAATGAGTTGCATCATGTCTACTGTGTATTTAGGTATGTCTTTTGAAGTTTTGTCTTATTAATGTGACATGTTGTACTTTCAAACTGCAGTCAGGAAAAAGTGCACAAACATCCCCTTCCGAAACAAATACTCTGTAATCTGTTGAATATCACTGGTCTAAAGCAGAAACATCTGGCAGGCAGAGACAGGATTTATTTAAACTAACCTAGTTTATCCTAGTAAAACTTCATTTGAACTTTTAAGCCTTAATTTTTCAAAACATGAATCAATCCCCCTGAGACGCAAATATCTGATACAGGATTGTCCCACATACTTTCGTTTATCTTTTTCTGTTTTTGCATAAATGGCCCATAAAGTGACGGAGCTCATTGACGGTTGGACTGAACCAGCATTCCTGAGAAAGTGTGGTTAAAAATAACCTCATGGGCAGATAGTTTTGCATAGTCAGATAATATTTATATTTAAAACAGTTCCAGCTACATTTGATTCTAAATATAAAACTGTCTAATTTACATTGGTGCAGGTTTTTCCAGTGTTGGTTTAGTATTTGTTCCTTTTTTAATGTTAGTTTTTGCCTCCTTGAGGTTTTCATAGGATGTCTGTTTGACTCATGGGAGCTGGAGTTGGATCTCACACTGTAAATGACAAATAATTCCAAGTATAAAAGAAATTAAGGCTACAGATGATGTCAGTTATTCTGGCCAGTGTGAGTAACATTTGCAAGGGTGACGACCTTTAAATCTGCCCACACCAGCATGCTCAGTCAACGGTTTCTACAGATGAAAGATGGAAACGGAGTGTAATGAATTGACAAATCTGTCTGATATCAGGCAACTAATCTGCAAGTAGGATGATATAACCACATGCTAATAAATATTACAGGCATTTATTCTGCAGCTACACACGCAACAAAACAAATACAAAGTCTGATCAGGCAAACCAAGCAAACACTCCTGTCTAAAGAGAGTTACAAAGTCTAGCTTATTTCACTTCCTTTGAGCTCACAGTTCATTTTTAACAGCAGCTCTACCAAAGTGTCCTTGTAAACCACGCAAGGATCATATTGAGCCTAAGGCCTTATCCACATTTGTACATGCCGTTTCAAAACATAGCTGTTTTTGTGTGTTTTGGCCTTTGGTCCACACAGAAACACAGTTTAAGGTTATGTTGTTAAATGTTTACACCTCAACATTCACTCTTTAACTATACTTTTTAACTACACTGAGGAACGGAGACGTCAAAATATGCTGTGGGGGTCACTACATAATTCAATCCTCCATTAAAGCAGCCTTCATCATTGCAGGTTCTGGATGAAAATCAGACATCTTGAAGTTAGCCTACCTTAGTCTCTACTCTTGAGCTGAGCACATGTTTGTGTGTATACAGTAAGCTGACTCGGGGATTTAGCCAGGCTTTTGGAGACACTGAGGTCCTTATTCCAAGTGCAGCATCTCCAAAAAAGACTGGACCCAAAACAATTAATAAAGTCTCAGTTCTTTTCTTATGTGTTATCATTAACATTGGACTTTTTCCTTTACGTGTCCAGTTTTACTTTCTGCATCTTTTTTCCTAATATGTCTTTGTGATGTAAAAATGGAAAAAAAAGGGCCTACATATTTCCTTAACATTAGTTCTTCACAAGCTAAGACAAACTATTTTTAGCATTACTGAAGCATTGAAGTATTTTAAGCATTACTGAGCATTACTGGAGAGATTACTGAAGCCATAAATAAACACAGTGGACACTGACTCTGAACATGCCAGAAATAATATTATGACGATGAAATTATCACAGCGTTATCTGTTCATGCATTGGACGAAAAGTTGTCCAGTTTGGGCCTAAAAAAATACTTAAATCAGCCTGTAAAATACCCATCAAGCTAGGATGTAACCAGATTTCTAAAAACCTCAAATTCCCTGAAATAAATACTGAGAGGATGACCTCAGTGTGCTTAATGGTAGCTGCAGCTCTGAGCTAACAGCCATGTTGGAACTTTCGGGCACGTTGCGGAGAAACGGCAAAAGCCAGATTCCTGCTCGTCTTTCCAGTCTCTCAGTCTGTTTACAATTCCACAACGGCTGGTTGCCATGGAGTCGCTGTCAATGAGCTCCAGATGCCAGATATCAGAACCAACCAGGGCGCAGCAGTGAGTCACCATGGTCCGCAAGTCCCACCCTCTCTTCTACGGGCATGCTCCTCCCGTTCCTCCCCGAGGCCTCCAGATTTACTGTCAGAGCTCTACTCCCCTGTGCTCTACTCCTGCCTGCTTGCCTGCTTGCCTGCCTGCCTGCCTGCCTGCCTGCCTGCCTGCCTGGCTATGATACCATATATCTGCACCTCTATCTTCACATTATTCTAAGAGCTTAAGTCCTCTTCCTCTTCAGCAGCTTGTTGTGTTTTAATTCTCTTCTGCTTTGCTTCTTGCCTGGGGGGGGACGGCCTTACGGGCAGAGGAGAGAATAACCAGATGAAGCAGGAACATAAGGGAACACTACAAAATTAGACCTTGATTATAAACCATCAGCACTGACGGGGTTGTGCATGAGTGTTTCTGGTAGATCTCAAAGTGACCTTGACTATTTTAGTATTCAGCACTTTCAACAGGTCTTACAGTTAAAAAACGTGGTGAAATTGAGAGCACAAAATACAATAGACTCACTTTCCATCTGTTACTGCACATTATATAAATTTATATATTAATAAATTTAGGATGTGGCTTCTTAAATGCTGCACTGCCAGCTGAGAGAAATTTACACTACATGGCTGCATTAGTAGATACACTACCTTCCTTTGCAAAGCATATAATGGTCAGTTTTTGTTTGAAATATCCAACAGGTGGTTTTTCATCTATGTGTTTGTGACTGAGGCCTTTTTGGTGGTGTAGTGCTTGAGTATATTTTCAATATTTCTTCTCCTGTTAGTGTAAATCAGGCGGCCAAAATAATAAAATATCTCTCAGAAGAGGTCAGATAAGGTCATTGTTTTTCAAGTCAGGAGTAAGTCCGAAGTCAGGAGAAGTCCTAAAGTCAAGTTCCAAGTCTAAGCTTTGAGTTTTAAGTCCTAAATAAGTCACAATAAATGTCACTAAATGTAAAGTCATTTAAGCAAGAAAGCCTCCGCTCACTGTTCTTTGTGCCACTACAAATGTCTAATGACGGTTTAAGTTTTGAACCTAAAGTTCCCAAATTTTATGACTTGAATCTGACTTGGGCCTGAAACATGTGTCTCAAGTCAAACTCTCTGCATCTCAATATTCTCCTGATGCAGTTTAATACAGCTGCAAATTACATCATCAAACATAACATGTAGTTGAATTAATACCTGCCTGAAACACAGCATTGTTTAAAAAGGTCAAATTTATGACTGAATTTTTGATTTCACAAATGTACCGAATACAGAGGTACATATATGTATTTTGATTTTTCCAGAAAAGGTAATGTAATGATTTTACACAAGCGGTTTGGTTTAGGATGGAATCATACAGAAATGCTTTGACTCATCCAAGTGTTCCTCCTACTAAAGCTCCTATTGTAGTGTGACAACCTGCCTACTGTTTTACTGGAAACCAGTAACACAAGTGCCAACAGGCCACTTTGTAACATTCACATTTCCACCCTGTGGTTCACAGTCTGTCTCATTTGTAGTGAAAATGCTTCTTTGAGTCATATAAGCGCTACTATAAAGCCATGTCATAGTGTGGCCCCACACACCTACACGGTGAGCTAACAATAGCTAGCAGGTGATAGTCAGATTCACCCCCATTTGATTGATACTAGCATGCAGGTGTAGTAATGGGTTGGAAAAACAGTTTCTGTCCAGATAAAGCTCTCTGTTTTGCTTTCATTTAGCAGAAGTCATGCAATTACTTTAAAATCGGTAGCCACTGATGGTTTCTTTTTCTTTTCTGTGTTTCCTGAAACAAACAAAAAAAAAAAACAGTTTCAGTCATGAGCGCTTGCACTTTTGAAGCAGGTAGTGAATGTAAACAATGTCAGCTGAAGAGAATTCCCTAGCAGCACTCTTGTGCTGCCGGGAAACACCCTCTGAGTCACCACTGCAAAAAACGTACTGTAGTGGTAGGCTGGCCTGGGGTGAAATGACGTACATCTGGTGGATGGTTACAGCATAAGATACTTCGATACACTGTGCAAACACAACCTTCATTAGTTACAGCATGGGAAAACACAGCAGGGTATTACAAGCTGCAGGAAGAATGTAATCAGCTATCAAATAACACAGAACAGATAGTGTCTGAGGTCTTTAACAAGCTTGTTGCTGTGCACCGCTCTGGAGATACCCTGAGTCACTTCCTGATCATCTTATCTGCGTGGAAAACACTCCTAACAATCAACATTTGTTCTTCATCCTCATCTTCTTCATACATTCAAAACTAATAAGCAGCATTGCTGAGCGCTTCAGGGAAGCCATTCTCTCTGCTAGAAAATCAAGCTGTTGGAGTTATAACTCAGCTTTTCTTTAGAACTCTTATTCATAAGTATGTTATTTAATCACACGTGTTCTTTTGTATGACAGCAACAGTGTTGTCAAAGAAGCTGAACGGTTTGTTCTAAAAATGATTTACACATTGTTGGGATTGTTTCTGTCTAGCGTTCATGTAATTTCTTTTCTTGGAACAGGGTGTGTCAGACGGCTTGGCCTTGTTACTTGGATGTCATAACCTCCCATTCATTGTGCAACACAGGTTATCATCACTATGGGAACAGGGCAGAGCAGTGTTTACATGAATGAGCACTGTGTGAGGAGATGTATCCATCTACGCACAGTAAAAGGTCTGTTTGTTTTAAGAGTGGAGCCATGAGCTTTTTTGTCTGTTTTTATTATAAAGTGAGTTCCAGTATTTGTTTCCAAGATAATTTTCCTTGGAAGAAGCAGAACCAGACAACTATGTAATTTTGCATATTTTATTAATAAACATAAAAGCACCCAGTCAGACATAACCGAATCTCTAAGCTGGGTTTATCTTTGATGTTCCACCTGACACTAGGGCCTCTCTTATAAGCCCTGGCCTTTATGATGACCTCACTGAAATAGAAACACTCTACTTTTCCTGCACATGATCCATGGATTCACTAATAAACCCACACCATTTGCACAGTATAAGAGTGGTTTTAATAGGAATGGCTGAAGCAGTTGGGGGGGTGGATAGATGGTGGGTTGAATGGTGGTTCAAGGTGGGGTTGGGATTGCATGAAGATGAAAAAGGACTAAATGAAAAAAACATGAAGCATGGAAGAACACAGGCTCAGGGTGGGGACATATCTCCATTATTTCAAGCTTTATCATCTCCCTCGGATCCTATAAAAGAAGAAGTAGTATTAATATGAGTTATTATAGTCAATGTGCATGTCTCTGATGGTGGGAGGAAACCGGAGCACCCAGCAGCACTCACGTAAGCACTGGGAGAATCCATGACTTCAGGCTACAGCTCAAATTCAAGCCCCTCTTGGAAGTCTGGTCCATGTGCTGATCCACTGAGAGGAGGAGAGGAGAGCAGTAGGGATCGGGGCGGGTTTCGATGTAGGATTAGATAAACCTACAGGGGTCTAAGTGTGTGACTAAATCATTGAGGCACATGAGGTTAAAATCAGCAAGCCAAGAGCAGTGTTGTTCCTGAAAAAAAGTTGTAATGACCTCTGTGAATAAAAGAATTGGATAAATAATTAAACTTGAGAAACAAAGCTTCTTTCACATGAGCTTTATTATAACATTCAGGTTCGTTGGAAGTCCCCCATCATTTATTATCTCTCTCCAAACTTCTTTTATATCCCTTTCCAACCCACTTCCTTCTGTTGGTGCTATTTTTCTTCTCCGTATTTCTTCCCTTTAGGTGTTTTATGACCTAATCTGGAAGAGGATAGGGGTTGAAAGAATGAAGGCCTTGAACTGTTCTGGGTTCTGTCTAATCTTGTCAAGTAATGACTTTTGAGAAACTTCCAACAATAAATAAAAACACTGTTGTGAAACCTTAAGTTTTAGCAAGAACAGCCAAGAACTTTTCCCGAGAAGTGCTCAGGCCATGAGGTAAACTTTCATGATTCTAAACATTTTCTTGTGTATCAATTAAGTTATTTCCCAGACAAACAATTTTAGATCTCATGTGGTTTAAAGATAAGAGCTCTATCTACCTACAGCACCACCCACTCTGCAACTGTCTGTTTGTCTGTCTGTGTTCAATCAAACAGAAAGTAACAGCTGTCAGTAGGGTGGGACTTAGAGTTCCTCAGAAATTTATTGAGTTGGACTTTTTATAGATGCTGTTATGACATGTGATAGATGTTCATAAACACTCATTCGTCCCTTTAGATGGGCATATACGTGTTATGCTGATCAGTGTGCTGTGATACGCTACATGCGAAGTCATTTAAATCACTGATGTGTGACACGTAGACGTCTAACAACTGTCACTCCAGGAATCTGTTATTCAAACAGTGCACAACCCTCAGTGCAAAGGAATGAAAACACAAGAGCACGCCACACTTATCACAATCAGCACTACTTTATACACTGTCAGAGTTTACAGGTTAGTATTTCTCAGTACTGAGGGTTAAAAAACAGGGAATTCATGATCTATGGTTTTCTTGTTGGCCTCAAATCTCTTTCAAGGCCAAACACAGCAGTTAATTGAAACTCAACAAATATATCATTTACTTCTGTTTAAGGGACATTCGCTCAAAACTCTAGTGGCCAGCTGTTTTATAAAAATACTGACCATGAGTAGGCCACAGACTTTGACAAAAATGCAGCTTAACGGCTTTTACTTTATCATGCACTGTTGGTCGGTTTTGCACTCTGCTATCACGAACTTTAACTAATGTCTTTCCTTTTTGGCCGCATTTTAAGGCAGAAAGCAAAGAAGAGAGTCCATCTGGCAGCCTGGGCGCATGCTGTGATGATCGCTGCTACTGCTTTCACTGCTTTTGTTTATGTTTCCAGCAGTGAGCACAGACAGTCTTTTGCAAATGCTTTTACGTCATCAAAATGCAGAGTCGTCACATTCTCAGTGACGTGCGACTTAACACTGACAGGGAACGTCTGATCTGTTTGCTTAGATGACAGATGAGATGGCTGGTAAATTTCCACATCAGATTTATTTCCACATATGAATGAAGACATTGTGAGTTTGTTCAAATGCAGAACCTTCTTGCTGTAAGTACAAACACAGTAAACACTAACTCAAAGCAGGTCATAAAGGCATCAGAATCTTATCAGGTAAATGATACAGTGCTTCATTCTCTGTAAGTGATAAGAACAATAAATGAATGTTTGGCCCGGATCAGTGGAGAGTTCCTGTTAATTCTTTCTGTTTGATATGTTTCAAGATAAAAGTAAGCAATCAGCAAAGTAATGGCCTCAACTGGAAGTGCCAGGTGAAGAAAAGTGAACCAGTCAGATGGCAAGAGAGATACAGTTTCATGAAAAGCTCTATCAAGTTTATCCCCTGTTCCTCTTTAAACCACAGCTGCATCAGGTCGAGGAATCTGGGGGAAAAAAAATAGCATTTATAGAATTACTTGGAAAATATCAGATTTTAAAATGGCTTTGGTAGTGATTTTGTTCATTTAAACACGTAATATCGGATTACTGTCACTAAGGGCCTCTCTGTCAAAACAATGAAAACAAAAGATGCAATTTGATGCTGTTGTGAAGTAGCATGGGATCATGGGATTTGTTTATTTCATTGTTTAAAAGCCTCCATTGCTGATGAAAATCCGTCTGACTCAAGCAGAAATGTTCTTAGACGAGATCATATATTAATGTCACGCTACATTAAGTCAAGTTTTCAGACCTCCTTTTTCACTCTCTGTGACTTGCGTTACTCCTTCAAAGTTAAGAACAGGCAATGACAAGCATCATTACTCGGACTACAGATTTCTTTGATTTAAAAGTCACTGGCAACATACACCATAATGTAAAAACATATCCCAACAAAATATATAGCAAAGATAAAGTGAATTTTAGACATTTTAATGTGAAAATGTTACACCTGGTAATGTCATATTAATGATATAGCTCAGTGTTTTACAGAAGGGGTGCTGCTGTCATGTCTGTATGGTATACAGACCACAGACAGAATACTAAATACCAGACACAGCCGCAGTGACGTCAACTATTGGTTTGTAAACTGCTGTTTTGAAGTCTCGTGTTTGGCATCATGGCCGTCACCATCTTGTATTTTTGGAACCGAGTGACCATAATAAATGAGAGGGTGGAACAGGGAAGGATAAATATCGTTACCACCAACTGTGTGACGCAGACGGCTAGCAGCTGCTGTCACTCAAAGGGGCCATGCCCTTAATTATGCATAACTTCAAGCCTTAATGAAAATTACACGAGGGAGATTTATAAAAATACACCCACAAACAGCTGTAATGAACTTGAAAATGAGCTATAGAGACCAAAACTATGTTTTCTACCAAGCTGTAAACATGTTTATTTCTACTGACATTTTAATATAGGTGTCTATAATGATTGACGCCTCTGTAGGCCTTATGTGGAACTGCAGTTTTTTGGGTTTTGTTTTTTTTTGCTCTAGGCTGGCTTCATTTTTCGGGGGAAGGAATCTGCATGTAAACTGAAACTCTTTTTCCCCAGCATTTCTTCCTCTCAGAAATCTGTTTGTTTGCATCTTTTCCTTCTGTTCCATGAATCAGCAGCTAGACTAAATTTTTCAGTTGTCCAATTTGCAGGGTTGAAATCAATGTGAGGATGCATGATGTGACCAAACACTGAGACACATTCATAAAAAAAAACACAAAAATAAACCAGAGGCACATTTTCTGGCCATGTGCAGTTCATAATCAAGAAACAAGAGCTTTACTGGAAACTGTCTAGTCATTTGACACATGGCTAAGCCCTTCAATAACACCAAGCCACTTACTTACTTAGTACACAATGACAGCTGTGTGTGTGTGTGTGTGTGTGTGTGTGCGTGGGTGTGTGTTAAAGAGAAAGAGGGAGACAAAGGGAGGACTTGTCATTTTGTATGTTTGTGTGCATGACTTTTACATAGTATTGACACATTAGGGCTCAACATTACGATAAGAGAACAAAAAGCTAAAAGCAGAGAGCTCAGTCAGGTGGAGTGAACAAAGGTCATCAGGTGACCAGAAATGACCCTGAATACCCTCGGGGAGTGCCGGGATCATGTGTCAGCAAAGAGAGCAGCCAGTTACTGGAAAAAATAAAAAAATAAGGAAACAGAAAAACAACTGGAAAACTCAAGTCATGAGGACCACATATTTATTTTGCACAATTCTAATATGACAGATATTTGAACTACACAAGTGATGACAGCAGTACATAGATTTTTTTTTTTATTACTGGAAAAGTAATGACACAGTGTTGAAATGTGGTGCAAGGAAAAACCCTGCTTATCAAAGTAAAATTACAAGCATTCACATTAACATATAAATACATTTATATGGGCAAAATTTTATTTTCATACACTTCCTGACCGGCTTATATTTCCCGTAAAAATGATCTGTAAAAATACACTGTAGTTTATTATTTAATCATATTTTACATCTATTATCTGAATTTGCAAAACACTGAGGGACTAAAACTTCCAAATAAAAGTAGTTAAGTAAAAAGTAAGCAATGTAAATAAGACTTATATAGATATTTTAAGCTTTTATAAGTTGTGAACTCCATGTTAAAATTAAATGATGTGTGATTAAATACATCTGATGTGAATCTGGTCGTACTTTTAGATTCAGTGCTGACATCAAATGCCTTTTAGGTTAAATTCTAAATGTGCATGTTTGACATTAAGAAGCTTTTAAGCTATTTTAATCCACTGTTAAATGACCCTCACATATTCTTTTTAGCCAATCCTCACTGTTAACCTACAGTTAAATACTGAAGCATTGATGTAGAACTACAGGAAACATCTGGTTATATTCTATGGTTACTATAAATAATCCACATTCTCCAACCAATCATTTATGAGAATGTTCAGTGACAAAAGGTATGTTATTAAAATATAAAAGTTTATCGGGAAAGTTAGTAGGAGAACATAAATTCAGTATATAAAGGGATGTATTTACACTTTGATTGCCTGATTGTCTGTGTCATCCAATAGCAATTCTAGGTAAACATGCAATACCAATTGTAACATAATAACAACAATATTTATATTTCACAGTATATTTTACTCTATGATCATACCAACAGCTAGCATGCAAAAAGAAAAACCTAACCAAAAAAGATATAGCATCAGGGAAGGAAGTTGTGTTTCCGTAAAAGCAACAATGGATGTTATGGGTCACTGCGGACATTGATTTTCAAGAGAAACCATTAACAGCTCTCACATGTGTTTGTTAAGCAGTGTTTTGTTGTAGTGCGGTCAAGAACTAGGCTCTGTGGTTAAAAAGACAAACTATTGGCTCAACATTTTTGTGATGAAGTTGAAAAAGTGCACATCTGGAGGCCTGCAGTGTGTGGGTTTGATCTCCTCTTCCTTGTTATATTTTACATATTTTTTCTCTGTGAAACAGCGTGCGTGCTGAGCTGTGCTGATGATTTCTCTTCACACGATTTTTTTGTAAAGCATGTCCTCCAATGTTCTGTACTTTTTTCCAGACAAAAATGTACAATAAGCATAAAGAACACTTTTGGGCCATTTTGCAAATAAATAAATAAATAAATAAATAAATAAAAAAAAATAAATAAATAAGTAATTGGGAATGGTTATTGAAAATAGTCTCTGTGATTTTCCCTGGAACCTAATAAGGTTTATTCAAGATTACAAGTGATGCCTTGCTTTGGTTACACAGAGGCATCTGCCGTTGAATCCCCCTGCTTTTAAAATCAAATAGACAGGAAAAAAAAGTAATGGTATTATATTTCTAATCCTCTATACAAATTCAATTCAAGGGTGGAGAAAAAGTGTAGGCAGATCCCTGTAGTCTGTTTTCATCAGAAAATTCCTGCAGGAACATGAAATGTGTCCTGAGCAGAGCAGGCGGCTGCAATAGAGATGTCCGCTGAAGATACTCAGATCTCAGACGTCACAGGAAACCACATGGCATCCAGAAACAGATCCTGCCACTTCCATGGAAATGCAGCTTGGTCAGTAGAGGAACAATCCAATACTGTGCACTGTTCGCTTTGTTCCAGCAGGCCTTACGCAATCAACACACAGATTCTGAAACCCATCACAACAAAAACTCAACCTCAAATGTCATTATCAAGATAACAAAGGCCACTTTTATGAGCCTACCTTCAATGAAGAGGAAATAGAACTTTTAGCAACTTTTTGTTCTGGTTTTTGAAGGGAAAATTCAGAGAGAGGCTTCAACTCTGACTCTTCTGTTTCCACAAAATGTCAAAAGGAATGTTTTACCCTTTTAACACTTTCTGTAAAAAGCTTGCAGTGGCTGGAGCTCTGTGCATCTATTTTTGTGTCTGTGCATGCCTGAAACTGAATTTATGTTGATTGAAAGTGTAGCATTTAGTTCAGTGGCACTTAAGGGTATATCTTCAGTGCCTATACTGCAATACTGCATAGTAATTCAAAGTGAAGCCTAATGACAGGGTGAAGAGGTTCAGTTTCCAATTAAGCTTTACAGGAAGATGCTTAATTTAAGCTACTTGAACACTGACAGGTCAGGTTAATAAGATTTTTGCACATCATTGTGGCTGAAGTTTTATTAAGAATGCTGCTCCTCGCAACAAACACCCAGTCTGTTTTCCTCTTTCAGGCACCTTTTAAAAAAAAAATGATAAAAGAGAGGTTTGCAAACAGGATTAAAACAGATTAGGAAAGACAGTCACGCTTGTCTACAAATGTGAAAAAGGGGCTGGAGGACAGCATGTTCACCAAATCGAAAGGTGGAAAAAAAAAAATAAACATGCTTCCAACTGATTTCATTTCTGTTGCAGAACGTTCATGGAAATGACTTGTTTGATTTGCATTTACACAGAATTCCAAGATTAGTTTGCCAGGTGTCAGGACAGGATCAATGCAGAGCTGCAAAAGTTCAGAGAGGGCATCTTTGCTTTTGGCTGTGTTAGATCTTTTTTTCGTTAGAACTGAGCCTCATTTAAATATGATCAGATCATTACCAATGCAGCTGCAGGTGCAAGTCTTGGCATATGATTGGTTGAATAGCCTCTGGCAGAAACAAACC
>JAPZDZ010000009.1:9491515-9513414 GCA_029783805.1 Acanthurus tennentii | reverse complement strand
AGATCACTGTGAAACAATGCAAAGGCCTTGTTATCCATGGCAGCGGTAGGAAGTGACACTGCCTTGACCCCTGCGTTTTTACTACTTTGGTGGCTCAGCCTTGCCAGTGAATAGTTTCCTCTGAACTATGCACCATAAGTGTACGAGTATTGTGTTTACATCAGATATTAGTAGGGGCAGCGTCCAGTTAGACTGAGGCTTCAAAGAATTTGACCTGGTTTGGAGAGGGACGTGGGCCTCATATTATAGCATATGTGCAAGCATATTCGGTGTGGCAATGTGAATTAATGCAGGAAAGGAAAAGCTCAGATGTGAACAAGCCTCTTGGAAAGCTGTATTTGTCACAGTAGAACTGAGGCTGACTCACAGCATTGGAAACAGCAAAGTCCCAAATGACCAAATGTTAAACTGAAACACTGCGAGGGAATAAAAGAACACGGATGGAGCTTCGGCAACACATGTTGAATATTTAAACTCGCATGGCTGTAATGGTAAGTAAACACTCACTTTAGAAAAATGAGCTCACAGGTCAGTAGAGGACAGGATACACGCAGGCGGACTCATTTTTACTGAGCTGACTCACATGTTTAACATATGCATATTTGGAGTTAGTGGAAACTTGGATTGGAAACATCCAATCCCTCTTTTTTTTGCAGAATATTTTTCAGGGCAATGATCACTTTTTGTATTTATTACACTCCATTATGGCTTTTAATGATAGGGCAATTGTGTTTCCCCTCTTGCTGCTAGTTTGTGTTGTGGTTTTGTTGGTTGTTCCAGCTGGTTCACCAGTATGTCACAAGAATATAACACACAGTCTTCCCCTTTCTTAGACAACAAAACCACTTTTTTCCCCTGTATTTACCACAATGACATTCACCAGTTTATAAAATAACTAACAGAAAACACCAACATGGATTGACTGTGAGGTGCACTTAATAAAAGGTTCCCTAAGGATGCCAATAACAAGGCTCCTAATGGGTCTGTAACTATACGTGGTCAAGTGAATATTTATCACTATCTGAGGAAAACATCCAAAACAGCACATCGAGTTATCTCATAAAACCTCTGAATGAATAAAAGTGATTATTAGACTCCATTCTTGCAGGTTGAGTCACAAAGCACACACTGTGACTGTAAACAGGGATGGATCACTATTCCCATCATCTGCGCACTCAGACATTGACACACATCCTGCCTGGATACACATTATCTCGCAAACATGTTACAAATCCGGTCCTATTTTAACACGAATGTGGCCATTTTCTCTTGCCATCATAAAACTTGTTCTTCTGCCCCTTGCCATTGTTGATATCCAAATGGGAAGTGCAACCCCAGAGAGACAAAAACTAATAACATAAGAAATGCAACATTTGTCAAAACAGGAAAAAAACATTGCTACATAGTGCATTTGCAGTACATCCCGGCACAGAGGGGCTATATGTACAGTACACTCTTGCAAAATGCCTCTAACTAGAAATGCACTTGCGCAATTTACATACCAGAGGAAGTGCTGAAATAGCTTTTTGTGTATTAAGTATGAAATAATGAGTGTGATTGCACAGGTGCAAGTATCAAAAAACACAGTATTATGCTGACCTGCATTGAACTGATCACTGAGGAAGACAGCTGCAGCAGGGAGGGTGTGTGTGTGTTTGAGGGGGGTGGTTTACTGGGAAGTTCATTATCAATTATGCACGCATGCATGCACAAACGTTGCACATGTGTGTGTGTGCTTGTTGTTTTGTGTGAGGTTTACTGTGCATTGTGGAACTCTCTGACTCAATGTCCAGAGAGGAGAAGTAGATCCCTTTTTTTTGTTGTTTTTTGTTTTTTTAAGTGGCTTCAAAAACAGACTGCAACAAAAAATATCCCCCAGTGATCACGTAGTGTTGCTGTAGCTGGTAAATTAACTGGAAATGTAAAGTTCTGTGTTCTCATGAACCCACTGGGCTTCACTTCCATAACGCTGAGTTTGTTGGAGTGGATAGTGAGCAGCAATCTTGGTTTCTCATGAAATGTTCTTGAAGTCCTGCCTTTGTTGATGTCTTTCCAAGGAACAGGGAGTGTTTGTGTTGTATCTGTGTAATCTGACCCCATGATTAATCAGGGCATTGTGTGTTATCATGAAAAACTAGTCTTAGGTGGCGGAAGAACGATTCATCTCCCTCTGTAATAAAATTAGGAACACCACAGTGTGGAAATGCTTTGTATGCATAATTTTAAAAAAAATATATGCTGCATTATCAATCATGTATTACGATTAAATCTACAAAGTTACATGAACCTAAAGCTTTAACCTTTAAACATCTATTTTCATCTATCATCTTTTTGTAACACTTATATGTAAAACCTTGTAACAGACAACTTTAAGGCCCTATATGCCTGTGATAGTTAGTGTATATATCGTCAAACAGATAGAACTATATGCAGCACAAGAAAGAAAAAAATGTAAAATATTTAAAACTTTTAAGCTGTGCTGCTTTAAAGTTGTCTCATGAAATCGCCAGCGGTTACGTGTATCCTACCAGATTAAAATAGATGTAATGGAAAATTACCATATTTGCCTCCAAGATGTGGAGGAGGAGAAGTCTGAAGCAGCATAAAATAGACGCACTGGAGAACAAATATTCAAAGTACATAATTTGACAAGTAGAGTATTGAGTAAATGTAGGGAACTTAACATCAATGCTTTTTAACTTTGGTTTGTTAGAGAAATGTAGGTGGTAAAAAAAAAAGGAAATAACTCTCGTTTTAATCGTAACTCTTATTGTATGTCAAAGAGAAAACATCATGGAACAGGTCAAAAAAAAAGTACACACATTCACTTGTTACTGATATCAGAAAAGCAGTGAGACTTTTCTTTGTAATATGGCTGGAACAGCGCAGCCTGTCTGACACACTGCGCATGAATGAGAAAATGACTACCATAGATAGAAGAAGGGGGAGGGGAGGAGGGAGGGGAGAAGAGTTGCTCTCTTACTAACAATTCAAGGAATTGATTGCGGCCTCTGAGAAGTGTGAGTCACCCTGTGGCGTATCAGGAAACCCTTCAGATGTTGGTCACAACCTGTGTGCCTTAAGCAAATGTGACCACATTTGATGCAAATCACCTCTCTCGCTTGTTCTCTTTTTTTTCTTCTTTTTTTTTTTTAAATCCCCATTCACATTCTCACAAACTTACACTGTCTGACTGTGTGGGCACCCACGCTCTTTCCCCCCACCTCATGTGCTCTGATTCTCCCTACCTACAGTTTTACTTTACTTTAAACCCCAGGTAGAGTATTGACACGTGTGTGTGATTGGAAGTGGCAGCACAGAAACACGACTTCAACATTTTTTTCAAAGGCTTCATCCCCAGTTCCCATAACAAAACACCACAGACAGCCTGAATTACTGGTTGGGTATTATTTGCAACCAATAAGTAAAACTGTGAGACCAAGTAAAGAAATTTAAAGGGGTGAATTGCTCAACCGAGGAGAGAACAGCGAGTATTTGGTAAGAACAAATGAATCAGGGATCAGTAACTCCATGCCAACATCTGAATCACTCATCTGGAATTTATGTGTGTAAGCCCCCCTAAGAGGTTTCAGGCCTATGTTGGGAATAAATCAAACCTCTTTTTCTTAAAATGTGGCCATTTCTAATAAAACACCGCTGTTGAACGAGAGAGAAACCTCCCCCAGGTTTCTCTCTCTTTCAAGTGAGCGACATCGAAGCCTGAAAGCAGTCCTCCCCCTCATTTTGCCCCCAGCAGTGATAGGAAGTGACACCTCTGGGACCCCTGTGTTTCAGCTGTGGTGATGATAACACCCCGATGACCCGATCTTGATGAATGGATGAATGATTTCCTCTAAACTGTCTTTACCACAAATGTACGAGTGTCATGTTTAGTCAGATAAAGGTAAAGGCAGCATCCAATCAGATCGAGTAGCTCCTTTGCTTTATTGTCGCGGTGGGCAAAGCGAATGTGAGCACACATGGTTCCTGTAAGATTTACAAAATTTTCACCGTGGTGCCCAGAGTTCTGACGCACAAGAAGCACTTCACAGTTTGAGTGGAACTAATTTTAGATTTTCATGTTTAAACACGGATTCTTTCCATGACAGCCACATACAGTGACATATAATGAGAACACATTCATCCCCCTCATGAAAACGCCTTTTTATTTGCTTTATGCCATCATTAGTTTGTCTCACACAGGCCCACATATAACCCTATGTATTTATGTACGATGCTTTTAAGGACTTATATTGAATTTAAGCACCTTTTCATTTATTTACAGAGAGACTTAACCACGTCTGGCAAAGTTTTCTCAAGTACGGTACTTCTTCATCCGGTGTGCGTGTGTTTGACTGCGTGTGTGTGTGAGAGAGGGAGATAGAGAGAGAGAGATAGAGAGTGGTGGAGGAAGCAGAGAGAAGAGTAAGATAGTGAGAGAGAGAGAGAAGAGAAAGAGAAAGAGAGAGAGAGAGTGAAGCACGGAGATAAAGTCGCTCAGCTTAAGATACTCGAAACTTTGGACATCAAAGATGTTGCTCTCGTATCTTTATGGTAATCAAACCCAGGTGAGCCACGTCAAAGAAGATTTCTCTCTGCTTCCTGGAAAGTCTGTTGCAAA
This sequence comes from Acanthurus tennentii, assembly GCA_029783805.1. Lineage (NCBI taxonomy): Eukaryota > Metazoa > Chordata > Actinopteri > Acanthuriformes > Acanthuridae > Acanthurus > Acanthurus tennentii. Next base: position 9,508,793 of record JAPZDZ010000009.1, on the reverse strand, counting down.
ACTAAGAAAGTTTCTCTATACACACTAAGCAACTAGAAAAAAACAAAAAAAAACAAAACCATAAGCTTCCCATAAACTACAGGCTTTCAACATCACAAAAGCTTGTCATGAAAAGAAACAAGGCCAGGATTAAATGAAAGATAGTAATAATAAAAAAAAAAAAAGCAGTTGCTTCTTACTGGAGCAGGAATCATTAAACTTTCAGATTTGAATAGTTTTAAATGACTTTAACATACTGTTCTCCCTGATCTGGCCTTCCTGGAAATCAAATGGATAGCCTTATTTGGAAGCCAAATAAAACAGGGCCTATTCAAATGACCATTTATTCCAGTAATTCAGATATGACATAGGGAAATGCCTCAATGCACTCCACTGCACATAGCACATAATCTCCTGTGTTCAGTTTTATCTGATCAGCTCTGAAATTTAATCCTCTGCGACAAGATGTGTTGCTCCTTTTTCATTAAGTTAATACACAGAAAAAAACATGTTATTATGCCTGTAATTCACATTTATTGTCATAGACACCCATGGCAAACTACAAATAAGTAGATTAAAGCAGAATAAAAGCTAATATCCTGTCATATTTGTTTGTTGTCCTGCCTCTTCATCCCTCCCATCTACTCACCTGCTGGTCAGTTTTATCATATGGTGGCTCAAGGACGCACAGAGCAGCTGCGTGTTAAATAGTGTGTGCACACAGAGAGAAAAACATGTAAATGTTTAACAAATGGAACACAAGTGTCGGTAAGCTCCAATTTTATCTTTGCGTAAACATATTTTAAATTATAAACAGCACGGCTGATGGGATGTCTGTGCAGGGGGAGAACAGCAGGCTCTCTACAGGCCGCTTCCTGTAAAGCAAGCTGGTCTTGTTTCTCACTCTCTGAGGTGAGTTGACTTAAATTCATTGTACTGGTGTAGCTTTTGTAGTCTCATTTTCTTTCTATGTGTTGCGAGGCACCACAAAACTATTCCAATGTTCTTAATTTTCCTTCTTTATTAGTTTTTGGTTTGCATCCAAAGACTGGGAAGCCTTTTCATATCATGTGGGAGCAATAAGTCAATATTTATCTTAGATAGCAGTCAGGTCCTTGTCTCCCACCCTGACCCATGACGCCTCCATATGGGCATTGAACTTAGTAAAATACACATATGGATGTATTCCCAACCCTCCACCCCTCATACAAACAAGTGTATTGAAAATAAGGGAGACAAAGAAAAGCAGGACAACGTAACTGTAGAGGTGTTAGAAACTTCTGCTTCTGTTTCCACGAAATGCACGCACACTAAACTGCTTGAACTTTTGTTTAAGGTACATGTGGGAAAGGGTCTTAAACCAAATCATAAGATTTTCCATTAGCTCTGAGTATGATGTCAGTCGCATGGCAGAATATACAAAGGCAGCTGCGTCGCATTAAACGACCATCACAAGAAATTTGTCTCGTAAGAAGTGGAGTGCTGCTAATTTGTTGCTAAATTGTTACAAACAAACACTAATTTATCATTTTGTCTCGGCTTCAAATGGATCTCGTCAATATGATTTCATCCAATAAAAGACAGCTGGCAACAGCTGTGAACCTAGAGTGGACTGAAAACACTGTACATGCAAACACTGCATGTATGGACAGCTTGAAAATGACGACTCACACCTTCTGTGGAACTTGCAGTTAAGTTTATTGTGGTGTTAACTTCAGTTTTCTTTGGTAACAAGAGGGAGCTGCTCAATACCAAGAAGTCATGCTGTTATCACTTCTCTTGAAGTTTATTTACTTGAGCTGACAAAGCACCAGTTTTATCGTACTTGTGAATGATTTGGTAACACAATGGGATAACTATGAATTTTGTGATAAGGGGGTTGAGTGACAGCTTCCTCGGTACGACAACGTTGCAAAAAAAGTCACAGAAATTGAGTACGCTATTCACTGAAAGTCTTATGAAATTTTCAAAGTACAAGTGAATATGGGATAACTATGAATTTTGTGATAAGGGGGTTGAGTGACAGCTTCCTCGGAACGACAGCATTGCAAAAAAAAGTCACAGAAATTCAGTATGCTATTCACTGAAAGTCTTATGAAATTTTCAAAGTACAAGCGAATGTGGTTATCTTTTTTTGTTTTCCTGTGTGAGCCGTAAAGGTCAAAGTGCTGACTTTTGGCGTGCCAAATCAGGAAACAGATGCCACACACCAATGGACAATTATTAGGTCGATAACCGACAATGCTTGTTGTATTTACAGTCACCACGGCCTGCCAGGACAGAAAAAGGGCCAACTCATGGAACTCAACTTCCTGAAGAGAATTAAACGTAAAAAGGCAAAAGAAAGAGGCAATGAGGGAATGTGAGAAACAGACAGACAGAAAAGTTATGTGGCTGTCGAGGTAAAAAAGAAGAAGAAAAACTGGCCGAGCATAAGTCCACGAAAAGGGAGTAATTCTTCTCAGCCAAACCCTCTGGGGCTGGTTGTGATGCAGGATATGGATCTGTTACTCCACTCTTTACAGGAAAAGGCTGACCACATGTTGCTATGGCAACCAGGTGACATGGCATGCAGCGCCCTTATTCGTTGGGCAAATAGACCCAGCGGTCGGGTGGCCTGACAGAGTGCGGGGACCACAGTGTCTGACCCTGACCAGAGCCGCTTGGCAGTGACGCCAGCCAAAGGGTTCAGCCAGACGCTTCTGTTGAGTCATTCCAGCATTTAGAGTCAAATAATACCAGATACAATCATGCACACACACACTCACTCACACACACACGTGCATACAAATGCACACACATGAGCAGACAGAAACACACACGCATGGACAGTTAATCAATAGTGCAATTATCAAATCTTTCAGGTTTTAAGTTTTGCTGGGAATATGCAAACTCATTTGACTTTAACATTAGTGTAAAATGAGTTACACTTTACATTGCATGACATTTTCTATTACATACTATACATAGTCCTATCTTTATACAAGTTTTGACACTTCAAAGTTGCTTTTTTCCTCTGTTGTCTCTGAATTTACTCACGATAAAAACAAAACTAATGCAAAAATCTAAAGATTTGCATGCTAAATTTGCCCCCCAGCACCTGAACACAGCGACCTGTAAGAAATCTTAAATCAGCCTGTATTTTCTACTGCAAAACAACCCAGCTATGCATCCATGCTTTAGGAATACATTTGTTTAAACTTTTTCAAATATTATAACATTACAAACGGAAAAACAAAAAGAGTTAGACTTTTTAAAGATATAGCAAAAATATAAATTTTTATCTGGGGCTGCTGTGGATAGTGGAGAAACAGCTGCTGCTGCTGCTGCACAATGAATGGGCCAGACTCCATTTGTCCTGTGTCCACTGTGAGAAACCCAAGCCCCTCCTGTCTGAGGTAATGTCACCGTGTGTGTGTGTGTGTGTGTGTGCAGACGGCTGCATGAGTGGATCAGGTGACAGCAGCGATTCGGGAGAGAAACAGTTCCATTTTTAATCATCCCGCTGACACACACACACACACACACACACACCCTCACCCTCACTCTCTCTTTCATGTTGACGCACAGTTTGATTCCCTGTCCTGGAGCCGAAAATAGTTTCCATCAAATGACGCCCTGAATCTATAGATCAAACTGTTTTATTTTGTCAGGGCGGCAGTTCAATCCTGCGCAAGGATGGTGTTTCAAAAAATGTGTCTCACTCCTGTCAGCCATCAGAGGTTTTCAAGAAGAGTTCTGTGCTGCAGCAGAGAGGTCTGGGGGATGTTTGTCTGTAACACAATGAGGAACTGAAAGAGTGCTCATGGAGAAAAGATAAAATACAGAAACAATGACCATTTCAGTGAGAGCCTGGATTTTTTTTTTTTTTATACTCCACATTTAGTGGATTAAAAATACATAGCTGACAGGAAGTACATTTGTTATACTTGGGCTGTAAAGCACAAAATACACAAAATCAACACATAAGTGTCTCTGTAAGTTTGTACCAGGTTGAACTACAGCAGAGTTTATCTATAAAGTGTTCCTCTGGATATTAGATAACTTGTTACGCCCCCGCCCCCCACCCCCACCCCAAGGCACAGACAGACCAGACTGTCAACACTCAAGAGTGGGTGGAGGGTTTTTTTTTCTTCTTCTTTTTTTTGAACAAACAGTCACCTGAGTAGTTTGCATGGTAGAAGCAAATACTTTTAGGGCATGTTGATGAAATATTACTGTAAAAGGTAAAGTACAGAGATCAAAATCTGACTGCTGCATCACAGAGCACAGAGTGGCGATAAAAGGGCAGACATTTTCCACATCATGTGGGAGGAAAGTAAAACGGAAATTTGTAATGTGTGTGTGTGTTTGTGTGCCTGTGTGTGGTCAGGTAATATCTGTAATTAAGAGATATAACTTTTTATAGGGCATGATGTGGACGCAGTTTTAGGGTTAAGAGGTTTATGGTTAGAATTTGTCTAACTCTTCTGTTTATAGATGCCAAATTTTCCCTGTATGTACAATGTGAGCAGTCTGTTTAAAAATACATGTAGGAGCCCTCAGAGGGATTGTACCAAAGGGAACATTCAGCAGTGAAAGAGGATAGAAGACGTATTCTGACTTTTAACTGTAAGTAAAAATAGTTACATTAAAAAATGAACAATGCCCTTGAAAATTTCCTCCATTTCAGGGAAAAAATCCAGTATTTGAAATTTATTTTAAGCTAAATACACAAGAATGGCCTTTTACTGTTCCAGACACAACATTTAAACTTGGCTCCTCAGTGTGCTACGTGTGTGTGTGAGTGTGTGTGTATCTCAGCGGCATCCTTGGTCAAACGGCCACTCATAGGCTTTTTCGCCATCATGCTACTCGTTTTCACTGATTTTAAACCATTTGAAGCATTTCAACCAAAAGAAAATTGGTTTGGAGTTTGTTCTTAAGTAAAACCGCAAAAAATGAAGCAGGTTATTTTCCTAGGAAACCATAGCTGGTGTGCCAAATTTTACAGGTCACTGTGCAGCTCTCTCTGCTGATGATGTTACAACTTGTACCCTTGACTGCGGTGGTTTTACTTAAAACTGGTGGAAATCTAAGCTGGTTTGATAGATAGCACTATGGTTTCCAGAATCCTGATCAGATCCAGTTCAAGAAACAAAGATATTTTGGTTAAATAACTGCAACAGACCTGCAGGTCACAGCACAGTCAGAGCAGAAGAAACAGACGAGACATGTGATTTGACGTTGATCTTGTGCAGTTACTGGCTGGGGTTTTTTAACATGTTCTCATCGCTAATCATCAAATGTCAACACCTTTGTCTCACTCTTCTGCGTCTCACACTGATGTACAAGTTATCATTTAGCATCTATACCCCAATGAACAAGCGTTTCTGCCGCAAAGTCTCTCTGAATTTATACCTAATGTTGTTAAACAGTTGCTATTGTGCAGCGGCTGCGGTACGGTTAAGTTTAGATACTAAAACTACTTGGTTAGGTTGAGGAAAAGATTGTTGGCTCTTTAATTTTGGTTTTGCAGAGGTCTCAAACTGTGGTCTCGAGGGTAGAAGTCATTTGTGTCCTTGTCTTCTCTACTTTTTCTGGCAATGCAGTGGCTAAGAGCATCTAGTGATGGCTTAGTTTACATTTGGGTTGACTGAAAACCCTGTGCTGTCCACACAGACCCTAAGGGGTACATTGTCAGCTTGTATGAAACACTAAGGGGCGTGACAAAGCATTGGTATTTGACAAGCTGAGACTGGGCCGGGGCCACACACCACTGCCCGAAGGTTGACGCCCAGGAACGTCCTGAACACAGCAAAAAAACAAAAAAAAACAAAAAAAACCCCCAAAAAACAAGAAAATACAGGTCGAGAATGGGGTCCCTGAAGATACAGACAACACAACGCCCATTTCTAGTGAGTCATATGCGATGAATAAGAGGAGATTACCAGGTAAGTCTATACATTGTTCAGGAAAAATCCTGCATATTATGTATTTAAGTAGAAGTACAGCAGCATTTCCAGGAAAATACACCACAAGTTTTAAAAGTAAAAACACTAATGCAGAATCTGTAGGACTGCATTTCATTATTTAATCCTTATTACTGATGTATTAACATCCAGAAATGTCAATGCTGTGGCTAATTGAGGTAATGCTGATCTAATTTACTTATGTACAGCTGATCATGTGTTTTGTTTAGTATTTTAAAGGGGTTAAAAGTAGAGGAATAGATGAACAAACAAGCAAAAAAAGACACTCTGCTAAAATTAAGTGATATTATTTTTTTTTAGTAATCTTCCTGTGTTTGGAATTTGGATAAACTTAGGTTGAACGCTATACTGTTAAAAAAAAAAAAAAGGTCCTTGTGTTGAAAACTTTTCAGACAAAAGTTCCTCATTGTGGAACTGCCCAGAGAGGAAAATTCTATGAACTACACTTCTGTTAAATTTAAGATGAGATAGCCTCCATTTCTGGCCACAGTTTGCACAACACATCTAGCAGTTTCATATGAATCATGGCTGCTTTCTTATTAAGAGGCTCGCTGCAACATGGAATTTTGTCAGTGACACAATAAAAATGGTTAGTTAAACATGTTTCCTCTTTCCTTGTAACCCGATAAGAAGGACAGATGGCCCAGAATCAACAGATAGATGGTAAGTTCCCACGCTATTAGGGCGAATTTTACAGAAAGTCTGAGGTTTATCTTTAGCTTTAAATGTAATATGGGATCTGCGAGAGCATGCTTTTGTATCCGAGCTCATTGACTGGATTTGGTGTGTGAGTCAGTGAGGGATTGGCCATTATGTGCGCATAGCCTGAGGTGACCTTCACCCAATAAACTCTATCCTCAGAGGTGTGGAAACAGCTTACACCACACTCAAAGAGAAATTCTCTCCTCTTCTGTCTGTGCTGTGACCCCATCTCTGATTTTTGTGCTACTCCAGTGCCAAGAAACACTACTCTGCTGGAGGAGAGGTTGTAAATCCAGGTCAGGCTTACTCTAGTTCTGGGAAAAATGGGATAAAAGAAGAGAAACATGAGAAGAGAGAAAGTTTAGACAGATGTGTGGCAAAAAAAACTATGACATTTGTAGTTTTTTACCATAACACCTGGCTGCAACATGAAGGGCATTTATATTAAGCCTTTGATAATTCAAAACCAAACTTCTGTCTGTTTTTATTGCAAGATAATGGAGATAGAGGGAAAGGGAGGGAGGGGTGCATGGTGGACAGAAGCGTGAGGAGGGCAGGAAAGTTGGCAGGAGCTGCAACAATAAGCTCATGTTGGCATTTCCATCTTGGCTTGATTTTAGCTGGAGGGCCAGCAGAAAGCTGCAGGCTCTACCGTGAGGTGTTCAGGGGGCTCTGCATGGGGAAGTAGCTCTCATTGCTTGTGGATTAAGATGGCAAAGGGCACATACTGACCACTCCCAAGGCACTGTTTGTTTTGGCAGCTGACACATGTCTACGGGAATGAACACACACACACACACACACACACACATCTCAGCTGAGCCAAGCTGATGGCGTTGGCTCAAGAATCGAGGCTCGGCAGACGTAGCAGTCAGCAGATGTTAGCTGTATAAATGGAAACAAGTTCTACTCTTGGAAACACTGCATGATTGTTTGTTTGTTTACCGTATAAGTATATGACTCAGTGCAGCTTTCAGAGGGAGATTTTGTTCAACCCCACTCACACACAAACACAGCAAAAAGACCATAATGTGGGCCTTTGTTCTGCATCCACATAAAGGGATCAAAAATGGGTCACAAAAGCATTTCAAACCCCAAACAAAGGAATTTTCCTCCTACAACACATGGGCGTTGACAGCCTCCATTTTAAAGCCCCCCAGTCAACTTTAGCTTTTTTTTTTTGCTTAAAAGCTTCTGTAAAAAGTAATCTGGACGAACTTGAACCGTAAAAACAATGGATCTCTGTTAAACAGTGACAGATTTCATGAGAAAAACAGTAGGAAGAGAAAATGACTGCAGGGTCACATGAGTGCAAGCCAATTAACACTTGGAGAACAAGAAAAGTGAGGAAGTTTTTAAGTGCACAAAAAAGGATCAAATGGCAAACAACTCGTAAGCTTCTGCATGGATTTGACCTGCTGGCTGCAGTGACCTCGCCCTAAATTCACATGATGCAAAACTTAAGGAAGCTGTCATTGTTTGCCCACAAAGATAAGTCATGTTTGCATAGATTTTACAGGACAAAACTAAACTGCAGCTGACACAGAACAGGTCACACAATTTTACTGTAACCAGAGAGAATAGGAGGAAGCAATGCCAGGACACACACCCTGTTTGGCCTTACTGGAAGTACGGGCACTCTGGATTTCCTTACATGACACACATTTGTCAACATCTGCCAGCCAGGTGTAATTTCATAATTGGCAGGTAGACAGATACAGATGACAATTATTAATCGATGCCTCAACAGTGCATAGTGCGCTCGCAAGGAGCACAAAAGATCTGGGTCACACTTCAACATTCTTTCTGTTAATTAATGCGATGGCTTTCATTCAATTTGCCAAGTATAAGCTTTTGTTTTTTGGATTTGTGAGTGTAAAGTAGAGACACTTCAGTGGCTTAATACAGCCCGTTAACTGTAATTGCTGTTTAAACAATGTTACCGTAAGTCCACTATAAAAAGTGGTGAGTTCCTGAACACTAGCACTGACATAAAGCCAAAAGTTATACAGCTGCACCACCACTGTGTGACAGCAGATAAAGATGTGTGTTTGCAGAGCAGAGACGTCATGCTGTGGCCTGTCTGCGTGGGGTGATCGGGCCTGTGCTGACACCTAGTGGTGATTGTAATAACACTTGACCACAGTAACCCCACAGAAGGAGACGGATCAATGTGATTGTCACTTAGATTCTGTGTCCATCTGGATGATTAATTACTCCCTTACAGGCACACTGCATGCATAATGAGTTAGTGATAAAGCTCCAATAAGCTCCTGCTTACTCAAAGAAACCATTGGGGTAATTTTACCAGAGAGTTAATTGCTAATGTGTCTATGGGCCATGGGTACACGTTCAGACATTTTAGCTCCATACATGTTATTGTTGTGTTCATTAGGAAAAATTACCCTGCTCTGTGCATTTGTACACAATGTTTAACTACTCTGGTCCTCAATTTCCCCGTTAAACTATGCAGGCAATTTAACAACTGCTTCGTTTGTCTGTTTGGACCACTTTGGTCATGGGTGCAATTCTACTGGATGGACTGTCATGATATATAGCAGACATTTGAAGTCCCTAGAGGACGAATCCTAATGACTTCAGTGATCCCAATTTCTCTGACACCACTGACAGGTCAAAATGAGGGACTAGAAATAGAGATTAACTGAAATACAGTACTTCGGGGCATGGTATAGATTTGTTCTTTGTAAAGGAGGAAAGTGTAACATACAACTAAATTGTTTGCTTTAAATGTCAAAAAAGAACAAATATATTCTTTATTAGATGAAGAAATAACATTTCTGCTGAATGTGTCTATGCATTGTGTTTCAGAGACATCCACCAAAGCTGGCATGTTATCCAGCAACCTCAGGCCCCTTCTGTCTTAAGCTTTACAGCCTTTTTAGATCATCACAAAACATCATGAAACTTTGGTCAAAATAAATCCTTACTCACCGAGTTTGATGTGAAAATCCCTGCTGGAGTTACTCGACCAACCTCTTCCTTATCTTCATTTTCACACCTTTCGCACCTTTCGTGTCCCTGCCTGACCTGTCTTCCACGTCCCTGGGGTCAGAGTCCTGGTTGCAGTCACAGTAAATCAATTGAGTAACACAATCCCTGTTGTCAAACTCACCTTAGTCAATCTTGGAGGCTATTCAGTCACAGTTTGGCTGTGTTGGCAGGGAGGCTGCAGATTTCTGTTCTGTTTCCCTCAGAATAAACAACAACACCAAATCACTGCTTCTAGCTCCCAATTCAGACAGGCAGACAGGTCAGCTTATAGGACCCCAACCTGCACAGCTAACTGAACTAACAAGCTAAAGGCAGCTACGAGCTACAGCTAAAGAGCAACAGCAAAGTGAAGTGAGCAGCCCTTTTTCATTCATACAATTATTTTAATATAATGGTAAAATGATTATTGAGTATTATGACCTTTCTCTGCACTTCTCCTCAACCGACCATTTTAGCATTTTTCTGTTTATTGTTTTGGTTTAATGTCCCAGTTAGTGTTGTTTGAAGACATGACGAGCAAGCATCTGTCATTTTGCAGAAATGCTCTAAAAACATTTTATCTGGCAACAAAGTGAATCAAAAAAATTTTTAGTTTGCAAAATTAAAATATAACATTATGACTCTTAAGATTGAATTAAAAAACCCAAATGAAATCATTGTGATGCCCTGGTTACGACAGAAAAAGCTAAATAAGGACTTAGATGGGTTTGAAAATACAGTAAAACATTTACTTGTTTAATTAATACTACTTAGAGACACAGTGTGACTAGATAATCTAGGTGAAAAGAAAAAGAATCTTTTAAAGTTTTCTTTGCTTTGTAAGTTTTTTTTTGTCTTCCACAGCATTTTTTCTTGCAGTTTAATCATTATTTTTGTTTTTCCCAGGGTCTCCAAAAGGTTTTTCTGCTCAGTTCAGACCTGCAAAAGCCTCTGACCCTCCAGAATTAGAGAAAAACACCACATTTCTCAGGTGTTTCAGGACCTTTCTTGAATCACATTAGATGCCGTGTATTTCATGATTTATTAGGTTTATGCGTCTCTGGAAGGCATGACGTCGTCGCAGCAGCTGCTGCTGTTGCTGTATGAAATTTCCAGGCAGCAGTGAACATGACGCCTCTCACAGATTGTTTACTTGCATTATTCTTTTTGCATTATTTGTCCAATTCATTTAAACTTATTAATCTCATCCTGACTGTGTTTGTGTTAAAAGGGAAGCTGCACAGTGGAGATAAGAATACTTTTAGCTTCCATGGGAACAATTTGTCATTGTCCACTGTAATAAAACCAGTGAGACAGAGAATATGGAAGAGAGAGCGTAACAAAGGTGGAGCAGAAAAAAAGCCATTTGTGCAATGCATTCCCTCTCCTCTCCCCTCACCCCTTTCTCTTGTATTGTTGCAGACAGTAATGTGCAGCTTTCATCAACAGGGAGCAAGATTCTATTCATAGAGAAAAGTATGTGATCTACCTCGCTGTTCTTTGTATACCTTCTCTCCACATCTGTTTTGATCTGTCTGCATGCAATTTCTATTTTACAAAGAAGTTTTCATGCTCTCCTCCATCTCAGCTGAAAGAAAACTGGCATAGCTCAAACAAATGTATTGTTGTACCTTTTTATTTACTGGCTGTTTTTTTTTTTAAAGCTTTCCAATCCAAATCAGTGGAATGCAAGTCATTCAAGTCTCTGAATGATAAACTTTACAATGATGCAGCATTTCAATTCTTAAAGGTCCAGTGTCTAGGATTTTGAGGGGGATCTATCTCTATCTCAAAAATGGCACGAATGGAATATTGTTCATGAGTATGTCTTCTCTGCTTTCATATTGGTGCATTTTACGCTGGAAAACTAGAAGATGCAGATTCTCAAAACCTTTCTAAGAAGTTTAAAGCTGGACAAATAGACATACAGTCTAAGCTGACATTTATAATTTATAATAAAACTTTATAATTATATTAACAATAGCTGCAGACAAAGTCTGGCACATTTTTAGAATTAAATCTGAAAAACTGTCACCTGTAATTATGTATAATTAAAAACTACAATAATTACGATGTATAATTGGACGAAAAGCACAGTTTGTTTTTGCTTTGAAATGTAGTTGTAAAAACATGAATAATAAAAGCACAAATAGTACAAATTATTTTTTTGAAATAACTGATCTCAACCATGCAAAGAATAGAATTCAGAACTGCAGGAAACAAATGTAATAGCAGATAAATGTTGCCGTGCTGTAATTAGCAGTGCGGCTGCTGTGAGACATTACTCAAACCACCCTGAAATTAAAGGCAATATATACGATATTAAGATTTTCATTTTATTCCATCTAGTGTTTTTTATTCAAGCCTGATATTGAAATATTTAATATGCGTCTGTGAATTTATATAAGGCTTTTCTGACAACATATCATTTTTATGGCTTCAGGATTTTATTGTGCAAAATGTAAAAGTCTTTTCTTTCACACCTCAAGTCGACATATTCAAGACTCCAAGTCCATGTTTTCCACTCTGTGTTATGTGCGTATTTCTGTGTGTGTCTTTGTCACATGATTCACACATTTATCCTGGCGTGAGCTCTTCCTCTCATCTCATCACTCACCTGAATCTTCTTCACAGTAAACAAATGAAAATGAGATGCACGGCATGTTCGACTTCTTAAACGATCTCATTACTATTGGTGCTCACTGAGCAAGAGACAGGTATAATTAACTTTCCTAGTGGCTCCCAGGTAAGAGAAAACACATCTTACTCACGTTCCTCCAGAGAGTGAGTCCCTCCTCAGTTTATGAGACCACTCAATCCTCTGACATTGGCACCATACGTCCCTCAACCGCGGGGTTGGAATGAAGAAATGTGTAGGGCTGAAGTGTCTAAGCAGGTTAGACATTTATGTATCTAGCACATTAGGGAGAAGAGATTGTCTGAGTCAGATTGAGGAGATGAAAGTTCTGGAGAATTAATCACTGGGACTCTTGTAACATGGGGGTGAGACAGGGTGCGAATAGAAAAAAAAATATATTATCCAAATATATACAATATAAATTAAACAAATGTATTGCATATGTTAATGAAGATTCTACATTAGCCGTCCTTCCGTTTCCTCTTCAGGACTCACTTGTATTTCCTTTCATTTCCATCAAAGTGCGTCAGCCCTCTTCACAGCGTGCAGCATCTGTTCACAGTCTAGTGTTTAAAAATTGCAGGCTAGATTTAATAGAGCAGTCTTTTTCAGGATACAAAGCAGTCCTTTTCTCACAATCCCAGTGGGAATCTCTGAAAGACATCAATTACGGCTGCTCAGTATCTATTATAATATTTGAATTTAAATAATAAAAAAAAAACCTCACAAACATAGTCCCAACAGTGTAATGAGCTAACTTCACAGCAACAATCACAGTTCTTAATAATGTGCAATTGCTGGTGTGATCTACTCTATTCACAGTGTTGACAGGATGCATTTATGTCATTGCAACAACCTGCACAATAGCTGGAGAAACATGAGGCCAAAGCTGCTGATAAAAAACCTTATAGAGCCCACACTGAGCCTGTTGCAGAGTCTTTCACTAAAATCTTCTATCATTGAAAATTTTTTTTTCTTTGTACTGCTCTTAAAAGCGGTACACTAAAGGACAATCTGTCAATACGGCAACATTGTTGTCCACAAGGCCAAAACCCCTCTCAGCAATGTGAGAAAGATTGTTGCCCTTGAGGCAGTGAAACATCAACTATTCTTTCAGTGACTGGCCTATTCATTACAATAACAGAGCTTGTAATAGAAGGAAAAGACCTAATGGTGATAACTGTTGGTGCTACAGTACCTACACTACATTTATTACAGTAAATCAATAGAGGATGCTGTTTAGTTAATGTTCCAAAGATTGTGGCAGCGTTGCTATCACTGAGATAATTACTTGGGAGAATAACATGCTTCCTGACGCTTTTTACTGTAAAACATTTGTTGTGTGTATTGATGTGTGTTATAAATGTCTCAGGTTCATATTCATAGACATTATGAATAGATTAGGTTCCAGTTTACTCTGTGAGCTGCCACCCTGCATGTAAGGATCTAACATATTATGTAAAACCATCTGATTGCCACACAAGCTTGCCGGAGAACAGAGCTGCAAGATTTAGTCCATTAATCCATCAGAAACTCAAATGCCTTCTGTTTTGACAGTTAATTAATCATTTCAGCCTTTTTGTTAAGCAAAAAAGCCAAACATATGGCAGCTCTTAAACGTGGAGATTTGCTGCTTTTCTTTGTCATTTATGGTATAAATTAAGAGTCTTCAGCTTGTGGCTGTTGGACAAAAGGAGCAAGTAAATCATCATATTGGGCTCTTGAAAACTGTGATGAGTCTTTTTGTTCCATGTTTGACATTTCATTGAATGAAAGATTAATCAGTCAATCATGAAAGCAACTGAAAGATCAGTTAATAGTAACAATGATCGTTGGTAACAACTCAAGTGGATAAATTCAGGAGCTTAATATTGCCCATGGAATTTTGTTCACAATCAGCACCTCCTAAAAATGATCCAAGATGTGTCAGACAGAGAAGCTAAAAGCCTTATTAAGCTTTGTATCATAGAGTGTTCAAAAGGCCCTTTCGCTGTGCAAAAGTCTAAACCTGCACAATTTTCACTGACGGCAACTAAAAAGTCAACTCACCACACAAGATGATTTAATCAATGAAAGTACTCGGTGATTATGTGTTTTTAAAAAAATAGGCCTGTCCATTGATAAAGTGTGAGCAAGGAAAGCAGTTTGGGTAAAAACAGGTTGTGCTTCTTCAATAACTCCTTAGCACCGAGAGCTGAGAGGTTGTCCAAATGTGAAAATGACTGCACTCTGTCAAGGACAAGGACACAAACCGAAGAGTAATGGCTAAGAACCAACTGTGCCGTTCTTCTGCCAAAGCCGATTGAATTATTATGTTTCATAAAAGTTTAATGGGATTTCAGCAGGCCTAATATATAAAACTGGGCTGTAAGACTGAGTTGCTGTGCTTTGGTGCCTCTTTTATAGCTCTCTGCTCTCTGTTCCATTTGAGACAGGATTACTGGGCAGGAAGCTGCCAAACAAACAGCTGAATGGACACAAAGTCTCACGGTTAGGATTTTGATTTAGCGGCTGAGGCACATTAAATCACATTTGACATCTGGGCAAACATAAGCATGCCTTTTTAATACGACAGCATCTATCTTTGCCATGAGCACTGAATTTTCCCATTACAGTGCTAAGCAATGTGATTTACAAGTGTGTTTAGCACGGTTGCTCCTCTTCGGGTCGAAGATTCCACTTACAGCACTGTTAGTCCAAAGTGCAACTCTGCACATCTTGAACTTTTGCGTGCATCAATACACTTATACACTTTTACCTGAGCTTCTGTTGAGTAAAAATTGCAATTTTGCCATCAGTTGTTTTTCGTTGTTTTGTGCAGTTTTGGTTGATCCACTCTTCCAGATGACAGGTAGCTTAACAGCACATCCCGCAAACACATCTACTGTGTGTTTTTTGTGTGTTTACAGCCTTGTTTTTGAGGCACATTGCAATACAGTTGAGAAGCGAATCATTTTCTTGAAGGTTGATAGCTGTAAAACTGCAAAAACACTCATGCCGCATATTGCAGATCGCTTGGCTGTGATCAAGTTGTCATTGAACTCACAGAAAGGAATTACGTCTGCCTTTGTAAAAAGTCTTCTTCCATCACAATTGTTCAGTGGATAAACAAGTTTTGCTTGCTTTAACAACTGCAGCTCTAACCCCATGTGAAAAACCACCCAGTTTAAGGGAGGCTCACAGCAACACATTTGTTGTCCTGGGTTGCACTTTTCATAACTGATTTGTGTGAAAACTAATTTTTCTAACAACAAGAGGAAAGCCAGGATGTCAGGGATGTTATTTGTGCTGTTTAATGAGAACCCTGCAGAGTTTTCTTAATAAAGAATTCAGTTTCTCTTTTTAATATTTCTTTTTAAAATGCATTTCCTTTGCAAATGCACATTTTAGTTTTAAAACGCCAAGAAAAATTAAGCTTTGGATGCTTTGGGATCTGCATTGTTTACTTTGCATTGCTTCTGTCTTCTTTACCTCTTTACTGTCTTTTATGGTATATTAGTCACCGAAAAGGCAGATGCACTGAATGTTATGAACCCATATTTGTGTTAAATATTTTATTGTTGCCACAACATCACCCTTGGTTTGAATGTACAAACATATTTTGGCTTGATGTAACTTGAAAAGACAACAGTGTTTGAATGTTTTGGTCTTAATCTGATTTGTTGTGAGGCTTTGACTTGTCTTTACACGGTTTTTTCCCTCCTGCCTGACACCACATCTTCATTTATATTCAGGAGCTGGTAGTCCCAATTTAACCTCAGGCACTGCAGCTCGGTACTCTACTAACCACAAGATTTGTTGTCTCAGAGTTGCATTATAAAATGAACAGGGAAAACAAACACACAGTGTTTGAATGAGCACATAATTTGTGCAATTTAATTACGGTGTTCCACTGACATTTAAAAACATTTGATCAATGTGGCCCTTTTCTGTTCACACCAATATTGTATCACTGCTATTAACGCTAATTGAAAAAAGGTAAGCTGCTCAATTTTAAAAGAGTAAGCAAGGTTCTCACAATTGTGAATAGAAACAACCACACAAAACAGTTTAGAGCGTTACAAAGTGCTAAATGTTGTTTTTTGCAGTTCTCTTTAACTTTCAGTAGCCAGAAAGTTCTCATTTCTAGAAACACACTACACAGACAGAATATTACCATATCTAGTCAATAACTACTGAAAAGCAAGCAGCAGCACATGCACATTTTCTGGGCTGCTGGGAGCAGCTTGAAAGATCCCCCAGAGTGCACTTTGCTGTTTCCATGATTAATGCACCAGTAGGATGGGCACAAGAAAAAAGTTTTTAAGCAGAAGGCTCAAACTTACATTGCGGATGTTTCTCTGAAAGTCAAAATACTTAGCAGCAGTATATCCTCTTAACTTCTTCAATATTCACAAAACAAAATGTTAACTCCTTTTCAAAAGCTGTGAACTGCCAACTTTTCTTGCATATGGTTTAATACTACAGCAGCTGCGGCTATACCAGTTTCCAGTGTGTGTTAAGGTCTCATTGGCTTCATGGCCTGGAGGTTTTCTGTTGTAGCGTCAGCAATGTTTTTGCTTGAATGAAATACCCTGCACCACTGACGTGAACCACATTTAAATGCAGTATAGCAAAATGATGCAAAGGAGACACAGACGACCTCCTCAAGTTGAAAAGCCTCGTAGCGGATGTCAGAAAGAAAATTATCCCAATTAACTTTTTTTTTTGCCTGTGTACATATTGCAATGCAGTGAATTAACATTTGGGTTGTATCAGAGGCTGTTCTCTGTAAATTACAAACATGTTTCAAGACACATCTCACAGCAAACCTATGGCTGAAGAAAATGTGGCTCACAAACGCTTACAGAACTGCACACACATTAGAATGTTGATAAGCTTATTATATATATATAGACACAAGGCTGAAATGATTAAAAACCACAGTAAATACATCTAAGAAAAAACACCATAGCTGACATTAATTACACTGTGAAGCAGAAGCATCTTTTTGTTT
>JAPZDZ010000009.1:9467526-9482696 GCA_029783805.1 Acanthurus tennentii | reverse complement strand
GGACATTTTTCAGAGGTTCAGATGTGGTCAGTTGAGTTTTCTTTACCTAAAATGAAGTTAAAAGATGTGTGAAAGATGTAAAAAAAATTTCATGGATTCAGTATTTACTTAATTCAAACATAAGTTCAGCTCTTGATTATTTTTTACCCAGCAAAGGTTGATGGCACCCAAACACAATGATGGTTTTATATCTGTTGATTTTATTGCAAAAAGGCAGCATACACGTGTTCTATCGAAGGTTATTATTTATAGATTGAAAAACTATGTGGTACAATGTCAAGAAAGAAATGCTGTCTTGACCAATGGAACAAAGGTTGATTTTGTGATCAAACAGATCAAAATGTCTGATCCCAAGCATCTGATCACAGAGACTGTCAAAGCTGATTTTATCTTCTCTGCACAGATTTATGTCTTGCAATAAAGACCAGAGGCATTAACAATTCCATCACAGAGTTTTACATAACGTTGCCTGCACCTGCATATCCGTGTTAATTTGCAAATTCTTTCGATAGAATTACCAAAATGCCATCTTATTTGGAAAGCAACAAAAATGCAATTACTTCTGAGAGCTGCTGTGGCTCAGATGATTTTTAATCAGAGCTTTTGAGTATTTTTCTCAAAAATAATTATTGATGCATGTATGCACATGTTTGCACCTTATTCTGCAGGCTTTTCTTGTACATGTTTTGATTTAAAGAAGCCTTTTCTTGTGTTGAATAAATAACTTTTGTGTGATAGAATTGTTAGAAAGATAAACAATAATTGTCCTGCCTCTCTCTTAAATGTGAGGCACACATTTAATTTCCAGAGAGGGAACATTGCATTGGCTTTTTTTGTGTAACAAACAAGTCAGTTACTGTTTTTCACTGGCATTTACCTGGTCACAGGAGTGGGTTTAGGTTTATTTTTTTTCTTTTTAATCCTAAAATCCATATCATCCATTGCAAATGCACAGTTACAGCATGGTTGAACGAGTGGCCATGTTGTTTAAGGTTCCATCACAACAAAGATTTCTTAGCAGATTTTGTTCTGAAGCAAGTTCTAGAATCTAAATTTATTTTGTTTTAGCAGATTTATTAGTAGAATGCTGAAGAAATTGACTCTGCCATATTATATCTAAACTGTGGATGACAGAATGAAGATGTGTGAGCAGTGGGATAATCCACCTTAATGTTAGAAGGTAGGAAAAGAAGTCTTAAGTTACTTCTCGTTGATTCTGATACCATAAGCAGCTCCTCCTGATGCTTAGTGTCCTTTCTATATGCTGGAAACCAATGTGTGACTTTGTCTATGAATCTCTGTACCTTTTGTTGCTGGCAGAACTGGCTCTAGGCTGCCCAGCTTATCTGTGTCCAGCAGCCTCAGTGGTCATGTGGTGGTCATTGATGTCTTTGCTCACAGTGCCCAAATAACCTTTCTCGGTATTAGCTCTATTTTTTCCATCTCGTTAGCTGTGATGTGTCTAAGGCCATGCTGTCGATGAGCTGAGCCTCATGACCATCTCACTGAAAGATCTTCTTTTTCTCCTGTGTGAAGCTGTTAAGTGGAAGGACTTGGTCTCTATGGCTTCAATGTGTTTATGGGATTGTCCTGCTCTTTTTTTTTAATCTAATTAAAAGTGGAAATTAGTCTATTTCAGAGCCACATTGATTGTGTGTTGTGCTTTTGTGGACCCTGAGAACTGTGTGTTCTTACCAATAAAGGTTTGCAGAAAGGTTTCTGTTAGGTTTTAATCCATATCTCTGTTGTCTTGCTTATCAGGATGTCCACACATATCCTTACTTTGTATAAAACAAATCATAGTGTAAAGCAATCTGCGTTCGTACATTTGTGTAGATATGATATGAGATTGGTAAGGTCTTACAATTTATCCAAGCTCCTTAATTTTGTGTTTGTATTGTTCATGCTTCTCCTCTGCTGTTATGTTGGTGTTTGTGTAAATCTTGACATAAATAGGTGTCACCCTGATGAAAGCCTCTGTGCCACAAAATGAATGTGTGATTTTGATCTGACCATGCATAAGCATCACCAATAAAGGCTTCAATTTAATTTTAATTGCTCCTAATCAAGGGTGCCTTAATTGCTTTTTTGGGGGGTTCTATTTTTTATCAACCCTGCACCAACGGCCACCCTGTATGACAGGTTTTATTCATACTTCAAACAGATACTCTTCTTTTTTGTGCCTCCTGACATAGAGTTATCAGTGAAATTAAGTAGGCTAAAGGGTTTCATAATCAACATATAAATAGCAGAACACGGAAAAAGTCAAGTGAAGTATAAGAACTTAAAAATTTCACTAAACTGCAGTACTTATGTTAATATTTCTGCCACTGGTAATCGATTTTCACCACTTATTTATTCATATGTCCATTTAGATTTAGATTTTGTACATCAAAGCATGTGCATGTTTTTTAAAAAAAATATTACTGTGCATAAAACAACACCAAAAAACATATAAAGCCAACTGTGGTTTCAGTGAGAGCTGTGTGAGGTCTGATAAATTGCCTGATGTAACACGCAGAGCCAGTGTCCATTTAAGGAACTGCAATTTGAAAATAAATGAGGTGTGGAGTTCAAAAGGAGTGAGCTTACAAGATCTCTGTAACCCACTAATCATCTCTGCTTGAAGCTAGCAGCTGCAAGCTTCATTTGGTGCTACAAATTACTGTACAGCTACTGGCTATTTCATTTTTAAACTTAAATATATAAGAGAAAGGAGGATTTTCTTTGCCATAAAACTATTTCAACACATAAATTAATCTAAACCTGGAAACCAATATTCAAATCCTTAACATAACCAATTTTTACTATAACTGAGGGATGGGCGTAGAAACTCTGATATGTAAAGCTATCAAAATTGGATTAACACCTTGTAGAAACCTTGCTGCAGACCTCAACTTGTAAGAACACAGAGTTCCTTGACTCCATAGAAACACAACACACAATCAATGTGGCACTGAAATAGACTCATTCCCACTTTGAATCAGATTCAGTTAGTTTAAAGGGCTGCATTTTTGCCTTTTGAGTTTTAACATATATCTCGATGGCCTCTTGCTTCCTTACTCTGTGACTCACCCCCTGTTAAATGTAGCAGCTAATCCAAGGAGTTGGCTGAACTTCATTTGAACATGATTTGCATAAAAGCTCTGAGTGTTGAGCCACCAGTTTGGAACAAGCACTTGCCTTTAATCCAAAATAAACCAAACTAGGATTCCTGTTTGATGTTTGTATTTTTTTGAGATAACCTCCTTCGTCTCCTTGATCTAATCAGAAAATTGTCTGAAAACCAGAAAAAAATAACTACATTCAATTACTGTTTGTCCAGAATAACATTGGCTACAGCAGGTAAACCATTGCCAGTGTTTCAGTACCGCACACAGAGGAAGGAAAACAGTGCCAGTAATACATATTGACCTCTAGCCATCTATTCTCACTAGGGCTCTTTCCGCTTCAAACACATACACAGGCGGAAGAAGAAACTTGGGTCAGAAAGATTGGTTACTTGAAATGGAAACATTTAATTTTGTTTCAAAGTTCTTTCAGATTTCATTTGCAAATGTAAAAATCTTAATTGACTTTCTTCTCATTGCAGACATTGCACAATTAAAATGCTTCACCAAAGCAGATCCGTCTCTAATCTGTCAGAACAAGTCTAGCTGATTAAGTAGTGTGCAATTATCAGGGTCAGTGAGCAGGCATGTGTGGGCTGTGAATCTTAAAGAAAATGTGTGTTGGTATAGTTGTAGAGATAATTAATAGGAGGTGAAGCATCAATGTGAGATGTGTTGTATTTTAGAATGCGTGTGTTTGTGTTTTCAATGGGGACAACTGATACACTTTAAGATAGTCAGTGAAGGTGATGGCAAGGTACCTCAAAGACTTTGATGCAGTGAAATCATGACTTGTTCTCTTCAGGGAATCTATATGAAGTATTGTGTTCTGCAAGGTACCACTAATGCCAATTCTGATTAAATACATGAAGTTAACAGATGCTTAAAAAGATGTCAGAAGGTCGGTTTCAGTGTGATTGCTAGCAAATGTTTGTTTGTTGTGATTTCAGCAATCCTTATATCTTAGCACTTGTCACTGTTACAGAGAATGAACTGAGAAGTACACACTGCCACCCAGTGTAGTTAATGGGAAGCTGCTTGTTGTAATACCACAGTGATCAGAGACTCCTCTGTGCTTTGCATCTATGGGTAAGTACTGACCAGTCTGGACATTGTTCTGTGTTAGGACATTCAAATTAATCAGCAAAATGGTTATGTCACCATCATTTGTGATTCATTGTCTTTATAAAGTATTTAAATTAAAATCTTAGATGTTTTTTTAACCACTTTCTGTGCTCATTAGCCCTTTTCAGCAGACATTTGTTACTCATCTTACCAGCTACTAATCACATCAATGAAAGCTTAGTTCCATTTGTGTCCCCAGTGAGCCTGCATTACATCTGGACCCTTAAGCTAGCAGACCGAGATTAAATACAGTCATCGAGTCACTGAGTCATTAGTTATTCATAACACTGCTTTTCTTACAGTGTCAAAGTAAGAAAAAATGTAAAAGGGCTTATACTTTCAGTATGACATTTTCTTTCATGTCACTGAGCCCTTACTATGGGCCAACTTTAGACGCACAGTAGAAAAGAAGGTTATAATAAAAATATGATTGATAGCTAGTTTTGATGCTCCAGTTTTGTCCTTGGTACCTTACTGTTATGGTCCCATGAATCATTGCAGTGTAGATTTTAGTCAAATTTCCATAAAATTTGGTAAAAGAAAATGTGAATTTTTGTGTGCCCCCGCCCACAAGCATTACTCAAATATTAGTAATGGAGCAAAAGGAGAAAAACAACTGGAATTCGGATGTGAAACCATGAGAGCACAACGAGAAAATATTGTCAAGGTTTTATTGTAATCATTTTCAAAAATCATATAAGAAAACAAATAGTAAAACATCTATTTAATAACATTCTAAAATATGGCTGGAGGCTGATACAGGATGCAGAGGTTACCAAGCCTTTGAGACCTTGCTTTCTAAAACGTTTCTCTATTAATTGCACACATCACAAAACCATTGTTTTAGACATTAGACTTGAACTACTGCAGATTGTATTTGTTCCTTGGAAATAACTAACAGAAAACTACAGGATAAGTTGTGCACAGGTTCAGGTTGTCCTCTGTGCTGCACACTAACATCTGGACCAACACAGTCTGGGCAGCTTGTGCCTCTAGCAATTTGAAAGGTGTGATGAGTCTGTAATCTACACAAAGTTGCCCCTTAGAAGGGCTGTGTTGCCTAAGAGTGTACTTAGAGAAGCACTTCAGCATTTTGTGAAATACACTTGTTTGCTGTAGTATCCAGAGTTAGATGAGAAAATTGATATCTTTGTAACATATTTTCCAAAACTCCAAAACCATCTGAAGGAGCAATTTACTGACCCATTTGTGCTGTTTTTGACCGATAACAATTAGGAAAAGGGACTTCACATAGCAGTCATTTCACACAAAAAAAAATCTTGGCATCCTCTCATATGACTATGGGCAATCACATGGAAAACATCCATCACTTGTGTTAAACACATTTGCCTCTGCATTATGTCCTATAGGACGCCACTGCTGTAATTGGCCTAGCAAGTTTCTTTTAGTAGTTTTAGTTTTAGTATTTCAGTAAGTAATGTGTTAAAATATCTGTTATCAATATTCATTGTATTACATTATCTTAATGCCCAACTCTGAACATGAACATGGTATAAAGGGATATAGAATGTGTTATGGTTTAAGGCCCCTAGGCAGAACACCAGAGAAGCACTTTCTGAGTTCACATCTGGTACATCAAAAAAATTCATCAAATGCTTTGAATGTGCTCCCCCTGTGGTTTCTTGTTTGTCCCTGATTTGGAGATATAATGTTTCTACTGATATTATTTGTTCCTGAACATGTCTGATTTCTGTAATGATCTGTGTTGCTAGTGATCAGTGATGCTAAATAAGATCTCTGCATTGCAGGGGTGCCTGAGATGGCATTTGCTTCAGACCAGTCATATTGTGTTTTTATGCAGGCTGTTATGGTCTATTTAAGTAAATGAAAACATCATGGCAGCAGCTTTTCAGATCTTTGAACACAATTGGTGCATTTCTTTGGTCCCTAGAGTAACATCTTAGACCTCATAGTTGTTATATCCCACATCAAAGTATTGTAATCATTTAAAAGCTGTCTTGTCTTGTTTTCTTAAATATTGTGTTCTGCAAGTGATAACCGGTGCCAATTCCAGTTTTAACAGGAATTGTTGAAAGTACCAACAAATTTCAGGAGATCAGGTGCAGTTTGGTGGATTGCTAACAGGTGTTAGTGCTCCTCATGATTGCAGCTGAAGATGTGTGAATGTTCTTTAGGACTAATGTGTCCTTCACTTTCAAACTTGTATCTGTTTTGACAGAGAAACAAATTGGCAGAGACCTTTTCAGCTTTTGGAGATATTTAGTCTATTTACCAAATGGAATTTAGCAGCAACAGAATGACTTGGTGTTCCTATTCTTGCCAGAAATGTACATTCCTACTAAATAGGCTTAACAGAAAATGTGTCAAAGGCAGCAAGACTCTTTGTTACATTTTTCTCTGTTCAGTGACTGATTAGTATGGTTGCCCTCAAAGATATATGGTACTACCTATATTAAGCAAATGTGTCTGTTAGCACTGGAATGTATTTGTAAAAGTACATTATAAATTACATGGCATTGTCATTTAAGAGAAAAAAAACATTAACATTTACAAGAAAAAAACACAAATCTCCCTAAAGTGTTCGTTTCCTCCCAATTATAAAACAAAACAAAATATGGTATCGGGCACCTGGCAGCTAGTATAAAAACAGGCAGGAAAATGTTACCCGATCAGTCTGCGTCATTTGAACTGATAGAAGTTGGTCCTACACCACGCCTTCTTGCTCCCTCTTTGAGGACCCTGATTGAAAAGGATCAGTACTCCCAAAGAGAAGATGCATCAACACTTGTACCATCACCCATTAGTGTACCTCCTTGGTCTCCACGAAGGTACTTGCCATTGGAGCACTTGATGGCAACTCGTCCGTGTTCAAGGAACTCCAGGAAAAAGTCCTCTGGTTTTTCTCCATCTGAGCACACAAGGCCACTGCTAGAGACATACCAGAACTTTCCATTCACACCTGTAGGAGGATATCAGTGGATTAGTTATTGCCAGTTGTTCATTTTAAAGCAGGGTACAGATACACTGACATGCAGACATTTAATACAAAGTAAGATCAACAATTTTCAAGACCGTAATACATGTAGCAGGTGCAAGCAGTGCCTTTCATGAGAAAGTATTCCAAATTACAGTACATAATTAGCATTAGCATTGGAGTTCATCCATTTTGGTGACCATCGGTACTTGCGCATTTGAGATTTCCTGACCCCTAAACAGAAGTAGCATCATGTCAGAGTCTGTGAGGATCTTTGTTGGACCCAGGATGACTGAAATTTTGTGTGAAGGATCCTTGAAGGTAGCAATATTTCTGTCTATGGCTGCAACACAGAGACCAAACTGTTGAAACAGTGATGTCTTGGCAGTAAAGAGCCCAAAGTCTCGAAGTCAGAAGACGGAGGGTCAGGTCAGGAGCCAACCAAGAGCACACTGATGTTGTTCTCAGACATTTGAGCACTTGTGCAAATTAATTTGTTCCTCAGGGTCAGACTGTTAACTATGAGCACAACTGTGATGTCATATGTTAAAGTGTTTTACTTATGTCATTTGCTCTTCCTAAGAGCATTTGACTCTGCTCCTTGTTACCCCGCCACTTCTTTCAGTTCCTCAAAATAAGATTTGGACTTCTGCAAAGTAGCTTTACACCAAAGTTCAGATCCATGGTTAGATCATAAAAACATGTGTACCATTGGTCACAAAAACTTGTTAGACTCGGCTACTGATGGTGCTTAAGTGTTATAATTTGGAGTACCCACTTACAAATGGTATTGCTTGCACCTGCTGCATGCACATTACTGTGCAACGCTTTATTTGTGCATAGGATGAACAGTTTTGGACATTTTTGATCACACCTGTGTGTTGTGCTTAAATGAAAATACTGACTTTTTATATTGTAGGCGCCATCATTGAAGATCAAAGAGAAAATGTCATAGACAGATCGATTTGCATCCAGAGTGTTGGAGTTTTTGTGGTGACACACAAAACCATTCTCTCCATTAAGGATCAGCATAGGGCGGTTGATGAGTTTCATCAGAAATAATTCATCATCACCTGAAAATGAAGGACAAATGCTATTCATCTGTTGTGCATGGGGCATCAAAGCTGTACCTGTGGCACATATTCAACATTTGACTCTTAAGTGGCTTGCCTAAAAGCACTTACCCACTGTATCGCTGACGGCTGACAGCTGCCCATTCTTTTTTGTACACACGTACTTTCCATTACTTGCTTTGAGTGCGACCCTCTGTCCTCGCCATTCAATGTCAAACATTGTGTTGACCTCTCTGGGAAAAGAGATGCAGATGATTTAGGTGTGAAATATATGAAAACATGGAAGAAAGCTCCTCTTTTGAAGCTACTTACACTTCTGTTGCTGTCGACTGGATCTCTCCGTGTGATACTAAAGTCCAGTAGGATCCACCATTGGTCCTGAACATAGACTTTTTGCTCTCCTTGTCAATCTCCATCTGGAAGGTCTCCATGTCCGTCTCCACATCCTGATTAGCTGAAATACTCACTCCTGGTAACAAGAGAAGAAGAGGCTCAATAATTGTGCCTATGTTTAGCAGGAATTATAGATGACAATACTGCATCCTCTTAAATGCCATTTGCCTCCACTTGAATGTCATTTACTCTCTCAGGCATTGCCAAGGAGACATGTATGCATAATACAGTTGTAATCCAGTATTTAATCACATCCATTCCTTGTGTGCTGTTGCACATTGGGATAACTACAATGACTCATCCAAGGCTTCTGTCTCCTCATAGGCAACAAGGGCCTGATGAACTTTAACCTTTCCTACAGAAAACTATGTTCAAGCACAAAGACAAAAATATGGCTATATTCCTTTTTTTAAAAGATTGTGTTGTATTTGCAAGGATCTTCAATAGCTCAAGATCAGCTAGCATTAAACACAACTGTTTCTACTAGTGGCACCTGTGCCAAAAATGGATATTCAAAGATAAACTTATAGTGCTCATATTGATACAAACACTTTATGAATGATCCACAATTCAAAATAAAATGAAATATTATTAGTAAAGAGAAAATGATTGCTCAAATGGAAGTAAAAAGAAATGTTCAATGCATTACTAATGAATAATTGAAACAAAGTTTATATATTTGCTTTTGATTTGACATTTTCTGAAAGGCTGTGTAGAGAAGTAATGAAGCAGTAATGAAGTAATGAAGAAAATTGGCAAACAACATAAGTTAGCATTGTTAATTAATCTTTACAGGATTCCATCTTTTACCGATTATCATATCACCCGCAGCTATGTCGAGAAAGCTGTGTACACATCTGTATGAATCAGAAACAAATATTCTCACAGGACGTTCTTGTCTCAAAACTTTATGTGTAGAATGGTCCATGCATGTTGTATTTATGTAAAATATCTTGATGCTATCAAAATCATATATTCATATGAATTACTTCTCAGTTAAAAACATCCATCTCCATCTACTAATTTGTGAAGCATATTTCCTTATTATTTTAGTTGCTTGACTTTGTCCAATACAGCATCATCTTAGGTTCTGGCAACTAAACTGTTAAAATTGCTTGTCACTGTAGTGGGGGTGTCTAATGTGCCATACACTAATGTATAGTGCTTTTGCTCTGTGTTGCTTCAGGGCTTAGGCTAAACGGATGAGCCCCGAGTTTGTGATCTCTTCTGAATACAAGTGTACATTGAAGTGCAAACATATATTTTATCGTATTTAATGAGGCCGTGACCCAATTCTCAATGATACCTTCGGGGGTTTATGACTTTTTATTATACTTATTATATAATTGTGTCATTGATCTAACAATAGGGTAGTTTGAGAAAAGTAGTTTAACACATTGAGATTGCAGCGTTTGCTAACTTTTTATGGTTTGATAAATGAAATTTTTAAATCCACCTCACAAATATCAAAAAGTAACCCCTGTTAAATTAATCAGATGACAAAAAAAGTCTTTTTTGCATCTTGATTAAATAACCAAAGCTTTTTGTCAGGTTGGACTGGATAAGGTAGTTACGTTGCAGAATTGGTTTAAGATCTGGATGTTAATGCTGTTTTTACCAAGCATAAAAACATGGCATACATTGAAATCATACATTAAAATCTATCAAATGCTCAAGTTCATGGAATTTAAACAGTGTTTTATATACTCAGACTTTGAGCAAAGAACTTTTTTAAATGGTTGACCTGTCTTTTTATGTGCTTACTATGAATGTCTCCGTGCCTTGGTTTACGAAGCTTTGCTCTTAAGCAAATTTCATGCAATCAACTTGACATCTGTTTTGCCTACAAAATCAAGAGTGTAATTTAAGCTAATACAAACACATAAAAAAACAATTTGTTTAAAATTGTGTACATCATTTTAGACAGTCCGTTAGTATCCTGTTCTTTAAAACTGAGTGCCTTACTTTTAGCCAATTTAGTGCTGTATGCTTAATCTACATGCATTATCTTTGTCTGGTGGGGTGTGTCAGGTGGAAGAGAATACACAGACACATATAACTTAACTGTGTCTGCTGTGGTTCAAATTAGATGCCACAGAAATATCCTTTAACCTTTCTCTTAAGCCTGTTACAACCCTAATCCCTCACAGTCACCCCTCCACCCTTCCCGTTCATTCGCTTGCTGTAAGTCCCTTAGTGGTGAAATGCAAATCTGCACTGCAGGGCCCACTAAGCTGCTTTCAGTGCCTTGTTCCTTAAAAATGTGGAACTGCTACAAGGCCAAACACTATGGTTAAAAAAAAATATTTGCCCTATATCACGAGAATGGACTGCCAGGTTGTTGAAATGTTGCCTTGATAGTGACCTTTTTTTTTGTTAAAGTGTGATGATAAATTCATTCTGAAGTTAGTTTGAGCTAGTTTCTTCAAATAAACTAAAGTATTGCATGTGCATTGTAGCTAGTTTGCAGCTCCACTACTACAAATGTCCTACAGTTAGGCTTGCTAGAACTTTGGTTGCTTTAATTCATTTTCAAAGCTTTAAAAGCTGCAACATGACACAATCTCCTGTCCTCTCCCTTTGTTTGCTTGACACATTGTACTAGGAAGAGCAGATCACATCATGCAGGCTGACAAGAGACTTTGTAACAGTTCTGTCTCATAAAGCCTGGTTGTAGCTCTCTTTTGCTGCCATCTTATTGCCTCACTGGCGACTGAAGATCCACATAATTTAGAAAATGTCACTTGATGCAGGACTGTAAAGAGCGAGTAACTGCATGTTTTAAGTCCATTGATGTAATTGACACCCATAGGGCACAGATTTACCCTAGAGTCATTTGCAAGCTTCTTAATCTTCAATGGACACAGTGGAAATGACAAAGCCCATTACCACAATTACCTTCACAGTACGTCTGTCAACCACTCTGGATCCAGCATGTAGACATAAAAAAACAGCACTTTCTCTCATATGCTGGAAAATGTTACTAGCTAGCTTTTTTGATTAATGTAATGAATTCCCTTTATGATTATAACACTCAGCACTGATACTGCTCTAATTTGAAATTTGCTGTTTTCTTAGTTGTCAAAAGGCACGGCATATACTATGCTCTATTTTGCTTCAGCTGGGGCTACACTCTTGGCTAGCCTAAGGCATTAGGTTCAGTTATTAGGTTATAAGGTTTATTAGGTATTACCTATTACCTAATCCTAGTAAGACAGAGAGAGAAAAATTAAACAAGATTCATTTGAAAAAAGGTGTACACTCACACACAAAATATTTTGAACTGAAAAATGGTCTGTTATTTTTCTGCTTTCTCAAAATGTGAAGTCAACTTGGGGCCTCATCTTACTTGTTACCATTACAGAAGAAAGAGGTTTGACTACATCATTTTTTTCCCCCCAAGACTGAATCCCAGGCTGATTACCTTGCTTTACTGAGACAAATCTTTTGTTGGCGGCTTGAAAAACTACTTGTGGATGACTCTCCTCAAGATCAAACAGCTCATCTTTTCCAGGCTTGGAGCATCGGCCAGATCGCAGTGTTCCTGTGGGACCCACTGGGGTCAGATATTTCCCATCACAGTCCTTAAAGGCAAGCTTTCCAGATTTCAGCTCCAGAGTGAAGCTAGTTGTATTGGTGTTCTCCTTCACCAGTTTGCCATCATTGCTAAGGAAGCGACTGTCACAGGTCTTCAGGCTGTATTTGCCATCCAGGTATACCAAGGTGACAAGGGAGTCCACTCCCCAGGGAATGTTGCTGTCCACTGAGATCTCTCCATCTGAGGCTGACAGATGGGCATAGCGCTTACGTGCTACACTCAGCAGGCTGGCCTGTGGGTGTAAAGCCAAATGGACGGACCACAGCTCTTGTTCTCCAATGACTTGGGCAAAGCAAGACAGGTAGTCTGCTGAGCCTCCAAAGTAACGCAGGTAAGGTTCTGACTGCAGTGCCCAGCGACCATCAGACTGGGGCACAATAAGGAAACGGCATTCAGGGTCAGGTTTCTCTGCCCCACATGTGATCTTCCCATCTTTGTCAGAGGCAAGATAGCGTCCAAGGTGACTGCGTAGGAAGACCACCTGGCCATCTTGATCATCCTGTTCTAAGGTCCAGATCTGTTTCTTTTTCATGCTGATGCCTGAGGCATTCACCTTGAAGCCAAATGCCTCAGCTGTCAGGTAGCGGTTCTCATAGTTGATGAGGCCAAACTGCAGCTTCAGGGCCCTGCTAATTCCGTTCGGAGGCATGCTTGATTAGGCCACACGTAGAGATTGTTAGTAAAGAGGTTTAGGACGAACAAGGGAAAGGGTAATGAGGGAAAGCAGGCATGAGACTGAAAAGCAAAAAATAAAATGCTTGATATCTTCTCTCTTCTGTCTCTCAAGTTGTAAAATAGCTCCACTGATCTCCCGTGATTGATTTGTGTCGTGTTCCTTCTTTCTCCTGTCACTTTCTCTCTTTCCCCGGGGAGTTTGTGCAGGCACTTGCTCTCTGTTCCTTAATGAGTTAGGATTAAAATCAGCAGGACGCAGCACCTCAATCCAACAAGCCGCTGACGTCACATACCAGTGCACCAACCTCCCCTCCTCCCTCTTCTTTTCCGGTACACAGAGATTCATTCGCTATCTCCTCCATATCTTCCTCCTACTCTCATCTCCTTCTTTTCTTCCCTTACCCTTTTCTTCCTTCCCTGTAACTCACACTGACACACTCATTTGTCAACCTGACTCCCTAACGGTTGTTACTCTCATATTTAGGTCCATATACTAGTAGCCCAGCCATCCAGCCCTAGGATTATCCTAGCTTTGATCTGCTGGTGAGCCACAGCCTAATTGGAAAATGTCCAGAGAACAAAGTTGCTTTTGGTTTTTCTCCACTTCTCCTTCTCTTTTGAGCCCATTTTGAAACAGATAGCATCTGAGATTTAATGATACATGAATCAGTTTACAAAAGCCTAAACTTAAACACATTTTAAGGAACATTTTTTTCTGTGAATAAATGTTCTGCTTGTTAAAGGTTTGATGTAAAGATTAAAATTGTACTCACAAAGAGCCTCTTTGACTTTGCACTGAACCAGGGTCAATGTACATGGTTGACTGAGTCTAAACTCCTAACGTGGTACAAAGGTTTCTTTCTTACATTTGTCACCACAGTTTTGCCACTTGCAGACCCAGAGTAGATATATAACACCATCATTTTTGTTTGTCATTAGAAATATTTAAATTTGTGAAGCCTGTAAGCATAGCTAGGAGGAATTTAAATAACACATTTGAATGTGCGAGCATTGCCCATTTGCCTTTCCTTCACTTTGACTTTGTTGATTTCTTACCTGATCCACCTTTGTCATTCAGTCAGTCAATTGATGAAAGGGGACGCAACTCAGTGTCACATGACCTTTGTCACAGTACACACTCAGATCAACCTTTGTAATAGCATTACTACCCTCTTTTACTAAGGTTCCTGGGGATTTTGAGGGTAATACCAAGGAGAACATATTGTAAATACCCAAACCACGGAAGTGTGTGATTTGTACTAGCACAAAGTAAATCCTGGTGGTATTATTTCAACTTGAAAACCTTTAAAGGCAAGTGCTCTTATATTTTTACCTTGACAGTTACAGTGATTAGCATAGTTATTCCAGACCACCATAGGGGTTAACGCTCTAATTGTAATCTAAGTACAAAGGTAAGCTTAAAGCTAAAAAGAAGCTGTTTGAGCAGCACAAGCATATGTAACATGTTTATGTATACTAAGCACCTAAAGGACAGTATCCTGTTTGTTGGAGTTTAAGTCCAAATCACTGTCAGGGTGTGGAACCCAAATCTCCAGAAGGGTGTTTGTGTTGGGAGACAGTCTAGGTGTGCAAAACTTTCAATGCGCATCCTGTGAACTATTTGTCAGATGATTGAATGGCTTAGACACACCTTTCTGACATCATAGGTTATAGTTTCTGTAACTTTCCAAAACAGATAGTCCAACATTCACACCCACTTCACGCAGTGATTGGACAGCTGTGCCGAGTTGAGAAAGAAGCCAAGGTTCTAACTCAGTCTCATTATTCATTTTGTTACACAAAGGCTTTCAGGCAAATGGCGCAGTGTAACACAATACATTCCTTTTAGGAGTGTGTGTCTCAAAATGTGCTGTTATTTTCACATTAACATATTATCACATTTCTTCTCTCTGTGTTATGGTGAGTTCATACTCTGCCTTCTGGTGGGACTTTTAAGAACAACTATAAACAGTGTCATATACTCCACTTCTAATCTATTTAATAAAATGGACATGATAAACTAACAAAGTACAAAGGAAAGCACAGCAGTTATGATATATTATGGTAGAAAATCTGTGCACTGACTTAAAAAATAATTACCAACGTTTCCAAATGATCTCAATAAATATGTACATGGCTTAAAGAGACCAGTTATAAAATCACTTCCTATCTATCTATCTATCTATCTATCTATCTATCTATCTATCTATCTATCTATCTATCTATCTATCTATCTATCT
>JAPZDZ010000009.1:9421360-9459116 GCA_029783805.1 Acanthurus tennentii | reverse complement strand
ATCCCTTTTCATCATGGGTGAGGCTATAGAGCTAGGCCAGATCAGGAAAGATGTTCTGTGTGTGTGTGTGTGTGTGTGTGTGTGTGTGTGTTTGAGCTTAAACTGCTGCACATGTGTGTCTTCAGCACCCTGAAAGGTTTGCAGTGTGAATGTGCGTCAGTTTTTGTCAGCCACCTGCACACCAGGATATGGGAGATATTTCTCTGTTTCTAATTTTTTCTCTGTGTCTTTTTTAGCTATCAAGCAGCTTTCACAAGGGAACATATTAAATCAGTCCTACCTGTTAATCAAATGTTCCTAGGGTCTACTCCAGACCGTAAGGGACGGATTGGCAATCAACTTTGACAGAGGAGCATCTTGTTCACTTTACACAGCTATTATTAAGTGTAAAATTAACATTTTCATGTTTAATAGAAGTAATGCTCAATGACAGAAGGGCTTAGATACATACTGCACTGGCGCACATACTACTATGTCCATAAAACCATAGGTTATACATTTTATATGAAGTCAACACCTCTATATTGGGTCACCTTTACAGGCTGCACAAGAAGGTAAAAGATAAAAAATATCTTTTACATCACATCAAGAATGTATGCAAATTAACAACCACATGCACACTTATCCGGAAATTGAGCCACAATTACTGAAGTGCAAACAATGCCACTCTTTGCATAATGTACAGAGCGGGAGGGACATTTACCCAAGGTGTACAAATGGATTTATGAACTAACCAGCTTCATCTCAACTGCTTTAAATGTCTTTCCATTTGTTTAGCCATTTTAATGTAAGATCATGCTGGCAGGAAAAAAAAAGACAGCAGCATAAGCTGACTCTTGCAACTGTGCAATGTTTGACATGTGATCACTTAAAATGTTCTTTAATGAAGAAAATGAGTACATTTTTGCTCAAGTAGTGGAGGCACCAAATGTGACACATAGTTTAAGAGCCAACTACACATTCGGCATGGCCTTGTGCTGTTCTGACAGGAGCCTTTTAACAGTCCAATGTTTTGAATTGGTGTTATCTTTAAATGTGGAAATGTGCTGCTTTGCAACGTTCTGGTTCTGCAACTGCATCAATTGTCCATGATTATCTTTTTTTGCTCTTGCATCTGGAAATGCATCTCCTTTTTGAGAAGGGATGGGCATTTCAAGTCAAAATTCACTGGAAACTAATCACTTATTCTTCCAAAATGCTTCATTACTCTTTGTTATTGCAGCCAAAGTAAAGCAGATTATTTAAAACATTAGTTGGTATTATGACTGCATTGCAGATTGTGACGCCGCTAATGGTGACTTAACTGGTGAACTGCCAACCCATACTGGACACCTCCCTGCTTTCTCGACATCACCCAGGCACCATCATAAACTTGGTGGATCTCAGACATGCCTCAGCTTACTTGGTCAGATTTATATTGATAATAGACTGACCATCACTTTAATAGACTGAGCATCACTTAAATCTGCGGTGGTCATCACAAACAGCAATTCTGTTATTTTCAGAGTTTGTTTATGAACAAAACAAACAACCATGGAGATATTTTCTTTGTCAGTAGGATCCCTTCATCTGCCTTGATTGCAAATGATGAATCCCTAATGTCTTTCACAATTGCTTCAGTTTCAACATTGCTCATTATGCAAATAAGCTGATTTTGCATCTCATGACTTGTGTTGCATTTCACTGGAACTGACTTCACAAGTTTTGCCAACTCAGGGTCCTTGTCTATAGTTAAGATCAAATAAAGATTAAAAAAGGCCCACTTCCTCCCTCGGAAATATTAAAAAATGCACATCTCGTCGTAAACCAGAAACCCCATGACATCAGTAACACTAGGAACACAGTACAGATTTCTCTGGAGCTGATCTGCATTCACTAGGGTTGAGATTTGTTTCCCTCACTTCCCATTCTGTTCTCCTTTTTCCACTTACTAAAAAAGGCCAAGTGTTCCTTGGAAGTCCCTTGTTAGTCACTGCTGTGAGTTTCCAGTAAATTACGCCTTTTCTAGCGAAAGTTTTGTCACATTTGGACTGATAAGAGCAAATGTTTTACATGGGTAACAAAGGGCAGCTTCCAGCTTTATGGAACATTAAAACCACTCTTGTATTTACAGAGAGATATGAAGGATATTTGTCAAGTTTTGACTTACACAGGCCCATTTGCTCTCAGATCATCAGGAAAAATGTTAGTCGCCATGTGTCGCTTAGCCCTAGCAGCATCATTGTCCTCAGGAATACTAATGTCACCTCCATGGCTACAGCTTGTCTGAGTGTCATCATTGGCTTCTGCTCTGTAATCACTGCCATGATTGCCAATATGGGTGTTGTTTCATTCCACTTACTTGTGTCCATATGTATTGATCAGTGCCTTTGGCTACATGGCTGTAAGTTCAACCTTTTAAAATATATGATAGGCTGGTCATACAATGCAGATATGGTCATTGTTTTTAATTGGCTAGGCAGGGGGGTGTTTTTCTTTTATAGAAATGTTTTATGTTGTATGCTCTCTGTTTTGTGCTTTTTTACATGACAGTGTTAAGTCTTTCATTATCAAACTGCACAGCTTAATTTTGCTCACAGCTTATTTTAGTGAGACAATTAAGCTGAGAGGGAACAATGACCTTTGCGGACGGGCCTGCACCCTTAGGACCCACCCAAAATGCTGATGCTGAATGTTCTATAAGGTTATTCTTTATTCTTTAAAAATAGCAGGGTGCTATACTGACGTATGGTGCTTTTTTATTTTTTCCTTTATAAATCTCCTCGTTAGTGGTAACTAATTTGTTGCACCATATAAATGCAATTAGCTGAAAGGGAATGGAACAGATGCAGGGAAGAAGGAGGGTGGCGATTATTCTAGCAATATTTTTTCTGCACCATCTGATCAAAAAGCAATGCAAAGTAACCAAGTAAAAGGCCCATATAGTGAAAGGGTGCAGAGTTCCGCAGCATTTTGAGCAGTGGTACACTGGCCTGTGTGAAACATTGATGATAATTATAGATTTTGTATACTGTTCCCGTATTGTCATTCAGATCACTCAGGTCAGAATTACTGCACATATATACCATAAGATTTTACCAGATCTGATGTTATTAATCATTTTGTACGGCGGTACTGTGTGATATTTTGTGAGGCGGCACTGCATGTCATGCTGAATGAAACACCTCTAATCATGCATACACAAGCACAACTTGAGAGGAGGAGACTCACACGCACACTGATCCCAGTTCACTTGTATAGACATGAAGGAATATAGAGTATATAGAACCAGACAGGCCCATATTCCACTGGCCCCAAGCTGTAGCTATTGTATTGTGATAAATGGAGTGTCTCCTGTCCCTGTAGCCACAAGGCCCTGTAGCAGCCCGCTGGGAGCCTGAGGATGCTTGGTGGCCTTTCTCCCTGGTTTCCTGTCTCCTGACTCAGCACTCGCTGTGCACACCAGCAGAAAAAAATAACATGCAAAGGGTAAAAATAATTCACTGGAGATTCATGGTATAGTATGACCCTAAGGCAGTCAGTTAGACAATAGTCTTTCTTTTACCTGACAGCAAGCTAGGCAAAGTGTTTCACAGAAAGGATCATCATGCTTTGCAGGATAATGGCCCCTATGGATGATGTCATGTCAGAGCAGAATATATAGGGTACTTGTGCCAAAATGATAAAAATGCAGTATGTTTTGTGACATACTATAAAAGCCCCATTTCATTGTAATGATGTTTGTGCCAGTTTATTCTAGATCATCTGGATATGATTGCTGCTTGTTTAAATCACCACAAAACTACATCCCATACGGAGACACTTAATCAAAAGCTAAACTTGGCAAATTTGTCTTGTGGTTTGAAGACAATCTCTGACAGTTGCCCCGGCTGACTATGCCCAGAAGCAACTCTGGCACTGAAGGAGACTGAGCTTTATGGCAACAATGGCAGGCGTGCCAGCGGAGTTAGGCAGTCATCATGGTAGCGACCATGGTGGGCTGTCAGAGAGAGCTGTGTGGCAGCGCTGTGTGGTTGAAGCGCCTGCTCTCTTCATAATGGAACAGCTGTTTGGAGCGCGGTGCGCCAGGGCGCTGGAGCACAGAGTAAATAGAGGAGAAGAGCAATGTAAACAGAGATGGGATGGAGGGAGCTGCTTCCCTGCTACCGTGAAAGGGGGTAAACACCCCTGAGATCTACACGGAGGGGTTGTCGACACAGGAATGCACAAACACCACTACACAGGAAGGTGTGGAAAGAAAAAGAGGGTGCATTATGAAAAAACGAAGCAGCAGTGCTTTACCCCAGCGTCAGGTTTCCATACATTACCTGACCTCTATATTTTTGCTTTGATGGGATGGATAATTACAAGAGTTGAGGCGAGAATCATGCCTTGGAGATCAATCCCAATTTCTCAAGTTTTAAATCTTCATACTAAGAAATTGGTTAATTATCAGCCAAATGCCCTGATGTAATTTGATTTGGTTGCAGCTGATTAATTGAGCCCAGAGCTGATCTCCCTCCTAAGAGGGCCAAAGGTCTTTATTATTTATGAGATATAGAGCTTTTCCAGCTGTCCTCCTCTTACAAATGAGATAGTACAAGAAGGCGCCTGACCCCTTTTATGACAGGCTGTAACTTTTCCTGCTTTTGTTGGGTCAGTAGGCTGCGGACAGTGAGAGAACGACTGCAGCTGTTGGCACAGTGTTGTTTTGTAAAGTGGTGAGAGGGACACAGGAAGACATCCATACATGTGAGACCGAATCCAGATTCATGCAGGTGTTGCAGTTGATTTAGGAGACGCAAATGACAACCAGCTCCTCTCACAGTGCAAATTGGCATAGCTGACTACTTTTGACCTTTCTGTTTTTTTCACAGCTGGGTCATGTGCACAGAATTGAGGCTATAAAAGATTTGATTATTTGAAATTGGACCCATACAAACAGAAGCATCTCCCATTCCAAATGCACATCTTACATTTTCTCCAAACCTAAACTAAGAGGACTTTTTACATTATGTTATGAACACAGATGAACAAATCAATTTCTCCTCAATATTTCCTTTTGTTTATTTATTTATGGGGAAACTATCATTGTATCACAACAGAAGGAGAGAAAGTGTTAGATTGATGGCTTTGCATAAAAAAAGACGTGACACTATCATAACCCACAAAGCAAAAAAGAGGAAAGACCCTGAAAATGAGTCATGAGTTTCTTATTTTGTCAGCACCATGTAAACAGGGTGGCGATATTACATCAGAGTATGTGAGCAACATATGTAGTGAGAAGCAACAGTAATCCCGTGTAATACTGTGAAAAGCTCTTTTAGCATAGCTGATACAGAATCTTTACAAGCCACTATTAATGAGCAACAGAGAAATGGATTACGGGTGGCATGGCTGGATCTGGGCCATGGCAAGCAATACACAGCACAGTTAGTGAAATGACTGTGTGTTGGCACATGTGTCTACGCGACACACGAGTATGCACTAGTCCAGCGTGTCCCTCCGAGGAAGTGTAGGTATTTGCAAACAGCAGGTGGTTCAGCGTTCACCTTTGAAAGCCGTCCATCACGCGTGCTGTAAACATGCACACACATTCAGCTTGTGGAGGTTTCATCCACGTAAAGTTATTCAAAGGTTCCGTCTTGAATCCATCACTGAACAGAATTGTGTTGTTTCCTTTAAGCATTTACAATTTTTAAATACACTACCATATTTTTTTCTATTCTGTTCTGCTAGTTTAGTCATTCCTTATTGATCCCTATAGGGATATTCATTCTCTGCCAAAATCCCAAGTATATGGAGCAGTGGGCAGCCACTGTGCAGTACCCAGGGAGTGCTGAGCCAGCCCCTCAGTCAAAGGCACTAACAGAAGAATTAAATGAACATGCATGTTTCAATGTTGTAGAAAAGTGGAGGAAACCCACATAAAAAAGGCCTTATAATGGCCAAGAATCGAGCCCAAGACTTTCTTACTCACTGTTACTTTTACTTACTGTTAAGTGACAGTGCACAATGGGTCCTTTCTAATTCTTCATTATCTTTATGAATCCAAGTGTAGACATCACAGCGGCTCTGTCACTATGAGGCTGAGTTACTTCTGCATACAGTACGAATGGGATTATTGTAAAATTGCAACAATTGTAACTGATATGCT
Organism: Acanthurus tennentii; assembly: GCA_029783805.1. NCBI lineage: Eukaryota > Metazoa > Chordata > Actinopteri > Acanthuriformes > Acanthuridae > Acanthurus > Acanthurus tennentii. The sequence goes on along the minus strand of JAPZDZ010000009.1, from coordinate 9,452,980 downwards.
AGAAAACTAAAGATCAGGTCCTCAGTGCCCTTTAAGAAGAAGCAGTCAGCATGTGAGTGATCTGTTTGTCCTGCTCCTTTCTCCCAGCACCTTGTTAAGACCCAGGACCTCACCTCAACCCTACACACACAGAAACACACACACACACACACACACCGGGCTGTCTGTCCCCTGTTCAACCCCCTCACAGTTAGAGGCCAGACAGGGTCAAGCAGAGGGCGAGACATTTATGAGGTGTAGATATTTGTGCAGGAAGGCATTCCTCCTGTTGACACTGAGCAACACAGTCTGGATGCTGAATGAGCTGAACCAGACAGGCACTGAAAAGTAAAGCTGGCAGACCAGTCTGTTGTGTAAGGGGTCATAGACTCCGGGTTATAGATGTTAAAATATGTAAAGATATTTGGTTGACCTGCTCTAGTGACTTTATCTTTCCCAGATACAGCATGTTTAGGTGGCTTAAGAGTGCATAGTTTGCTAAAAACAACTTAAGTATAACATAAATTGCCCTAATGTGATTGCTGATGAATCTTATTTTGACTGTCTAAGCAAGGGGTAATGATGCAAAACCTTCTCAAAACATGATAATGACCTCAATACCCACACACACCCACTCTTAACCCTTTCTTCAGCTCTAGTGGTGAGGAGAGCCCTCCTGCCCCCGCAGTGCTGATGTAGCAAAGATCAGGGCTCAAATGCAGGGCAGTGGCCATAGTCAACACTAAAGGTTGTGGTGGTAAACAGAGCTGTTTGTGTTCACTAGGCTGCTTTTGGAGATGACTGATGTTGCCATTAGCCCCTCTCTGGGCATCAGGGGGAGGGGTGGCAGAGCTGGGGCTCCATGCAGGACAAAAAGACCCCTGGGGCTGCACAAAAAGGTCACTGACCCGTATTGTGTCTCCTTTAGGCCAGGCCTGTGGTTGTTTCACTGATTCAGGTTACATAGATTGGCTTTATCAAAGCTGATGTGCATGTATGTGAATGGAAAGATGCTGTAGGTTATGGATGGTGTGGTGGAGTAGAGGGTTACACCTGTTTGTCCAGACCCTGATTGGAGAAGGGCTTATATTACTGCTGGCATTTTGTGCACTACTGTGTGACACAAATTCATAATAGGTTAGCATTGATTTTATAAAAAATAAAGAAGAAAAAGAAAAGGAAAAAAGAAGTGTTTTAAGTCTGCTGGCTTATTGTGTGATGTAGTGTGGTTTATGGTCCACTAGAGAGCGCCCTCCTTTACATCTTTCCTTGATTTAAGAGATGTAAAAATTCATATATAAACCTTTTTATTCTGATGAGAAACAAACATTTAGTTTGAATAAAATCTTACATTTTTTATGGTAGTAATTCATTTATGAAAAAAATCTTGATCCTTTATCACAGATGTAACTTATAAAAACTGCAGCACAAATACAGAAGTTACACATTTACAAATCTTGAAAACATTAACACACTGAGAGCTGACAGACTTGTGTAAGGGCTTGGGACAAAATGGTGGTTTTAGTTAGCTTTTGGCCTATCTCCTAGTTTTCTACCTCACAGGTACACCAACAAAGAACCAAATCAATTTAAAAGAAAATAGGCAAATGCACTTTACCAATGAATCTCGGAAATTCACATCTATCTCTGAATCAGTCAACATCATATTTACAGAGCTTGGCAGCTAAACCCTGTAGGCTTTATTTGATGCTGTGACAGATCTGTCTCTATTTACTAAGGAACTCAAAGCTCACATAAACTTAGTCTAGCCAGAGACACTTACATCAAAGGATTTATCGCAACAAATAAAAGAATTTGGCAGAAAAAGGATCTTGTGCTTGGTGCTTTACAAATGAATCCAAGTAGCCTCAAAAAGGAGATCACATTAAAACTCCCTAAGGAGTATAAAAAAACAGAGACCAGCACACACACATAAATGAGATATGTGATATGCATAATGCACAGCAAGGCAAGAACTGCCATCACTGCATCTAGTACACAATAAGAAACTAGAACAGGTGGGAGCTGGGGGACATTATGACAGAAATCAACAATGTGATATAGTGTATAAGAAGTATAACAAGCAAGGGAAGCACAAGAAGAATGAGTGCTAGTTTGTCATAAAGACTCATTGACATGTTTGCTCGCCTTCTTGGGGATCGTTATTGTCACATAGTACTGATGACATACGAGATGAAAGTACTTCCTCTGAAGTACTAACTTTGTTTGAGTTAATGGGTAAACTTTTGTCTTTTTTTTCTTCCTTTAAATGCCAACAAAACTACCTTACACATTTGTGGAAAAGGGCACCAATGCACATGGAGAACTGTAGTTTGTTTTTAAATGTTGTCTCTTCTGTTGCAGTTTTGTGTCGTTTAATCCTATTTGCATTACAAATTTCAATGTATTCTTTCTTTCAAAGCAGTATCTTAGTAATCTTATAAAACCTTATTCAGTTTGTCTATTCCAGAATCTAAGGAAACTCTGAATTGTGTCACCCTCTTTGTTTTGGTCACCTACACAAAGGAGTGGCTTTCTAATGTTTAGTGCAGCACAGTTAAATCACACACACTAATAGAGACACTATAATTGGTGATTGTGGTAACACTTTTACTGCTCTTTGTGTTTTGCTATTCCTGTGTTTAGAGCAGAGCTAAATAATTGCTTTTAAATTATGAGGAAATATTTTGAAATTAGCAGTACCGGTATTATAGTAGATCCAAAAATGCTGTGTTCAACATAAATGTGTTGATGGAAAATGGCAGGTGCGGTAAGATGGAGGGGACACAGCCAGAATAACAGAATTAATTCACAAAAGGTTTGTGGATGAGAAGAATCCAGTGTTGCTTTATTTCTTTTCACTAGATGGCCTCTAAAAGACCAGTTTTACTTAAGAAATGCAAATGCAACATCACACCAAGAAAAACAATGTCACATTCTCATAAAGCGCTCTTGGCATGAACAAACAGCAACAATGACAATAAATAAAACGTTGGCGAACAAAATAAAACTTTGTGAACAAAGAATACTCAGGATTGCATATTAAACAAGACAAAATAGACAAAATGTACTTGGCACAAATTAAATAATCTTAAGTAATTTTCAGATTGAGTGAACCTACACTATGTCCATTGCTTTGTGAATCTGATTGTCCTTCACAGTTAGCATTGAGTATGTGCATGTACTGTACAAAATAGACACAGATGGCTGATGAAACTAAATTAGAGTAATTCCAACAAATTGTCAGTACTCAACATCTTACTTTGTCAGTACCTTGACCTTCATAATTACACTCCCAGGTGGCCTTTTGCTGCATATGTTTGCACTAAACAAAACTGCAGGTACATGTGCAAGAAACCATTGTCACAATGCAGAGCCAATACATATGCACATAATGGATGACAATTATTCTATAAGTTACCAGTGATTTTTGATTTGACTCTAGTACAGGTGCTTGACTTATGTTAAATTTAAATAAAGGAAATAATGTTTTAAAGACACTTTGGTATTTGGTAGGTCATAATGTGCTGAACTACGCAGTCATGAGTGCAATGCACATTTCACACATTTTCAATGAGAGACCCAGTCTTGTTCTAAATTGATTTGTGTGGACATGATTATAGTGATGCCAGGACACTCATCACACACAAATATTGTGTCAAAATTGTTTACTCATATCATTAACCTAGAATCATTTTAGACCCATGATTGCAGTCTAGTGGGATCTGCCTTTTGATGATGACCAACTGAGAGGTACATAAATAAAAAAGGCGTTTTTAAAATAGGATAAGATAAAATGTGAAGTAACAGAACACTTTTACAAAAAGCCACTTGACCTATTTTTTTAACAGGATGACCCCTCTCTCTCAGAAAGTAAGTCCTGTCCTGTTATAAACTAAATCCTTCTGTCTTTGTTTGTGCTCTGTCTGTCTGTCTGTCTCAGCAGGGCATATGCAGTGCAACACTAGCATCTCCAATCTTGACTTTTCAAAGAAAAGGAAATACAACGTAATGTATTCTACACCCATATAAAAATAAATCGCAAACATGGAAAGATACATCTCATATATACAATAAACTCCTATATAAAATAGCTTTTATGTACATATAGACAACAGACAACAATACAATAATTGAACTGTACAATGTACACCTGAACAGTTAAGACAGGCGAGAGGTACTGAAGTGTATGGCTTGATTGGGAAAATTCAAAATATTTACAGACATCAACTTTACATGCTTTACATGTTTTTAACATCCCTGGAATGAAGAGGTCTCGTGAGAGCCCCATGCCTCACTTTCGTTTCCATTCCCTTAGGTAAGGCTAACCTTGAAAGAATTGGTCCGCAGAGACTACTCAGCCTCATGGTATTTTGCACAGTCAAAAGCACTCTCAGCTCTCCTTTGGTGACATATGATAGGAGCTAGAAGCATGAGTCTTAAAACCAGTTTTGAAGCTGTCAGTCACATGGATCCATTAAAAAGAGATTAGTTAGACGACTGAAATGCCATTTATTGAATTTGCCCAGGGTGACCCAGACATTCTACTATTTCTTCTTGAATGGATCAACCAGTTATGGACATCACCTTTACTTCCACAAAGGTTAGACGCCAATAGACTCCAGTGTGTAACCTCAGACAGCCCTGCTCTGTTGCTGACATTTAGTCCATGGGTCCTTGAGGTATACCCAAGGAACACTTGTTGTCTTCTGAGGCTCGAGGGTCTTGGTGGTAAAAGTCATGGACTTTTATCATTCCTCCACAGGAGTCCTTCAGTAGTATCCTCATGGAGGTTCAGCACAGGATGGAAACCCCTTCAGCAGTGACCAGTTGACCAGAGGTGGGGTCATACGTTCCAGCCAGGTAGTAGAGGTCTGGGGAGGTATTGTTCGGCTTCTGATTGCGAGTCAGACACTCATACTCCTCCCTGCTCACCACCTGACACTTATGAGAGATTGTCTGGACGTCATTCTCATCCTCATGACATGACTGGTACAGGGCATGCTAGATGAAGAAAAGACGGGGTTAGCTTTAACATTATATTTATGTACCAAGAAAGAAAGAACAATGCCTTGTGAGAGTTTTTATAGGCTAAATTGACGTGCAATCTCCAAAAATTGTCTCCTTCATCATAGCCCACCTTGCCATCTCGATGCCTCTTGCCTAGCTTGGTCTCCTCAGGATGGTAGAACCACTTGACTTTGACCACCATGCTGGAAGTCCAGGATTCCCAGAAGTTCTCAATTCGACCCACATATGGAAGGTTAGGGCGACCAGCAGAGAGAAACACAGCACAATCTCCAACTCTCACAGTGTCTCTGCCTCGCACGATGGCTTTATAGAAAAGCTTCCTGGCCTTGCCCTTTAGACCTCGTCTCTGTGGAGAAAAAAAACAGTTTAAACAATCTGCTTTTCTAATCTCTCCTGACCTACATAAAAAAGACCGACAAATAAATGCAACATCCATGATATCCAATAGAAACATTATTATTTTCACCTGCGTAGGGTTTCCTGACCACCTCCACATTTGTCGTCCTGCAAGAAACGCAGACATCTTGGGCCTTGGAATAAATGAAGTTTCATCTGGAAGCATCCTATGTTTCTTTACAAAATCCTTGGATGGTTTAGAGGGAGAGCCAGTGCATTCTTTTCTTTTCAGTGATTTGCTGTGGGAGACTTGGTCAGGGGGGGCACCTTTGGCATTGGAAATAGCCACAGCTTTGGCCACAAAGGAGTGCTGGTGTGACCTTGAAGAAGTGGAAGGTTCAGATGGTTGCATGATCCCCCGGTGGGAGGACAGACAACTCTGAAGCATCAATGTAGAACCGTCCTCATCATCTGAGCTGTAGGAGGAATCATTGTCAGAAGAACACAGGCTGGAACTGGAGAGGGAGCCTGAAGAGGAGGAGCTTGATGAACCAGAAGAGGAAGAGGAGACAGAAAGACGAGAAAGGAATCGGCCAGCCGTCCTTAGTCCTCCTGATGCCGCAGCCAGTGAAGCACTCCTCCTGTCTTCTTCATCATCATCCAGATCAGAATAGGAGCTGTGACACTCTCTGTGGTAGCCGAAGCCCAAGTCACCATATTCACCTAGATGCAGAGAATGGGAAGGCTTTCTTTGAGGCGTGGTTCCTTTCACAAGAAGTTCTACCCTGGAGGCACCACCCTTTTTGTTGTCTTTAACCAAAAGGACTGGGTGAGAGTAGGCCTCTGTCCTGGGCATACTAGTCACACTGGAAGATCCACCTCGCAATAGCAGAGCCTTGCTATTCTTTGTCTTTGGGGAGGTTACACCTTCATGATCTAACTTGACCAGGAACTCTTGTCCAGACTTCTTGCTCCTTGGCATTACATGGTCATCTTGCTTGCGCTTCTGACCATACAACCCACTCCTGGGACCCATAGATAAACCTGGACTTGGCCCAGAAGACTGAGTGCAGAAGGAGGAGTAACCATTTGCAATGCTGCTGAAGGAGTCCACCTCAAAGGAGCTGCTGCTGAAAAGGCCTTTGGCTTGGGTGGACATCAGTGGTTGAGTCTGAGGCAAGGGAAACAGGTCATCCTCCTTCCCTCTCAAAGCCTTCCTGGGTGCCCCATTGAGCTGAAAAAGGTTGTCAGATGTCCGCTTTCTAGTGTTGGCCAACGAAGGCCAACCAAGGAAGGATGAAGCATATTTATTTGCATTCTCAGCCTGCTGTTGCAGCTTTTGTTTTTTCCCAGAACCCTTTGGTCTCCCTAGAATAAGGAAAAGTGATCTTTTAGCAACACATTGTAAATGAAATCACATGAATGTGTATCACTTTACACTGACCAGTTTATTTGGTACAGCTGTCCAACACAAGAGCCCCATAATAAAATCTGTGAAATCGGATTATCCTTACCTGGTCTTCTTTTGTGAACAGTTAGAGTTTGGCTGTTGATTACAGTGTTCATAGCGTTGAATCTGTCAGACGGTCTGTCACTGATGGGGGCCTGCTCCAAACTCGAACTTCTCTTGGCTGATGTCACGCTGGGTACCAGCAGAGCAGGAGATGACTCCCCACCTAAAGCACAGAGGGAGCAGATTATAAGCAATTACTTAAAGATAGATAATACACTGCAAAATTAAAGGGAATATTCAGAGTTACGCAGAGAGGAGACACCCACAGTGAATCTGGTATCCTGGAGGCAAGAGGCGGATGTTCTGGAGAGAAATCTTCCCTCTGTCTCCGTCATCAAACTCTACCATCACTCCTCCTTGTTTCCCCTCATCAGATGAGCCACCTGTGAGAGACAAAAATTCTCAATTGTTCAGGAAAATGGGCAAATGCTATTAGGTGATTGTATAGATATGCACAGTTGAAAAGAGTACACAAGAAAACACAGATTGAAGAAGCTTATGTCTCACCTCTTCGAACATAGCCCGGATATAAGCAGCGTGAACGCTCGCTCCAGTAAGCACACACCCTGGTTCCTTCAGTGAGCAAAGTCTCCGACTCTGGACGTATATCCAGGACCTGCATGCGAGACCAAAACATAATTAAGATTCATTACAGGCTGTACACACACAGACATACATGTATGCACACACTCACATGCACACAGTGTGAGAGCTATGGAGCATTGTGCATGGGCAGCCACTGTGCCACGTTTCCAAGCGGCACTTATCTCATGCCAATGTGCCAGTCAGGGCTGAAAAGAACGGAAGCCATGATGCAGTAAATCCTGACTTGCTGAGTAATACTAAAGAGAGCCTGAATAGAGGGCTTGTGATTGCAGGTTGCCAGATCCTCCCTCCAACAATGCACGCAGCCCCAGCATCCGCCACTCACTGGGGGCTCTTTCAGGTTGCTTTCATTTACTGTTGCCATGGCAAGGGACCCTTTGACTGATGAGGTGTGGATGTGTGTGTGTTTGTGTGCATGGGGGAAGGAGAGGGAGCACAGTGAAAACCGGGGTATTGGTGTCAGAGTCAAATAAATAGCTTTGGAATAATTTAAAGACAACAAAGTGGAAGCATGGCATAATTAGAACCAGCTGCTATTCGATGAGTGTTAAGATACAACTAAAGTTACCAGAAGTGCTGAGTGAAGAATTGGTATGAGAATAAGAAAATGACACTGCAAGAAGGCTTTGTGAAAAAAACTAACATTGTTTAGTTTGAGCAAACCTACATAGAAGAAGACAGTTGATCAGTCTACAGTTGAATGCCATGGCAACTATTGGCCAACGGGGATATATAGACAAAAAAAAACATTTAGGACCTTTTTTTGAGAGAATTCTACTTAACAGTTAAACAAAAAAGAGTAATTTTGAGCAAAAAAATGTCAATTTAAAAAAAAACAGATTTAATCATGTTTTACATTTCTCAAGTAGTGAAAAGTTTAAGGTTTTAAATTTGCTCATTTACTTTTTACTTAATTATTTGTCCTACTTTATTATTAAAAACATGAAAATTATGACCAGTAACTCCTTATTACTTTAAGGAAATATGTAAACACAATATTTTAAAAAATAAACAAATTAAATAGTTCACATTCATACATTATTTATGTCTATATAATCAACAGGAAATTAAATAACTGTACTTTTAGTTTAAAATTTGATAAATGTATATATTGCTATATTTCATCATTCATAACTTAAGATATTATTTGATCAAACAAAACATTTTAGATGTGATTCCAGCACTGTTGTTGTGCCCTTTTGGCTGCTGCTTCTTTCCTCACTAGAACAACAGCGAAATCCATTAATTCTAGGCATAATCATGCCAGTTAAACTCCGCTCTACTCTTCAAGGGTCTTTATCTCTGGACACTCCATTGTATGCAAATACAGTGTCCTGTGCCCTGTTTGGCAAAAGTGATGATTTATTTCCACAGCTGGAAAAGATGTGAGTTTGACGACTTTGTTTTAGGTGACCCAGCTGTTATTAGTTCACTCAGACTAGTTTTCTCTCTGCAAAAAAATGGAACAAAGGTCACGTGTTGCAGCTTCATTCTAGATGCAGAGGATACCAGGAAGCACGTTACCCAAATAAAAATGAACACCAGCCAAGAATGTGCCGTGGTTTCTACACTGTATAATTATGTCTCATTACATGGATGACTTAGGTAAACTATAATTGTATCTTAACATGAAACTGAGTGAGAATTACAAATCTTGTGGTTAAAAAAAAAAAAATCAACCCCCTAAGATGCAACAGAAAACTGCTGGATAACCCTACATGTTTGGATTGCTTAAGGTCATCATAAAGTATGTGCTTTTTTTTTTACGCTGTTGTGGCTTTGTCCATCTGAGCTTTAAAACAACTTAATCATTTTTGCAGGGAGGAGGGATCTGGTAGCAGGAAGGAAGAAAAGTCTATGCCATCTCCCATTTAAACTCCATAATGTGAATGGATCCAGGTGTTTGTGGGATTATAGTGCCCCCATAGAGAGCTTTGTTTAATGGACATTCACACACAAACACAAAAATCTACCTTCCATATGTTCATATTCATTCAGGAGGGTAAGAGGGCTCTAAGTGAAGCAGTGAGACAGAATAGAAAGGTGAAAGAGAGAAAGTAAAGGGACTGAGCAAAGCTTAAAAAGGCTAGAGGATAATGGAAAAAGGCATAGAGGGTAAAAAGGATGTTTAAAAAGAAATGGAAGTGTTAGATGACCCAAAGACGACACAAGTGATGTTTTTTCTTGTTGGCGCAGCAGGATGAACTTACAGCTTCCTGCAGCAGTTGCTCCAAAGAATAGATTCTTGGTCGGTTTCCTCTTTCACCGTCGATTACAATGCTAAAGCTAAAGAAAAGGCACAGCAGAGAGAGAAAGATGAGACTATTTTCAGATGCTTGTATTATGTTTGCCCTGCTCAATGTCATATGTTACTCCCACTCTGCTGTTGTTAAAGCATCCTTTTGCTCACTGAGATAGAAAAGCCACATTGACATTGAGCAGGGCACGGGATGATGTTGGAATTGTAATTTAAAGAAGGAAGACATCAAGTTGAAAACAGAGAGGGATAGATTTAAAAATGCAAAAACTTAAATATTTAAATATTGTTGTTAAGTTCTAGTCCACTCATGTAACATTCCTCTCTTTGTGATCTTTTTGTGAGAGATCCCCACTCTAATTAACCTTATTACATAATTCATAGTATGATCACTTAATGTCTGGGAGGATGTGTTAGCCTCTAGAATCATTTATTTATTTCTCGCCAGGCCTCTGCTTTCTACATAGAAATGCCATATTGCCAAGTTTTATTTTATTTTATTTTATTTTAGCATAGTTGTAAGGGAAAACCAATTTGTTATCCTTTGATTTTCACCATTAAGCAGTTACAAGGAAGATGTAAGATTAATAACTATAGTACCACATTGCCCATGGAACAGCTCATACACCTTGGTTACAGTTACATGTAGGCCTACAACTAACAGGTTTGGTTGCAGATTTGCTTGAAGATACAAACATTCCCTCTGCTAAACATTTGTCTAGGAGGAAGAGAAACAATTTGGAATTGGTTTTGAAACCTTTTAAATTTCCTTTTAATAAAAGAACATGTTGTAAAATTAAAAAGTGTAAAATTAAATAGATCACTGCTCCATCACTGTCGCTTTTAGCTTTGCTTTTTTCCCACAGTCAGCTCTTTACTTCTTCTCTTTGCTGGTGCTGCTCCAGTATCAGCCATAACCACAAAAATAACATCAAACTAATTTTTTCCTCTTCTGCTCCTGCTTTGCTAGGAATTTTGTAAACATAAGGTCCCTCGGTCTGTGTTCTATAAAAGGTTGAATAAGCTGGGATAAGCATATAGAATAACATATAGAAATAGCCAGTTTCCTCCTAATGGTCTCATTTGCTCATGTAGGTCATTTAAAGGCTCCTTGGATGCATTTACTACTTTCCATAATTAATAAAATAATCTGCGTAAGAAATTTTATTGTTATTTACTATAGTCAGCATTCTCTTGTCAATATGCATCTTTAGAAAACAGTGTGACTTCTTACATGTCTGGGAGCTCTAGTGTGTGGACCCTGGCAGCGTACAGAAGCTCATCCTCCTTGGAGACAAGCACCTTCAGTCCATCAGCTAGGAGTTCTTTGGTCAGGATACAGTTAGGAACTGCACAAGGAAGAGAAAACATCATGATTAATGTCATCAGTACCTAAATTGTCTTCTGCTTATTACGCTGTTGAAGATACCCAGTGTTGTTTCTTACGTTCTGAGCTTTTGTTGTTGTATGAATAGCCGCTGTCCTCCTCTTCTTCTGAAAAACTGCTGCCATCCATCTGAAAACCCTCATCAGCCGCAAAGCTCTCCAGCAGCCGACTCACTGCTCGTCCCTTTGGCTGTAGAAGATAACAGAAGGGATGCCAAGAAGAATAAATGGATGCAGGGATGGATAAAACAAAACAAAATTGGAGATGGAAGGTGTGATAGAAGAGAGAAGAAATTGTTTAGCATGCAACTCAAAGTAGCAATTAACCACAGGGGGGCTTCACAGTGCGTGTACCATCTCATCTCCTATCAGTAGCCATTTTAATATAATATTTTTTCACTCTGTCACAGCAGAAGGTGTGAGCCACCCCCCTTGCCACATCTCGTCTCCCATCCTCTCCTCCCCTAAGAATACTCAGCAGGAGGTTGGGCTATGTGCGATGTGCTAAGTACTTTTAATAGTTCTACAGTAACGATCCTCAGGGTGAGAAATCTAGGACAGTAAATCATCAGCAGAATTGTTAATAGAATGTATGAAGGCTGGCATTTTTTAGCATAGGTTTAAGTTGTGCATTGTTTCCTCGCTGAAGATGGAGTCCTTTTTGAATACACTGTGACTGGTACCTGCTGCTCCTTGCTCCTCCGACCCCTGCTGCCCTCCTCAGTCTGTACCAATGGTGCCCCGACTGACCAGCAACTCCTCCTCTGTTAAATGAAATGATGATGAGTAGTGAGGTTGTGACTAATCACCACAAGCACTCTGTTTATGGTCCCAGCATATACAGGGAAAGCAGGAATGGGTGCAGAATTTGTGCACATAAATTATCGAAAATAACAATTTATGTGCAAGATTATTCAACATTTTAAGTCCTTTGAGGATACAAATTATTAATTCAAGGGAACATATTTCTAATTTGTGAATGTTATTAATTCTAGTTTTCAGTCTGCATGTGCTAATTAAACTGAGGGTATTAATTAAAATTTGTATGTACAATAGTGACCCCAAGAATGGGTTTTTTAATAGCAGATGCTGAGGCCAATAAAGGCGGCTGATGGCTAACACAAATTGCAGATATCAAAACAGGGCAAAGTATTGTATAATTCAACTATTATATGTACATCACACATGGTCATCTTAGCCAGTAATGTTGTTTTTGAACGGATTATTGTTAATTGATCAAAAAAAATATGTTGGGTTACGTTGCCGATTTCAGAATGATACTTGAGGGAGAGCGAGGAACGGTATGTCGAGGACATCATACAACTACATTATTCTAATCACTATAACATAATAGCCTAAGTCAAAGAAAGTTTTAGATTAGATTTGCTGTAATTTATAATTGGAGAAATGTGTTAACGTTTAGAGAAGAAAACTAAAGAATCTAGATTTCTAGCAGGATGCATGGAAGTTCTAGTGCAGGGCTTGAAACTATTAAAAATAACCTTTTCACCACCTTCCCAAAACTAATAATGGGCTAATAACACTGACAAGGCTTCCTGCAGACACATTTTTTGTTAAATAGCCTCAAGAGCGCTGCTATGGACCAATGCCAATTGCCTAAAAATGCCAGATAATCTGTGGTCTATCACCAGTCTACAAATGATCAATGATCCCAGTTTTTTATACCATTTTTAATTCTGTTTGTTATTTAATATCCTCATCCTAAAAAATATTGGGATAGCAATGTAAGGGTTATATATTTTCACTTCAGTTTTTTTATTGAGTGTCATCCAAAAGTTGTACTAACCTTATTGATTGCTCCTCTCAACATTGTGTTCTTACGGGTCGCCCTCTTTAGCCTCTCGCTGGTGGTTGGGAAGGTGGCCAGTCCCATGCTCCTTCGGTAGCGGCTGCCTCTGGTCCCGAGGCTGCCCCACCTAGGCTCTTTGGACCTGGGTACACATGGCCTTCTAGCCACTTCGTGCCGATGATCTTCATGGTGGTTTTTGACTGCAGTGGCCAGGGCCAACCTACAGGGGGGCTTCTTCCTCACTTTGACCTCCCCTTCAGCTCCAGACAAACTCTGGGAGCCTGTGCAGTTCAATTAGAGAAACAGATTTAGACTGAGCTAACAAGCCAGGAGGAGAAACACAAAACAGATGCTTCCCGTGAAGACGTGGGGCGGCTTTGTTGACTTATGAATCAGTTTCAAAGGATGGCCTTACCATAAAGCTCCTGTCTCTGTTTTTTGTTCCTGGCTTTCTGATTGGCCTCCAGTTTTACAACTGATGAGGGACTCGGACCTGTCACGCAGGAGCTAGAGGTGATGTCTCTCAGGGGTTGGGCTCTGTAGTCTTGACCTTCATCCGTGTCATAACTGCCTTCCTCCTCTTCGTCTTCTAATGGAAATAGAAAACGGAGTGTAGAAACGCTACTGTTAGATCGGTTCTGTGAACTTCTGTGACTTATCAAACCCCTTTTTTAAAGGCATTACCATCCAGTATAGTTATTTAACTTAAACTCCATCATTTCACAGACACTTCATTAGCATTTAAATATATAGTTTAACTGTTCTAGAAATTATGTATGAAGTGTTTTGCCCCAGTGGTATTTCCTGGTGTGAACACACATGCTACAGAGCCAGTGTGCAAGGAAGTGCATGAGTGAGTTTGTGTGTGTGTGTGTGTGTGTGTGTGTGTGTTTGGTGTGTGTGTGTGTTTGGTGTGTGTTTATCACTGCACTTTCTCAAGCAGCAGCTCTTTGACTCAGTCTGCTAGTCTCCAGGGCTGTCAGAGCCTCTCAAAGGCAAGTGTCCACAGCTGTGGCTACACATCTACTCCAGACCAGCGAACAAAGCCGATCACTGAGGTGTCAAATATCCGTGCACTAGCCTGTCTGTTACAAGACATTCATCAACACCTACTCACCTCTGATTTACAAATTAACAAAAGGCACGCGGGACATAAAAGCAGCACAGCATGTCTTCAGAGCATACCTGATTCAATGTGTTAGTGATACTCTGGCTAGATAAATATATCAAGGGTCTTTATTTTTAACTTGAAACAGGTCAGATGTTCTTCATGCACTGCAGCTCTCAGTCATTTGTTTTCTTTAGCATTTTGTTTCTGAGTGGAGTGAGAATATTTGTCCGTTGAGTCTTTTCATTAAACCAAAAACACTGTTGACACGTGGCTGAGCCGGCAGAGTGAGGACAAAAAGGGAAGGAAACATGCAAACTTCATACAGAAAGGGGAAAGTCCCAGAATCATTGCCAGGTCTGTCCTGCTGTGAGAGGGCATTGTTTGCTTCCCAGCCATATTTGGTTGCTGTTGCCATTCCGTATGTTACGTGTTACTGTAAGTGTCTCATAATCAGCCATCAGGGTTCACTGCCTCACCTTGATCAGAGGAGTCGCTGTCTGCAGGGGAGCTCTCTCCCTCCTCCATTGCCTCCTGTCTCTGACCGCGGAGAACCCTCGCCCTGGGCTGGCTCAGACAGGAGGAACTCTGCGTCAGAGTGCTGGATCCCTTTTTACGTCCACGCCGCACCAGTCCAGTCCAACTCTCCTGGGGGCCACTGTCCACACTGGCTGCTAAGAAAGTGTGCAAAACCGATGGCACAGTTCATATGAAGGTTAGGAATTGTTGGTTCAATAGTGTGAAACTGAAAACACAGCACTGTCCTTATTAAAACTAAACAGCATTGGGCAAAATCAATAGTGTGATTGGCAGTATCTACCTGTGTCACTTTGTCCCCCAGACTCTCGCCTTGATTCAGCTTTGCTCGAGCCTTGGCTTCTGTGTCTATGCTTGAGGTTGGAGTTGCACGGTGAAACCTCCTTGTCTCCAGAGCCTGTCCCTGAGAGATTCTTTTTACCCTGGGCTTTCTGTTTGAGCTGAGTCACATCACCAGCCAGCTTGGAGCTAAGCATGCTGTGAAGACTGCCTTTTCTGCAGCCCTGTGCTTTTATCTGCTGCAACAGAGAGAGATGAGAGAGCCAGAGAGAGCCAGTTACACTCCCGGTCACAGCAGCCGCAAAAGCATCAGAACGTCAGAGGAAGAGGGCACTCGTTTGTTCACACACAGAGAAGAAAAAGGAATAGTAGAAGCCCCAATGAAAAAGATATTAAAATGGAGAGCAGAGGATTTGACTCCTGAGGGTAGCACCTAATTAGAAATAGTGTGCAACAAAGGAATATATCAAACGCAAAGAAACAAAGAGTGGCCTCTTTCATTTCTACTTGCACAGAGGACAAAAGGGAGGAAGACAAGGGGACCCTGACCTGTGTGCTGCTGAGTCGCTCAAAGCCTCGACTGGACAGCCTCTTCTTCCTTCTCTGGCTGTCTCCACCCCCTCCTAGGTCCTCAGGCGACAGGGCAAGCCCCGCCCCCATCGACCTGCCAGTCAAAACAAGAGAGAGGCATTCATTAAAGGAGAAAGGCGATGGTTTGAAAGAAAAAGAGGGGTAGCACATCACAGGGGAAAAACAGAGTTGAGTCACCTCTCTGTGGGATCTAATAACTCTCCTTTCTCTGTCTGATGAACAGAATGACAAAAAAAGGACATGGAGAGCCCAGTGTCTGAACCACATACTTGAAAAATTGGGATCTAACAAGGAACCTGGGATTGTTTGAGGGCAGTGTGGCATAAGAGGCATTAACGTTGTATCTAGGGAGTGTCTTTGCAGCCTGTGAAGCGCCGCATAGCTTTGAAAGATACAGTAAATGGTTGGAAGGCATAGCATTTGTATGCAGCTCTATTGTTCTCAGCAAACATCAGAGCTCTCCAGTTGCATTTTCGTATCACCATGGCACAGTATTTCCCCTACACTGAGCACCATCACAGGCCAACCTCTCTAAATGCCCTTGAATTTCCTCTGGAAGCCAGCCCATAGACCACACCGATGTGAGCCAGGCCATGCTCAAACAAAAGATTACCTTCCCCTCTTCTAGTGTGCATACAGCCAAGGAAATCAGTCACATTTGCAGAGTAAGCAGGGTTTAAATGTGAAGTAAATAAATAAAGAACATTCAACATTTCATGTTAGTTCTTTGTTGGCATATTACACCACATGCAACTGTTTGACTACGCAATATTTAGAATCAAACGTGTGTATGCGTGTGTGCTTTGTTTATATGCAGTCAGCATAGTACCACAGCATGTGAACAATAGTTTGCATGTAGCCCTTGCCTGTGTGTGTGAATCTTATAATCAGAGTGTGTCAGCGTAAATCTGTAACAGAACATGAAAGAGAATGAAGGCGATTGTCGGGCAGTGGGACCGTCTGCCCGCTGACTGACAGGAGAGTGACAGAGGTGGCAGTGAAGTGTGAGTTGTCCCTGTGAGGCAGATCCCGCCACCGCTTGCCTACCGCTGCTGACAAACACAATATGACAGAGTCCCACCCCTCTGTGGGGTGCTGGTGGGGCTGAGCGTACAGTGACTAATTAAACAGAATTGATTAGCAGGGTTTGCTGCAAGCAGTAGTTCTCTCTAGCCACCCCCCCTCCCCAACCTCCCCCAATATAAGCAGCACCACAAAGGACCCCGGTGCTCTACCCATAGGAATAACAAAGGCACTCACAAAAACAAACACCGCCAGCATAAAAGCCCATAAGAGCACAGATACATCCAAACCTAATTCCATAGATGCATAGAGTTCACGCTTTTACATGAATTTTTGGCCCACTCTGCCTCTGTCACACATACTCTGTTCAGTTTAAGCAAAATAAGGTAAGGAAGGAGATACTAGCAGACTTGGTTATTACCCACTGACCTACTGCCCTCCATCATAGCATCCAAGCGTCAGCCTCTTGTAGAGGCATGAGTGGCTGGTGCAGTACATGCTTTTACACAACACTGCCATGTAGCGCAACATGTGGCTAATCAGTCCCCTGTCTGCCCGTTCCTTGTTCAGAGGCGTCGTGTCATTCTCTGCACTCATGTATCTGCAGAAACAAAGGGATGTAAACCCTGGCCGCCATGAAAACAAGTAAAGGTTTTTTTTTTACAGTACTGTGGCTAGCTATGGCTCACAATTTACACAATAAAGAGACAGACTGCAGTTCACTGTACTGTTGCCTGCAGAACAGCCCGCCTCCCCCATGTCAGCCCCCACTCTCCATCCAATGCACTTCCCTGCAGGGCCCTGGCCCCTTACCCTTTCATTTGGGTGTCTTTGTCACCCAGCATCAGTGTCCCCACTCCGATCAGTGCTGGCCTGGCAAAGGGGCCAGGCGTACATGGGTGGAAGGAGAGTGGAGGTGACATCGCAGAGGGGCAGCTGGGAACACTGTGGACCCAAGCCCAGAAACCACAGTGAGAAAAGAGGGGAGCAGAGATGATGGAGAGAGAGAGAGAGAGAGAGAGAGAGAGAGAGAGAGGGAGGGAGAACGCTGCGAGGTGACATTTAGTGCTCTAAGCCTGTCCAAACCCCTATGACAAAGCTAATTGAAGCCTGACAGCAAACCTTTATCCCCTGGACCCTTTTAGTTTATCAGTTCACCCACCACCAAACAGCATTGGTGCCCTTGTAATGACAAAAGCTGATGCTTGTAATATTTCAAATGTCATCAACACATTTTGAGATAGCATTGGGCCCTTGTGCCCTGAGTTTTCTCCAATTTATGCATCTCTGTCTCAATCTTTCAGTTCCTTCAGCTGTTCTGCTCACTGTAATCCTCTAATTGTTTGGGTTTTCCCCATCACAAAAATTGTATTAAAGTTATAAATGTCAGCATATCTTTGAGTCCCTGTACTGCCTGACCATCATGTTATTCTTTTGACCCCTGCTGACCCTGTAGGGCTGTGGTGTGTCGCATTCCTACTGCTGGGACAGATTACGGGGGAATTTACAGTACTCTAATTACATCCTCTGCCTGTCATCCCCCCAGCAGCCAGCTCTCTGCCGAACCCAGCCCAGTTAAGCTCAACATGCACAACAGTAATGCCATTGAGGTTCAAGATTAGCTGCGCTAAAACCTAATGAGGCCAGTGAGTGGTGTTCTAGGTATGCGCAGTCCTTATATAAAGCATACATAAATATTTTGCACTAGCAGACATACACTCAGCTGCCAGTGATTATGTTGTTATACAATTAATGCCAGTTTTGATTAGATTAGAAAGGGCTCAAGTGGACTTCCTTTAATGATTCAGCTGTGTTCTCCCATTTCCTGTTTATGTCACTGAAAGGCAGTCCCTGTGTGCCAGTGATGCAGTGGGGCTTGTCCTGCATGATGGACTGTAGCTAGCCAGCCAGCATAGATGGGCTGAGTGATACTCACTTGACTTTCCTTTGGCCCTCAGATGAGGACACTGGACCTGTGGTGAGGGTGGGTTTCCGCTTCCTCGGCCGTCCCGGTCCACGTCGCGCTGGGCTGCGAGGTGTTTCCTCCTTCCTGCTTGCACACACAGATGTAAACACACAAACGGACTGAGAGGAGCTCTGAGATACTTCACTAATAAAACTTCAAATATTTTCTAGGAGCAGGGAATACAAAACAGAATCCTCTGAAAACTATTAAGAAAGATCAAAAACAAAATCAAGTGTTTTATTAATTTTGAATATCTGAATGGAAAGGTTGAAGGATGAGCTCCAGCAACAAGCGGATAAGGTCAAACTCACTGATGATCATGTTTCCTCTGAAGTTTGGCCAGCTCTTTTTGCTTTTCTTTGTATCGACGCTGTAGCTCAGCCAACTTCACACGCATTGCAAGCTCAGGACCGTCCATTGTTTCCATCGTACCTTTGGCCGGGCAGACCTTTGATACACATCATTGTGGTAATTGTTAACATGCAAAACAACCTCAAAAGAAAAACAAACTCTTCAACAGCTTGTCTGTTTATTTATTTGAATAAAAGACTTTAAAATCCTGATGGATCTTTGTGTTTTGAGGAGTTGACACAGTCATGCTGTAGCTGCAGTCTTACTGGTTCATTGCGAGGTGTCCAGCTGCATTTTCTACGCAAATTGAGGATTCTGCGGGCTGGGAAGTGTCGCCCTGAACCTGTACTGCTGCCTTCCTGGGATCCCATCTCCAGTGCGCGAGCTGTGGCCAGAGTAGCAAGACTCTGGAGGTCAAACAAGAGCAACTCCTCTTCTGTGACAGAGCAAAGGAAAAAAACATGTTTTTATATTGTGTTCATGCACGTGTGATTGAGAGACACAACAACTAAACTTAACACGTTGCTTCAAAATTTGCAACTGAAATGAAACAAGAATGATCAGGGAAATGTGTGTCTAAGTGTTAAAACTTCCACGTCTCTTACTGTTCTGGTAATAATCTTGTCACATGGTGAATAATGTTGAAAAGGAAAGACTTGGAGAGAAATTTGGTACATTAAGCCAGGATGACGAAACTGCAGCACATTGTTTCAGAGGTCACATTAATGTGGATTCGCCAGATGCTGCAATGTCTGTGGCCATCTGGGCCAAGCTCTTCCTATAAAGCCCTACCTGCCCACAGCTGACTGGACTATAAACCATCAATGAGCTAAAAGCTACATATCAGGGGTTGAAGCCTAAGATAAGATAAGTTATCCTTTATTGATCAAAGCAGGAATCAGGATTACTTTATTTGCTAAATTTTAACCCATGGTGTTTGGAATCATTGACAGTCACTGTGTAATGCCAAAGGACAAGTGCCTCGGTCAAGGGCACTGCCAGAAGAATTAACTTTACCCACATGTTTTTGACAGCAGGGGAAACTGAAGCAACCAGTAGAAAAGTCATGCACATAGAGGAAGAACATGCAAACTCCATAAAGAAAAGCCTTTCTTTGACCATGGCTGGAAATTAAGCCCAAGACCCTGCAGGAAGGTGACAGTGCTAACGCTGCCCAAGCCTCAGATGTGACAGACATGAAATTTTGTTTACAAAATAACACCGTCTGATGTCTCTTCATACATAAATAAGAAAAATACTTCTCACTTGTTTTAGTGCTTGTTGAAGTAAAGATTATTGTTGTGACTCGACATGTGCCACTTCCCTTAGCTGTCAACACTATCACATCACAGAGACAACATCACTGACTCTGGAATCAGTTGATGATACCCTTTTTATAGAAGCCTCTTTTGGGAGCAGTTAAATGCATTAGGATGATGTGGTAAACACAAAACATCTATTTGCATGAATAAAAAAAAAAAAAAAAAAAGAAAAAACACATGGCGCTTTGAAAAACAAGGAAGCTTTTAAATGCACTTTAAAACAATGGGGTCTAATTAGCCAGGCAATGCTCCAGGGTGCTGAAAACATCGACTGCTTTTGTGATTACACACTAACTTTCAGTAACGTGTTTTGTGTGGGAGAGAGGGGAGCCAATTGGTGTGTCTTTTTTTTTTGTAAAAGTGTGTGTATTTGCGGTTGCGCGTGAATGTGTTTTCATTGTGTGTTTGGTTGTGTGCATTTGCGCGCACGTATGGATCAAAAAGCGGCAGGATGGAGAGACGGAGAGACGGTTCCCTGAGGAAAGCTAGAAGGGAACGAGAAGGAGTGAGAAAGGGAGGTGTACACCCCTCACTAGTAGTTCAGCCCTGTCCTCTTGCTTCTTCTCTCTCTCTTGAGGCCTCTGCATCGTTAGAACAGCCTTTTAGAAAATAAAAGTGCCTTTAACACACCAAAGATGAGGAACAGCAAGCAGGCATACAGACAGCGACTCTGGGGACATGTTAGAATCCACCAGAGGCTCCTGAGACCAGCAAGAAGAGAGGAGTATCTGGGAGAAAACACAGAGCGACACGGGCTAGGCCTGAGGGGGGAATGGGAGTTTGTCTCAGTGGACGCAGAGGAAAAAGAGGGTAAACTACGAGAGAAAGAAGTGCACTCTGCTGATATGAGCGTGTTTCTGTGTGCATGTTAATGTGTGCAAGTAATGGAAGACTGACAGTCCCTCACCCTGGCTTTTCCCACAGGTGCGCTTTTGCTGTTGAAGCTCCAGATCTGCCAGCTCACTCAGAAGCTCCATGCCCTGGTGGGGGTTTGGCTGTGACGGGACAACTGATGGGGTGCTAAGAGGGAACAAGGGGAATGGAGGTACATCTGTACAGAAGGCTGCAGCAATCAGCAGCTCCAGACTCCAGTAGCAGGGCACGAGAGATTTGTGGGGCACAGTAACAGTCGCTTGGCTTGGGCTATGAGCGGAAGCTGAGGCAGGGGAAAGACAGACAGAATCCACTGATGCGTCATCAGGGGTCATGACGTTCTTGTGCTGCTGCTTGCTGTTCTTTGCCCCCTCAAGAGCCAGGGACTGAGGCTCAGGGGACTCAGGGGAAGCAGGGTCAATCTCGATGATGGTGGGCAACTCTGGTTCCTGCTCTCCAGGCATGGTGACCTTTTGAGCAGACTCCACCTGGCTCTCCTCACCCACTGCCTCATCATCCTCTTCCTCTTCCAAGGTGATGACAGCTCCTGGCCTTTCAGGCTCTTCTGTTGATAGGGGGACTGGACAGGAAGCAGCCTCGCAGACTGGGCTCTCAGCAGGGGGGCAAACCAGAACCTCTTCCTCAGCAGGCCCCTGCTCCTCCACCTCTTTCTCTCCAGGCAAATAGTTGGCTGCTGTCACCGCTGCAACCTCCACCTCCTCCCTCTGCTCGAGAACTCTCTCAACCACTCTTTCCTCCTCTTCCTGTTCCACTTCCTTAGCTGGGGGAGGCTCTGGGAGGGGCCTTACTGCCACTTGGCAATCTAGTTCCTCCCCCAGGCTGGATAGGGACTGGGGAGCATGCTCAGCAGGCTCCACTTGGACTGCTTCCAGGTCGGCTGGCTCAGCCAGTCGAACATCCTGGGGGGAGGGCCCGCTCCTGTAGCCCATGGCAATAGCAGGATAGCTATATCCAGGAGGCAGGTCTATGGAGAGAAAGAAATATAAATGATAGAATCATCAATTGTCAGTATTGGCAAAACAATTTTGATAAATCCTCCCACAAAAAAACATCTCACATGACTGTAATTTTGTGAGTCATATTTTAGCTGAAATACAACATAAAGCTCTTTTTTTGGAAGGCAGCCATAGATTTAGAGTTGCTATGCAAATCTAAGTCCTGACACATCGGACCCACTCTTAACTGAACTTCCTTGCCTTTTTCATGATCAAAAGAGGTGAAAACTGGAAAAGGAGAAGCACTTTGCCTTAATCTCCTGGTTGTATGAAGAAAGGAGGACCACATGCAACCTTGTGTGAGTGTCTTATTTGTAGTGGCCCTGGCCTTTGGACACCTGACACAATTTCTCTGGCTTGTGGTGGCCGTTAGCCAGACATTAATGATGATGATAAAGACAGTGTGGGGCATGTGGGGGTGGAGGAGAGACGAGGGCTGCCATTGAGGTGTTTCTCACTCATTACTGAGGTAACGGTACTGGAAAGTCCCAGCTTAGCCAACAGCCATTTTCTGCAGCTTTGAGCCGTTGAGGGACTCATTGGCTTGCCAACGGGGCCACCCACACATATTACCACAACACCGGCAGAAAAAAGGATCATTAACAAAAGTGGCAATTCCAATTACCATTGTGTATATTGTGGAGGGTGCTGCTGTATCCTAGAG
This sequence comes from Acanthurus tennentii, assembly GCA_029783805.1. Lineage (NCBI taxonomy): Eukaryota > Metazoa > Chordata > Actinopteri > Acanthuriformes > Acanthuridae > Acanthurus > Acanthurus tennentii. The sequence continues at coordinate 9,430,332 of JAPZDZ010000009.1, read as the reverse complement.
TTCACTGTCCTTTTTCTGTTGCAGTCTTGACGCAACATCTGTCACCAGAAGCATTTTAATATAAAAATTCTGTTCTTTGAAAGGGCTTTATCTGACGTTATCAGCGCACAGTGCCACTCAAGAGTTGGACACACATTCTTGTTTTAGTAAAAGGGAAAAGGGTGTTTTGACTGGTGCTGCAGGTCATACTTAAGCCATTGCAGCTGGAAAACTTGAAGCCACATTTGTATATTTTTGTGTGCATATAAACACTTACCAGGCTCCAGAGACTCTGGGTAATCCTGTGGGGGCTGCCCCTCTCCTCTCTTGTCCTGGGATTCAGCCACCTTGGGCATCTGGGGTGGGGCAGGGCTGATTGCAGGTGAGTGAGGGGCTGCTGCAGCAGGGCTGGGAGCGGGGCAGGGTGTAGATGGAGTGCTTTTGGGATGTGGTCTTAGTGAAGGGGACTGGCAACAAGGAGACAGGTGAGCGGCACAGGCCCCAGGTGGAGAGGTGTTCCTCTGGGCAGGGTTGTAAGAGTAGGGCTTGGCAGGCTTAGACGTTCTGGGTTCTGAAATGAGTTCCTCCAGTTCAACTGAGGGCTCATCGGGCCTCTTCTGCATCTATGGCATTAAAAAAAGAGTTAGTTTTGTAACCAGTAACCAATTCCTTGCATTCTAGTCACTGCCACAAAAAGCTTATTGCTTTGTAGCCTATATTTAGCCATTCACTCCATCCCTGTGAGAAAATCAGCATCCTAGAAAAAATATTTGGAGAGTTATAAATAGATGAACTAGCCATGCCAGAATTTAAGCTGAGTCATGACTCACTTACTCTGCTTGAGTCATGTTCTTTATTGCGTGGATAGATAGATCTATGTCAATGCACCTCTCTTCATGCTAGAATCTGATGTTTCTTGCATATTTGACTTGACTTGAATTACCTGTGAATTGTGAGTGGCGTGATGTTGCATTTCCATGCCGTGTGCAGCTCTGTGCTGCTGCTGCTGCTGCTGCTGTTGCTGCTGCTGTTGGACTTGAGACTGTGGTTGTGGCTGCTGTGACTGGTGGCTCTGGGATTGATGTTGATGCTGATGCTGGAGCTGCTGGTGCTGCTGGAGAGCGTACAGCTCCTGTTGCCGTAGAAACTGGGATCGGGAGTACACAGCAGGATGCTGCATGTGGGAGGGTGGGCCCCGGGCGCCATACACAGGGGGCCACAGCCCTTGCTGCTCCATCACATCTAATGAGATAAAGGAGGAGGAAGTGACAAAGGAGGCTACCTTTGAACAAAAAGACATGCAAGCACATAGACAACTAGGAATCTTTTCCTTTGGATTGATACACACCAACACTATGTACAAATATTCTAAATACAGCCTCTACCTCCCACATGCCCATTTTAAAACAGTAAAACCATTACGGATCATTTAAAAATCATTGTATTCACATTTTTCAACAAAATAGACAAATCTCTTAAAAAAAAAAAAAAAAAAAGAATTTTGATAGCTCAGAACAACATCTCCCCAGGCAGCCGCAATCCCACACTCTCCCCCGCTCTGAACAGAAAACTTGTTTCTTAAGAACTGCCTTGAGAATTTACTGGAATGCTGGAAAAAAGTCATGACAATGATGAAATGCGAACAGATGAGGATGGTTTTAGGTTGATTAGAGGTCAAAATGCTGGGCTGGAAATGCATGTTTGTCTCGCTGGAGCATTTAGTGTGGACTTTCCGTCGAAAAGTCCCACCTGCCCAGCCAAACCACAGGTCTGCAGAACAGCCCAGCAGGAAGCTTAGTTCCCATGTCCGTGGACAATCATTTTCGTTATGTGGCTTTAAGAACAAGTTCAACTTGATGTGGGTGATGTGTTATGACAGAGGTCCCTTTTGGGGAGTAATGGGCCCACACTATAGGAACTTCAAAACTAGTATTTTTTTGTTCTCTTGCCTTTTGCCCCTGACTCTCCCCTCCACCCCCTTTTCTTAGACACACCAACAATCCTTGTTCAGAGACATAAACTTGGATATACAAATGTTTCCTGTGGGAAAGCTTTTGTTGATGCACTTCCTTTCTCAGCTGAAACTCCTGTGGAGCACAGAAGGAAATGAACCGTCGAAAATTGTGAGCTAATTAAATGTCACAGCCTGTTCAGTGAGTGTGTGTGTCTACAATGAGCTTTGAGAAGTGATCTTTTCCCTCACTACATTTCCTCTTTCTCTAGTGTGATTCACAGTGTTAGCATGTGTTTGTGTGTTTGTAGGTTAGCGGGGTACATATAAAGTATAGCTTTGGATGAGTACCCTGACACACTGAGAGCTCTATTCTTGCTTTGCGAGGCAGATGGTGTGCAGGAAATGTTTGAATTGTCATGTGTGTGTCTAAATGGGACCATTAAAGTGGAGTTTATTAGCAGTCTGTGTTCAGGATACACTGCGCTCACCAATTTTATGTTATACATCAGTTATAAATGGACACTAAAAAAACATTGTGTTGATGACTAGTCAGTTGGAGACTGAGCCGTGGTGTATAAGGTTTAAAGAATTTTTACTTCATGGGGGATTAACATCGGTTTGGCAGACTTTACACACAAATACATGTGCATGTGTGAGGCTTCCATGCATAGATTGTGTGTACTTAGAAGACATGTTTGTTGAAAGTGTTTACAGACAAGAAAGCAAGGTTACAGCTTACCCAGGTGATGGGTGGCAGGATGGGCAGGAGGCTCTGTGGGCAGGACCACCAGCTGGGCAGAGGGGTCTTGAGGCAGAGGCAGGACTGGCTGCAGAGGGCCTGGCATGGCTGCAGAGAAACCTGGGGGCAGATTCTGGTGCAGGGCTGTATGACCTATACCTGCCCCATAGACAGGATGTGAGTTTAGATGTATATATCAATCACGCTCTATGTAAAAACTCTTAAAAAAATACACGTTGATAATAAGTTATGATCACTAAATCATGAAATCCGTTTTAAACTTGACTCGCAAAAAATGAAGAAATGCTAAAGTTGAATTGCACAACATTATTTATCCTGTTGCTTCCCCTCGCAATATGTAATCAACACTCTGGCACCAAATTTAAAAAAAAACCTACAACAACATCATGTATTGATAAATTCATCTTCCATTACACAGAAATCACAATTAATCTTAGATATCTTGCAATGCATTAAGAGTCACAGAATCGTTTTATCATGATACCTGCATCATTATGGGCAATGTATTGGGACAAAATCATATCATTAGGAACTCTGTCCAGTGAAATATAAGATGACACAGGTTTATTATAAAACTCAATATCTGCTGCTGAGAGGAATTATGTAAACTTAACTTATCTGCATGTCAAAAGAGTTTAAAACACCACAACTTTAGCATCATCATTTTTAAATCAATTGATCTTGTATTACCATAAGAGTGCCCTGTCATCCAGAGGGATGGGCTTCCAGTTCTTGGCATCCAATGATGGTGAGCAGAATGTGCAGCAGGATCTCCTAATTGGCCAGACTGGAGGGAAGTCCCGCCTGGGACCATGAGATGAGAGGTGAGGTCTCCGTGACAGCTGTTGGAGGGGTGGATTCTTGCAAACTCCACCCTTTCCTTATTATCCCTGGCATCGAGATGAAGCAAAGATAAGAAAAAACAAATGTAGACCAATGCACCAAAGGATTCTAACAGATACAGATTTAATTGGGTGTTAATCAATGACATTACAGTTGCGTACCTGATATATGCATCTCTCTCTCTGTCCAAACAAGTCAGACCTATCTGTTCCCCGCTCATCCTCTTCCTCTCCTCTTCAGTGGTGGGATCTGAGGCATACATGGATCGGGGTGGTCCTGTGAGACATACATTAGCTTAACCATTAGCTTTTACCGCTGTGTCCCTTGTGAGGACATATTCTCAAGTCTCTCACCGTTTTTTCAAAACACCACTGTGCCGTACAAAACACCTGGAGCTCATCGGTTTGTATTATACCGATTAGTATTTTACTTTTTAATTGTGTTTTAACCACACTCGTGCATGCTTTCCTAATTTATCATTCTTTCATTCTTCCTCCAAGGATGAAAACATTCTCCTGTTGACATGTTTTCTAGGATTTCTGTGTAAAAAAGATTTAATAAAACCAGAGCAAAGATGCGTCTTGTTACTACTTTGCACTGTTTTCAGTGTTGCTGGTTGTGTGTTGTTGCTATATTTAAAGTAAAAATGCAACTACATCATTTGGATAGGCTGCTAAATTTAATAAAAACAAGACTGTGCTGTTGTGTTTCCTTAAAACCAAACTGATTTGGAGCAAGGCTTAGTAATATTGATACAATGAAATTGTTTTTTGTGTTTGATGCGTTTAATATTTTTTCAGAATTATTTTTTGGAATTCAAGATTTAAGTAAGATCAGTGAGTTTTTTTTTCTTAAATTTGGGATCAGGGAAATAAATTGTATAAAACTCACTTAAATTAGATTGATATGTTTTGGCATAACCGTGGATCCAGTTATATTCAAACCTGATAAAATTATTGAGATTTTTTTTATTTTACTTCTGTGGTTCAACAAGAATTACATACCATATACAAGTCTCAATGCGTTCACCAGCAAAGAGGGTGTATCTCATGACTTCAAAAAAGTCAGTGCCATCATTATTTTTATGCTTTTTCAGCATTAGACCTTGTATTTTCTTATGTTCAGTTTTTTCTTCTAGGTCATTAATAGGTCACAGATGAACTCTGTCCCTTCACTTCTGTTTCCTAAGCAATGACCAAGACTGCTTACCTTTCACTGAGGGGTGCACCCTGCCCTGTCGGCTGTTAGGATGACCATCTCCTGAACGACAAGGTGGCTCCCTCTGTCTGGCCACAGCTACTGCAATTCCAACTGGAGGCTGCCGCACCTCACTTTCCCCATGACCCGCTTCTCCCATATCCCGGCTGCGCCCATTGTAATCAGGGCGCTCGCCGTCATTGGATGGGCCCTTTCTGGAAGGTAAAGTCTGTTTGTTGCCCTGCAGGGCGCAGCTCCCACCAGCAGGACCCGACTTGAGGCTTCCCAGCCCCCCAAAGGGGCTCTTCTGGGCGAGGAGCAGTGGCTGTTGCTGGTTGCTGTACTTTAGTAAGCTCTTCATGGCACTGCTCTCCCCCTGAGTTGGGCCCTGGGGCTCAGGTTGCTGCTGTGGCTGCTGCTGTTGCTGAATGAGTGGAGGTGCTGGGGGAGGCTGGGGAGGAGGCAGGCTCATTCCTTGCTGCTGCTGCTGCTGCTGCTGCTGCTGTTGTTGCTGCTGCTGCTGCTGCTGCTGCTGCTGCTGAGAGTGTTGCCCACCGGTACTTCCTAAGTCCATGTAAGACTTTCTCTGCTCCTCCTCCGGCTGTGACATGTGGTGGGAAGACCTCATGGCCCAAGGTGGCACGGGGGGCTGCTGGTGGTGGTGCTGCTGCCCGCTGCTGTTGCTGTAACCATAAGGAGACATGTCCATCTTTCTTTTCAACTCCTGACTTGTCCCCTGGTTTAACTCAGCAGGAGAAGGAGCATCTGGCAGAGGTCGACCATGCTGCTGGTGGCGTATCCTGGCTACCTTTTGGCCATCTCTTTGTAAGGAGCAGCTACCTCCAGGACCAGGGGCATGAGCTGCTCCAGCCCCACCATGTTGACCCATGCTTTTACTCCCAAGTGGGGAAGAGTTAGATTGGGTTGCCGTATGGGAACAGTCTCTGTAAGGAGAAGTGTTGACGGAATGAGGAACAGAGTGTCCAGCCTTGGGCCCCTGGGGCAGTGAGGGTCTAAAAACATCCAAGTCCACACCACTGTTGATGCACTCAGCACTGCGTGATCGTACAACCTGGTGCTGCTGCTGTTGGGGATGTGGAGGCTGTTGCAGTTGGGCAGGTGGAGGAAGCTGTGAGGGCTGAAGGTGTTGGTGGTGGGACTGCATCCAGTCTGGAGCCTTCTCTGTCTTTCTGTATGGGTGCTGCTGTTGTTGTTGTTGCTGCTGTTGCTGTTGTTGTTGTTGTTGCTGCTGCTGCTGCTGCTGCTGTTGCTGTTTTCTATGCCAACTACTGTGGTGCCCACCGCCTCCATTCTTTTCTATTACCTTGTCCTTGGTATTGCCACCTCCGCCTCCACCGCCCACACCCTGGCAGTCAGGGTTACCAAGCTGGAATGGTCCACCAGATTTGTCCCCCAGGTCTGCCACAGATGGCACAAATGTCGGCCCTGTGACTTTAGGTTCTCGCCCCACATTGGCTGGCCCCCTCTCATGTGAGGCAGGGTTGGCTAGAGGAGCAGGAGGGGGTGGGCAGAAGAAATCTGGGTGGTGATGTGTATGGTGGGAATGATGTGGGTGATGTGGGTGACTGGGGTGAAGCTGAAGGCAGTGGAAGCCCCCTGGGTGAGGATGCGTATGGGGGTGAGCATGTGGATGGGGATGGGGGTGCGCCCCTCCAGCGGCAGAACCCATGTGTAGGGGCGGGGGTACAGAGTAGGACAGGGAATGGTGCAGCGGCGCCTGACCCCTTTCCAGACAGTCTGATGGTTGTTCACTGATCCTCATCTCCCCACTAACCCCCTCTTTTGTACAGCGACCACTGCCGCTGGACCCCATATGTCTGCCCTGGTTGCTTCCACCACCTCCCATAGCCCCAAGGGCTGTGCCCTCCCCCCCACAGCTGGACATGGAAGCCTTAGCCCCTGCTCCAGTTCCTGCATCTCCATTTTGCATCTTACCATTGTGCAAGCAGGCACTGAGGGACTTGCCCATACTCTGAGGGTGTTCCTTGCTGTACTCCATCGTAAGTGATGCCTTGTGCCTCTCCAAGGCCCGACTGTTGATCTCCTCAAGGGGTAGTGGGTGCTGTGAATAGTGTGTGTGCTGCTGATGGGAGTGGGAATGGTGGTGGTGTGTGGGCTGAGGTGGCTGGTGGCTGTGGTGCTGTTGGTGCTGCTGCTGTCTCTCCTTTGCCTCCTGTTTGCTACTGGACCTCTCCTTGTCCTTGACAGGTACCACTCCTCTCTCCACAGAACCCTCTTTCAGACCCTTATGTAGACCTGTCCCCACCCCCGGGTCTCTGTCTCTGCTGCAGGACCCCTGAGAGTGTCCTGAACCTGCCCGTGACATTGGTGGCAGACTGTGGTTGGCTGAGATGAGAGGTGGCTGGGACGGGAGTCCTCGAAGATAAAAGTTCTCTGATAGCGGGAGGAATGCAGACCGGTAAAGACAAATGCATTAGTCAAGAAAGGAAAAAGGCAATGACAGGATTAGATTATTCAGCTCTCATGATAGTATCCCCAGGCACCCTTATATCAATATCCCACATCAAATTACACCATACTATGTTGTATAAATTGGATTTAAATGTCTTATTTCTGTCTGATTAAATTTTAATCATCTCATGCCTCACCTTTTTGGGTGTCATAGAAACGGTGCTGCCCGTAGAGAACTCCACTGTTGGCATGGTGATCCAAATGGCTCATGGGAAGGAAAGTGTGTGCCAGACTTCCTGAGAATCGAGGATACCCTGGAGCTGCTAAGATGGATAGCAGAGAGAGAGAGAGAGAGAGAATTGATAAGACAGGACAATAACCACCAAGATGCAGTTATCCAGACTAACCCAAGATAATCCTTCAGGTCCAATGCAGCTGGTGGTGTTCATACGCAAATAAGTACTGGCTCTGCCTGTCGTGTTTGCCTTTCCTGCCTGAGTTTAGAAGGCAAACAATACAAGACAAGCTTGGGGGTTGCTGTGATGTATAAAATTAATCTTTGAAACATATGGCTCTTTCTTTATCTTTTTTTTTTTAGAACTGGCAGTGGCACCTCGATCCATCTGAATGGATCTATAAGGACGGATTTGAGGCTTGTGTTTACAGTGAAGAGCAGGCTGAGTGGATGACCTTTACTGACCTACATCAGGGGTAAAAGGTCATTTGAATGTTGGGCCTGTAAGCCAGTACACCTGGGCTTATTACATCGAGCCCATCTGGAGAACATTTACACCATAACTAAACACAGAACTCATTTTGCAACGGGACACTGAAAAACACAGAGGACTTTGATGGTGAAGGAGAGAGAAAACATTGATGGAGATGAAAGCCCATGGCAATATTAGGACAAAGAAAAAGCATCACTATGACAACCCACTTCTACTGCAAATGGGTACTTATAACATTTAAACAAACCAAAGTGAATTGAATTAGTCTATCAACAACTGTAAAACTAATTATTTCTCATGCTTATGAGAAACACATTCGATGACAATATCAAAGTAATATTAATTTCAAAAATAGGGCAGTATGGGCGTTTGATGAAATTCTTTGCTGACAGCAGTGCTATATAAATACAGTGAATATTCTCCGCTGAGCATATTATGTAATGTGATACCAAAAAACATCTATTATTAAACCCGTGTCCTCATCTTCTACTCCATGCTATGCAAGTGGAGTAAAAAAATAAAAAAGAGGACTAACCTATATACACTATCACCTCAAATGAACCCATTTTGGGACAGGAAGAAAAAAGATAAAAGGAAGAGATATACTTGTTATGTTATTTTGCGTTAGTACTTCTTCTCTACTCCATCTCACTAAGATCAGGACTGACAGCACATCTACTATCTACCATCACCACATGCAAGCATCTCAGTGACCTCTGAGTCATCTGGTGAAGTCCAGGTGTTTCACGTCTTCTCTTCCCTTAATTTGGCACCTGTCTCACCCTCGAGCCTCACTTTCAAACACAACTCACAGACGGAGTGAAGGAAGAAGGAGGGGGATGAAGGGAGGAAAACATGGCTCTACAAGCTAAATGAAAGACAGACGTATTTGTGTTGGCAAGCGTGCGACCTGATCCCGGAAAGCGCAGATGCAGTTCATTTGGCCTTGTGTGTGAGTGTGTGTGTGTGCATGTGAGTGTGCATGTGTGCATGTGTGTGTATGTGTTTGTGAGTGAGTGCAGCGCCATGGTTTTAACAGGAGCTCCGAGTGTTGAATGTCTCACTTTCTGCCGTTGGA
>JAPZDZ010000009.1:9410453-9421260 GCA_029783805.1 Acanthurus tennentii | reverse complement strand
TGTGTTTGTGAGTGAGTGCAGCGCCATGGTTTTAACAGGAGCTCCGAGTGTTGAATGTCTCACTTTCTGCCGTTGGAACAATGGGGCCAGTGCTGTGAGCCGGCTCTTGGGAGGGAGGAGTGTTGTGGTGGGCTTAATGACCCCGTCTCAGAGCGGCCTCCGCATGTTCCCATCTTAATTAATAAAATGCACAGAGAGGGCAAACAGCCCCGCAATAACACAGGAGGTGCTGCTTTCTGAGGAGGGCAGTGGGGTGATAATTACATACCCTCACTTTTTCTCTCTTTTTCTTTGTTTCGCCAATTTCTCTACCTCTTACTCTATTCGTTCTCTCCTCTTTTGTCTCTGTCCCTTTCTTTGCTGTCATGATTAATAAGCACACACATTTATGCCAATTCATCTACAGTGGGAGGAGGGGGTATCCTTTGTTTAAGCAAGACGTTTTTCTCTGATTTTGGGAGGGAGAAAAGCAGAGAGCTGTTTGGCAGTCTTTATCCAAGCTGGGAGAAGGGCTTTTTTTTTTTTTTCCGCGGCAGCATGTTGTTTGTGAGCGTGACGATTGACGGCGTAATCCCTTTTCACAGCGTGGTCTGGCTGTGCCCGATAATGCCAGCCCGCTCAGTTTCAGCATGCCCTCCATTGGGGCGGCAAGAGGGGGACTGCTGGGCACGGCAGAGCCCATTCAGCCATTAATCTGGGCAGGACAAGGGAAGCTGCTGCTGCTGCTGCTGCAGGCGACGTGAGCAGGGTCTTAGTGCAGTCTGCCGACTGCACAGCAGCCTCGCTCTCTTTCACTCCCTCAACATACACACACACACACATAAACAAGTTCACATCTGCAAGTAAATGACAGAGGGGAGTTTGCAGCGCATGCCCTCCTTTCCACGGGCGGAGCAGGGGCGAGAGGCAGAACAAACAGAGCTGCATCCCAGGGAGGGATTTCCAGAAGTTCTGAAGGTATCTCTCACAGCATGGTGGGTTGAGAGAAGCACAGGGACAGGGAGGACAAAGAAGGGGCCTGGATATAGAACAGCACCTAGAGGCGGAGGAGAATTAAGGCATTCAAGGCGGACGACAGACTGTTTCGTTCCTCTCTCGCACGGAACCATCCTGTATCCATTCCTAGCTGCTCCTCTTATACCCTGTCTAGAAACAAGAGGCTGTACAACTGCTCATAAGGGTTTCTCTGCTCTAACTAAAGGGCAAAATATCATATATACTGAATCGTATAGTGTCTCCGGGGGAATTGACTGTAACATTTAAGAGGAAGAGAAGGAGAAGGACAGACTGAGAAAACACGGCAGAGGAGGACCAAGAGGAGAGGAGGAGCAGGCTTAGCTGCCTGTCAGGTCCGCTAATTGAGAAAAAGTGACAGAACCATCAAGACACAGAAAGGGTGGAGGAGGGGTTTTGGGGGAGGAGGGGCATCTCTTCTGGTGGATCTCTTCAGGTTTGACTAATTGAAAGGAAGGGATGCAGCCTGGCAAGAGAAAGAGAGAGAGAGAGAGAGTGGAAAAAAAGGCTGGAGTATGAAGGAGAGGAGAAGTAGGGGGTGCAGCTTAAATCCCACAAAGGAAAAATCTAGCAACTGCTAACAGAAGGAAAGATGGACAACTGAAGATAGGCTTGGAAAGGCATATCAAACAGAAGTGGATTAGACAGGTGTGCGCAGGCAATTGTGTGCGTGCATGCACGTGTGTCTGTATGTGTTGACAGAGATATGAGAATGCGATTGTTTTTGGCATAACGTTAAGAGTCATTTGGCCCGCAGCCAGCTGGCCTTAAGCCTGTGAGGAGCCCGCAGATTTTTTTTTTCTTTTTTTTTTTTTTTTGGTCCATTTTTCTTTTTTAATGTTTCCACTCAGGTGGTTTAGTGAGGTTTATTCAAACACGAAAATAAATCTTTCAAAAGCTCAAAGGCCCTAATCCATTTACTGGGTGTTATGAAAAACATTTTACATTACATTTATTAAAACGGTCACCAAACTGCATTTGTCTCTGTCATGCTGCCTCTCTCCTCTCTCTCTCTCTCTCTCTTTCAGTGAATCCATGTCTCTCCTCAGCAAATGAACAACAGACATGCGTTTGTGATACACACACAAAGGCGGTTACTGTATTTGGCAATCAATCTGAAAAGAGAATCTGAAACCAAAAAAAAAAAAACCCTCCCTTAATCTGTGCTACCCTCTGACATCATGAAAGCCACTAATGGTTTCGTTCTTGGCACTGTCACCTTGCGCAAATATCTCAGCATTTGTAACTCTGTAAACTGTACGCTTTCCTTTTCCCAACACAATAAATCTTTAAACAAATGTCAACACAAGACATTTCTGTACCAAATCCACTGACTCCTTCTGCCAAAGCCTTGATCCAAAGGGCCTTACCACCACTGTTATGTGATGATGTTATTTATGGGTTTGCTTAACGTGTCAGTCAGCTAATGGTTTGTCGATCATGTTCCCAATAGAAATGTGGTCTGCACGCATGACTTAAAGGGCCCTCCCTTAACATACTTCCACCATGTCCACACCAAAGTTTGCACTGATGTGGATTAAGTTAAAAATACATCTTTTTCTTTCTGATTCCGCCTTCCAACCCTAGAAACTGAGCTTTGACAGCATTTTCCTGATTGGATTGATTGTTTTGTGATTACTGATTAGGGTTTGGTGCAAATCCACATTGAATTTCAAATCCAGGAATATGTTGCATTTTTTAAAAGAATGTTCTCATGAACTTCTGCACTTACTGGAATAAAAGTAGCCATGTGGATCTTTTCATCTTTTCTCATGATAAGAATATTGTTTGTTTTGTATTTTATTAGCTGGATCTAAATGAAGATTAAAAACATTGCTGCACCTTTTTATATTTTTTTAAAAAAAAAAACTTTCAGAACATTGTTCAACTTGGAAAAAATACTCTGTTTTTTAATTACAATAGAATTTTATTTGGCTTCTTTTTATCTCCACCTTAATGCCAATTTAAAACCCTGTGATGATTATTGTAAAAAAAATAATCTATCTTAAATTGACTTCAATACAGGTAAAAAAGAGAAATAAAAAAGTGTGAACTCACTTTGTGAGTAACCAGTTAGCAAAAAACTAATTAGATCAAAGTCATTGGTAGATTTGAGCTCAATCTGTGGAAAAGATGCCACAGGAATAGCAGAGACAAAGACGTTCTGCACATGACAGGTATATGCCAGAGACATGGGGATCATACAGTAATCTTTGAATACAAATTTGAGCTGCTATGCTTGGATTTGCATGCAAACAGCCACTTTAAAAAAACACTTGCTAAAAAAAAAAAAAAAAAAAACACACCTCAGAGAATATATTTAAGGTTAGAAGTGACACACTAATGTGTCGACACATTCATGCACAAGCCAGCGCCTGCTCTGCTGCTCGTGGGGTTCTGCTGACACCCGGAGAGAGGAGACGAGAGTCTGGGTAATTGTGCCGCTCATTTTGATGACTTGCTTTTTATGCAAAACAGGAAAAAGACAATATGCAATTATCTTGAGGAGGGAACAGCTGAATGTGGTTGATGAACAGTCTGGATTCAATCATGCTCTTAGTGCGTTATATGCAATTAAACTGCAATAGAGATAATGGCCTCCATTGCCAACTGAGTAATAATACCAGTCATAATCACCTCCATTACTTTTATTAGGCTTGGCATTATCATCATCAATCTTATTAATATTATTCTACTTTTCCACAAGAAGAAAATCTTTGACAATGAAACCCTGAAACTATAAGGTAAAAGAAACACGGGTGATTACAAAATGAGTTCTGAGAGAAAATGTTTCCCACTGATGTGATGCTGGAGTTCATATCTCCGTCAGGTTTATTCTTCCTGTCTGTGTGTTTATTTGAAGAAGTCTGGAGTTTCACCTAGTCTCACCACTGTAGCAGCTGCCCATTGACTCAACCCCTGGTGGCCAGGACATGAGTGGGAGGTGGGGGGGGTGGAGAGGGAATGGCTGGGGGGCATCCAATGGCTTAACAACCCCCCCCAAAAAAAGCAAAAAAAACCCCAAAAAAACACGCAGCATCTCAGCTGCACTGCATCCAATCAGCCCCAGTCACACATCACACAACTGGGGCACCGCTGATCAGTGACCACAAATAACAAACACTCCCCACTGGCATACCCCCATGGACTAACAGCTGGGCTATTCTTAGAAAATAAATAAATAAAGATGGCTGGAATAACAAGAGTCCGTCAGCTTCAAAGTATGGTTCAATAGATGACACTGGTCGGCCATCACATCTTGTAATTAGCAAAAGATTATGAACATTTAAATCTAAAATATGACAGAAGTGAAGTCACGGGAAAATAGACCTCGCATTAATGTATCAGTGGGTGGCATTGGATAGGTCTTACATTTGTCTGTCATCCTTAGCTTTTGAATTCACGAAATACCTCAGAAGATTAATCTCTCTACTTTATCCTTGTCTGACTTCCTGGCTGTATCTAAGCAGAAAATTGAGGTGTTGAACTGATGTCAACTTCGGAGGGGACAATTACATGAAAATTTTCTCAAGAGCATTTCCTGAGGGGGCAATCCAAAAGTAGTGCTGTAACGAACACTCTGTCACCCTGCCAGCTAAGAAACGCTACATTACATTGCCAGCTTCACTCATTGACTTAAATTCAAACAGCTGCAAAGTAGGAGGGCCAAGGGGCCAAAGCCATTGCTTGCCCCGACCGTAACCTCGGGTAGACTAAAATGCCTTTTTAGGATAACTCCGATAAATGCATTGGGCTTTGGGGTATTAGGGTTAACTCAAGTTTGACTTGGCCCACCATGGTTGTGCAGTGTATTGGGCTCATTTCCTACTGTATCTGCTGAACTTTCATTCAGATCCATGTTTTGTGCAGTGGATCAAACTATCATCAGGCAAAGGGTGGTGGTGGGGGGGGGTCATATTTTCCAACATCGGGGTTGTTGTTCCCCCTCCTGGGATTTTCATCCATGCTTCTTGTATCTGCTTTATATCTTCCTGTGCTCATGTGTGTGTTTGTGTGTGTAGTCAGGGTTTCGTAATGCTGAGCGTTGGGTGGGAACCAACCTATTAAGTTGTGATGAGACACCAGCTGAAAGCTCTGCAATCACTGTAACTTTTTATTGGCCTGCATTAGTGCACACTGCTTCAGAGAGACTTGAGTGACATTCCTGCTGACGTGAATCGAATACCGCAAGATTCCTTGGCTGAACTTTTGACCCTGTGTCCCAATCCAGAAACCATGGCACAGACCTCCATCCCAAACATTCTAGGCCTGGGTTTATTTTGGTGCACAAATAAAAGGACTGGAGCCTGGCTCATGTTAGATGATTACAAACTGTGCTTTGGTGGAAACCTAACACAACCCAAAAATACACAATATCAGAGTAACAATACACCCTGCAAAGCTCTGTCCCCAATACTGCCAAGACATGAATACTCCTCATCCAGACAATGTGGTCAGATGAGTGGGTGAAGCTCCGGGCATGTGCTTGTGTACAAGTGTGAGTTGATGTACCTTCATGTGAATGGGGGAACCAGATTTGCGAGGCGCTGGAGTGGGGTCCGCCCCGGAAGGAAGGTGAGGAGGGCGAGGAGGGAGGCCGGGAAGGGTGAGACGGGTGGGAAGGGGGGGTACCCAGACTACTGGCCAGAAAGGTCCCCATGAAGGAGGCGGAGGAATTGCCCATCAATCCACTGCCTGCATTTCCCACAGGGACAAAGGTAAGCAGAGAAAACATGGTTAGAATTAGAGGAGTGCATGTGCTCACTGTGACCATAAGTGTGACCAAAAAGAAAGAAACTGCATCAGATGTAGATGTAGATGTAAATGGATGAAGCCCACTGGCCCTCTAGGTGGAATCATTAAGCCGGGAAGATTTGATCGCTGCCCTGGGGAGAGGGTGAATGAGTGAGAGCGTATATGTGTGTGTGTGTGTGTGTGTGTGTGTGTGGGAAGGAGTGTGAGACTCTCCTCCCCCTTACTGACAGCAGAGTCCTCTCCCCTCGTCTTCTCTCCCCTCACACCGCCTCTCCCCATGGGCTGACAGAGGTCTCATCTCACAGCTGAGTACACACTTTCTCAGGCTCTCTCCCTCTCGCTCTCACACACTTTTGCTCCTGCTCCCCAGTGTCCCTTTCTCAATTTCTCTCCCTCCCTCCATTATCTTATGCTCTCCATCTCTCACTTTCATGCTCTCAATCTCTCTCATGGCTCTGCTCCATTTCACCTCCTCTCTGTCTCTTCTTTTTTTCATTCTTCGTTTCTCTCCGCATGACTCTGACAACGCCACAGTCTTGCTTTCTCCTTTGCTTCCATTTAAGCGTTTTACTCCTTTTCCTTCCTCCCACTATTTTGTCACAAGCCCCTTTTTTTACACAGCCTACTTAGGCAGTAATATTGCGCCGTTATTGCGCCTCGCCATTCTGTATAAAAGTTGCGAAGGCGGAATGGGGGATCATTGTTGTTTCGCCTCTGAGCTGGCAGCAGAGGTAGTAACAGCGCCGAATTGTCATCTGTGTAAATAGCCACTATAAAGTTTTGAGGAAGTGTTAAGTGTGTGTCCAACTGGCGGGAGGATCAAAAGACGCTTTAACAGTTAGCAGCTAACTCAAACAAGAAGAACAGCAACGGAAAATACCTACAATTTGGAGCAACTTCACGGTTTTAGAGCTCATAACCCTTAAGATCAACCACCATACAATGGCGCTGTAAGTAAATGATTGTTATTGCAATGATATTGTTTAGGGAACATTGCTCGATGCGAATGTTACATGTCAAATTCAAGACAAATTTCATTATGTGGCACATCACACCTGTTATTCCTCTTAAGCTCCACAAGGCTTGTTCTAACATCACATGCTGTGGCGGCGGGGGGGCAGTGTGTCCGCACTCCCTCGCACAGCAACCATGTGGTAACCACTAGCAGCTCCGAAGCAGAAGTTAACGCCAAGAGGAGTTGAAAAGGTCTGTCTGTTCACTGTGTAAAATCTAGCTCACAATCCAATGTATGAGCAATGCTGCCAACTATTGTTGTTTAAGCCAACTGCAAATCATCGTCTGCAGAAAACGAGGGAACTTGCAGGACGAGACAGACGTGTGAATCATGATGATGTTTTCTGTGTGGGACCAACAACTGGGACATTTTAAAAAGCAGCTAGCAGCAGTTAGCGGCTAACTCAAAGATGAACAAGCAAACCTACAGCATCAAAAAATGTTTGCGAAATGGTAAACAATATGGTCTGAAGCGGAAAACCTTTCCAGCTCTTACTACCCTCAAAAGCAACGTCACTGCCTGATTTGTATGTTTACGTCAGTTGTAGACGCTGATGCTGCTACACATTATACCTTTTAGGCTTCCTGAACATTTAGCATTGTTTGGGTCAGTGTAAATAAACAAACAAACAAACTTGCATAATCGTGGGGGTCCTTTTACGGTGGTATTGGGGGATCTCTGTGTTGTGTTTCTATTTCCTCCCCCTTTGTCCCTCTTTCTTTCTGACACATAGCATTGCTTTGCTTTGTTCTTTACCATAATGATGGCACCAGCAGAGCAATCTGTCCCTGGCTGGCTGAACTGTGTGTTTAACAAGACTATGATGAGTAATTGACCATTCGTAGCAACGCCCGTGTGACTGGGGGCTGATTGTCTATTATGCATTGCTGGGCAAGTCGGAGAAAACACACTGATTAACCACTGCTTAAATTACTTTCCCATTACGCGCCCGCCAGTGCACTTGAGCGAGGGGCCCGGGTGCCCAGCTCTTTGCACATTCATTTCCCCCAAGTCGCACTGCCACAAAGTCTCATGCATATGTATGATGATGCCTGGATGAGAGCACACATGCACATGCTTGCACAAACTCACACATTGGTGTAGCGTACATTGTGAGCACAGGGCAAGCTGTGAAAACGGAGGGGAGAGCAACATGGTAAAATTTCATTACCAGCCCCTCATGACAAGCTGATCTAACAAGAAACACTGTTTGATTTGATTTTCTTTAAGCATGAATCACTTCAAACATGAATCGATCCTTTTTTTTTTTTTGGTGTGTGAGAACAATTGTGTGGAAGTCTTAATCAGCAAGGCAGTGAGTGAGCACATCCTCTGGGCAGACAGCAGGGATAAACCCATCAGTCTGCCGCTCTCTCCTAGCATGAATAGCCTATGGCTCATGGGCCAGAGCACAGGAGCATGTGGAGGCACACACACACACACACACACAAACACACACACTTCCCACGCAGAAATAGGCATGGACATGGATTCTTGCACATATACAGACTCACCTCTGTCACACTTTGCACCACAATCCCAGACAGGTGGAAATCCCCCCTAAATCCCCAACCTTACAGAGCTCTGCCTCGAAAAAACTACCTTAAAACCAACCCTGTGTGTGTATATGTGTGCCTGTTCGTGTGTTCACAGTCTATCAAAAACTCATGGAAAAACAATAACAGTCTTATTTGTGTTTAACTAGCACATTTATCACCGCAACACAAAGTAGCCTCAGAAATTTGGCTGCAGGAGAAAATCTGAAAATCAAAGTGTGATATGATTTTGTTTCAGTGTTGGTAATTATCGGAGGTGTTTTTGTTGCTTCTGGTTTGTTTTATTATTGTTTACTGGATTGTCTGCTACTACAGCACACCTCCTATGTATATGTATACGTACGTACAGTATATACATACATATACACATATAGATATATTCTTTAACTATAAGTCAACCTTTTGAGTTTGAGTCCAGAAAATCAACTTAAACTGAGGTGGGAGTTTTTTTTCTAACAAAATTTAAAGGATAAAATACAGGACAGGAAAACAAACGATTGGAGAGTTTCCTCCATCATAACAAACATGTACAGGAACCAACATGCAGAAATGATGAGCAAGACTTAACATCCTTAGCAGGCAGCCATAAAGGGAAAGTTGCTTTAGAAACATCATTCATGAGGTAGCCCAGTGGGTACTACAGTATGTTTTTCTGCTTTTCAGTCCATCCTACCCCCCCCTTCCTTCTCTGCTGCCACCCCCTATCACCCCTGATCCTGCAGAGTGCTCCTGGCAGAGCTCTGTGTGTGTAAGGTGGTGTTCAGGGGGGAGTGGGGGAGTCGGGGGGGTAGACTGTGGCCAGCATGCTCACTAGGCTCACATCCAGACAACCCAGGGCTCCTGTATGGCACCGCCCTGCGCATTGCACACTCCTCGGCCCCTCTTTCTGCCTGTCGCCCCAAGGAACCCCAGCTTTCCTCAGCGCCTCCGGCTCACATAAATCAGCTAATCCTCCTGCATTATTAACAGCCTCGCCCCAGAGAGAGGGAAAGGGTGAGAGAGACATAGAGAGTGACAGAGGGAGGCTGTGAAGCCCCTCTTCACACACCAAGAGGGGATAGAGCCTGTGTCTAAAAGACAAGGAGAGGAGAGGGACAATACATGAAAAGGGAATGTCTAGGTGTCAGGCAAGGGGATCTTTGAAATTTAAGCTGATGTTAGGGGAGAAGAGGATTGAAGGGGAACCTTAGGAGGGGAGGGTCTTGTATCAACTCAAACATGAGGCCTTTCCCACAACACAACCAGATCAGAGTGGTCTCAGAGATCCAGTTTGGCCTTAGGGTCTGTACCTGCAGATGGGCCGACCACAGGTCCAGTCTGAGCTGTAGTAGGTATAGAATAATAATGCAGTGGCCTTCACCTCTGTCATACTGGCTCGTGCTGACTCCACAGCCTGCCACTCAGTAAAAGGACCCCTTCCTCTGTGTTGTATCTGCTGAAAAATACTGTACACTGTGCTGCATAAATCTGTCTCTCTCTTGCAGTTTTGCTGAAATGATATCATACCGCTGTTGAAACTAAGGCATCTAATATGATGCCCTCCCTAAACCCATTTAAAGCCTAATGAATCAGAGGTGTTGGTGAGAAAGCGCACGGGTTATAAAAGTACGCCGGTCTGTCTTGGTGTTGGGGCAGTTTCAGTTTGCGTGCCAACTAAAGCAATGTAGAACAAGTGGAGTGAAGGTCTGAGGCATGATTGCACCAGTGCTGGACTCACCGTAACTGTTTATTTAGCAGCTTATTAAATGGTGACATAGATCCAGGGAGCCTGCCACCATTACACCGGCTGCTTGTAAAAGTGTTTTCTCTGCCTGCATTTTTTATAAACCCTGTTTATTTATTTCTCCGGTTCTTAAGTGGTGCCAGCAGTGCACTTGTATGGGCTTTAAGAAAATCGGGTCATGTGCGTCCTAATCGGCGCCGATCCCTGACAGCGATGGAGATTAATCCTATTAGAGAATTAAAAGAGAAGGGGAGCACTGGGATTGGGAACCCCGCCTCCATCCCTGACATCTAAACATCCCACCCTGACGCCCTCACTCACACAGGTGTGTTCAAATCGCTTCGAATGTATAAACACAGAAAGCAACACACAAATATCCCAGAACCTCTGGAGGTGGAGGTGTTAACTAGCGCTACTCCACCCACGCTCTAGTGTGGGTGTTCAGGGTGAAGGAGTCCAGCTTGTGAGCACACAGTAATATAGGCCCAGGCGGAGGCCCCCGTGAATGGCACCGAGTGAGCAGCAGGCGGGGAGGCGGAGTAGGGAGAATGAAGGCCCAGTTGTCATGGGAACGAAAGAGAAACAGCGCTCGAGGCACGGAGGCTGAATGCTTCCCATTACAACAGCAGTGGGCAGATGCAGTTGGTCAGTGCGCTGCTCGGCAACAGCAGCCCTCCAAACCTACCTTAAAACCCCACCCAAGCTCCTGCACAGCCTGTAAACACACATAAACACACACACACA
>JAPZDZ010000009.1:9381657-9392412 GCA_029783805.1 Acanthurus tennentii | reverse complement strand
ACTCCCACAAACATGCATGCATGCAAACCCAGCCGCCCACCCAAACACAACCACACACACGCTCATACACACTCATGTGCGTACAGTATTGTCACTGACCACAAATCTGCTAACAACAATAGGGCAACGGCCCCGTTTTTGTTCTTTTCACTGAACGATTACAATAATAAAATTTCAATTAAAAAACAAGTAATCTGGATTTTCTGCTTGAGCCGTTAATAATGTCTAACAGCTGTCACATGCAATACGGCCATGCGCTGAGGTGGGCCTGGGGCTGCCTGATGAGAAGCAGGCTGATACTGGGAGAGGGAGGGAAAGTCTGGGGGGGGGGGGACAACAAAAAGAAAGAGAGAAAAAAAAGAGCAAAACAGAGAGAGATCCAAATCACAAACAAAACAGCAGTGGTTGACTTTGGGCAAATCTATCAGTCTATTCAATCTCACAATAATATATTTCCAGTCCAGCTACTTTTTTTTTGTTTTTTTCCAAGTTTCTGTGTGTGTGTATGTGTGTGTGTGTTTGTTCGTCATGGGAAGTGAACAAAAGACTTTCATAGCCTTTTTGGATTCTTAATGAAACTTCTCACTTCCTTGTGTTGAGTGTAAAAATAGATAGGAAGGTTTTGAAATCCAATGCCCTGAAATCTGATACAGGAAGGTATTACCCTGCCCATCACTCTCACCCGTGGGTCTCCTTTGTGTTTGTCCTGTGTACACGCCCCATGCTCGAGGCGAGGGCTCTGTGGCACCATGCCACACGGTGTAGTGTGGGTGGCGGTCTGTTTGAAGAGTCCGTCTCTGAGGCAGCATGGCCACTCACTAGCCAAATTCCTCTTGCGGTGCCAGATTCCTGCTTTTTTTTTTTCCTTCAACTCAGCCTAAACCTTCACTTTTTTGGACAGTTTTGCTGATGAGCACAAATATGCAGAGAAGAAGAACTGATTACATCATTTATCTGACATAAAATCTGTCACTTAAGTTACCCGAGTGTGATGATTTCTGGGTCCTATTACTTTTTTTTTGGATGAGTTGTTATTGGACACCAGGTTTGATGATTTAATAGTGACCGAAAAGTCTTGCCAGAGTTTTATTGATACCACTTGAAACATGGTGTGTGCATTATATCCTTGTAACCATAAGTATGTGCTTGCTTTTTCACAAAAAAATGAGTGCCCTTGCAAGTCATTTGGGTCTCCAGTGGGACTGTCAGGGGAAGGTGACAGATGGCTGCAGCACCAGGTAAGGTGCTATTTCAGCCAGGTGGACGATGCCAAGCAACACCTCCACTATTCTGAGGAACTCCTGTGACATGGCGTCTGAACCGTGTCATCTCACAACAATCCACAAACGAGCCCGACAAGAGGCCAAGGTTCTCACTCTGTTTTGCAGAGCTGGAGCGAAAGAGAGACGGCCCGAGCCAAATGGAACTTGGCCTGAGACCTGAGTTCTGTCAATGTACTTCCACCACAGTAGCTCCCGGATACATGTAACCTTTTACTGTAACATTTAAGATGGGTTATTCAACTCATCATTCTCTTTTTAGACAGGTAAGGCACACTCTGTAAATTTCTCTCACCAAATTGTTTAGATTCAGAGGGACAGAGGCAATTTTTCAGTTGCATTCAGTGCTGTGCTGCTAAATAATTACGCTGAGCATGCAACAAACTCAAGCCAGCGCTCTTGTCTGGGGTCAACAAGGATGGAGGGTAGGTAAAGCCAAAGGGAAGCGCGGTACAAACTGTGAGTGCTCACAACACAAGAGCTGCAAGGCCAAGAAGAAGAAGCCTCCATTCCCACAAACAACCCTCACCCACTCACCGAGGCTTATTCTTTTAAAGACCCTGGTTGTAACCAGCCCTTCGCTAACTCCACCAAACACCTGTGTTTGTCTTTGAAGCGTCTTCCTAACAACCACAGACCCATGGGATATTCCAGCAATGAGACGTTCAATAAAAGTCTCAGTAAAGTTATTTATTCCCCTTTGGAAAAAAAAATGGGAGAAGGCAGACAGCACAGCTAACCTTTGAAGGGGGAAGCTGCTCGGATATCCAGCTAGGACATAAAAACCAAGGGAATGACAGGGACATCCTACCAGAAAACAATAAAGGGGGTGGAAGGGACTGTTTTTTATCTTTAACAGCAGCCGTAAAACACACACAAAGCTGGGGTCTGCAACAATGGCCTAGGGCAGGGGAGGGTGGCTAAAACAGAAGTGGCAGGAAGACCACCGCTTCCCAGACACAAGGGTCTTCCTGCTGGAAAGAAAGGAGGCCGAAAAATGGAGGGGAGGAGAGAGAGGACAGCTTATGGAAAGGGAGGCAGAGGAGATGCAAAGGAAGGGGAGGCAGAGTGAGCGAGATGACACAAATATGACCTTTGATTACATGGGGTGTTTAGAGCAGAGCTCAGCCATGGACAGCCTCCGAACCCCTGCTGCTTTCACACAGCCACACCTCAGCCAGAGCACACTGATCAGAACAATATGGCTGAAAGATGAGACCCCAGCCATAAATGCCAGCAGTAAAGACAGCTCCACTGTGTCTCCTCCTTTGACACTATCCAACATCTGAATCCCAGCCTCACAGCCAAGGGAAGACTGTCTCCAACTCTGCGCCGGAGCCAGCTAAAGATAAAATTACTATTTCAAAGTCCTTGTAAATGAACTGGCTGAATTAAACCGCATTAGATGAGTTTACAGATCTGTGTCTCACTGTATCAGCAGGCACACGGAGAGAGAAGTTGCTCCAATGTCACATTCCCAGAACACAGTGCAAGTGCAAACTATAAATCGACCACCTGACATGCATTACAAATGACTTGCTTGTAGTAGGTGAAGATGGACAGAGGCAAATGCACACTGACAGAATCTCCACCCGTTTTAAGTGAACATGCTTCAGTGGGCAAAAAGGCAGGAGTGTGTGTGTCTGCGTCTGTTGTTACCTAATTGCAACCAAACACCAGTGTGTGCAAAAAAAGAAAGAGAGGACATTTCTTTCCAAAAAAATCTGTTGAAAATCGGTAACCCAGCGAGGAACAATGCCCAGGGAGGGTGTTGCAACCGCCGTCACTCTTTTCAGCGGCGAGGGGCGAAGGAGGCGCGCACAATAAATACCTCTGCAAAGCCCTTTCAAGGAGCCACATCAGAAACCTGCCTCTGAATGCATTTTTACATCAACCCTGAAATATTCATGCTCTTTGTAAAGTATTCATGTGAACCAGTGTGCAAGTTAGTCCCAAGGGGGAAAGTGCAGAGAAACTGAAGGGATCCAACAAACTCAGCAAGCAACATTCTCAGTTGTGCTAATGTTGCTAGCATACAGGACACTTGAGGGGACACTAATGACCCGCCCTGTCTCCACAAACAATAGTCTGAGACCAGTTCGGTCAGAGTTCCTCTATGAGCATTTGACTGATTTAACTGTGACTGGCCTGCATTTATTTGGCTAGACTGACAAACAGGAAAATTAAAAACAGACAAAAGGAAAGATTCTATCAATATAAACTTGACAGTAAGTATGATCAGGTGCTTTTTTAAAAAAAATAAAAAATACAATTTGTAGCATATTTTTGCTTATGTTATGGACATTGTAAGTGAAAATGGCTTTGAAAAGGTAAAGAATTGTTTTGTGTCACATGGATGATAAATTCGCATTGTGTGCTGTTTTGATGAATTACCATCTTAAAAATATGTGCCATGTTTAATTGTGAATTATGCTTCATGTCCCATCCACCTATTAGCATTATGACATGCTTGACATTTTCAAGTTTTATTAAAATAATGAATCAAATATCGTACATCAGCAATGCACAATAACAAAATAATTCCAACAGAGCCTGGAGGGGATTTAGGTATAACTCATGTTAAATTATTCCCCATGTTAATACAATAAAACACCTAAAATGCAAAGAGTTAAGTCATGTTCCAGATCTTGAGGATATTAGATACACTTCTCTCCCGTCACACCCATGTGTTACTGACGAGACAAGGGAGAACAATAAACCACCTGTGCTGCTCATTGAACAGTGATGACATTTGGAGGGTAGGTCTTCATGTTGGTGCTGCACAGAAATACAAAAGAAAACACTAAATCTGATTGGGGGAGCACCTGTACCCTGTAGCCAGCATTAGCCTTCATGCTCTCAACAAAACATCTAAGAGAAAATAAAAAAAAAAAAAAAACATGCGGACCCAGGCACTGTGTGTGTGTGTGTGTGTGTGTGTGTGTGTGCGTACTGTGTTTTAGTGTGTGAATACTGCCAAAAGCAAACATGAATGGTGAGAGATGAATGGCAAACGGCACCCATGAATCCTCCTGAATGCCTAATTATACCTCATGTTTAGCATGATTTT
This sequence comes from Acanthurus tennentii, assembly GCA_029783805.1. NCBI lineage: Eukaryota > Metazoa > Chordata > Actinopteri > Acanthuriformes > Acanthuridae > Acanthurus > Acanthurus tennentii. Next base: position 9,388,062 of record JAPZDZ010000009.1, on the reverse strand, counting down.
GCAAATGAATTCAGAATCTTTATAAACACAATGAATTTGAAAAATATGGTTGATGAGCCTACCACAACACCGCATACAGTTGAACAGTTTAATAAGACATGAAAAAAATAAATAACATGTGATGCAGAATACAAAAAAAAAAAATGTTGTCAGGGGTTACTTTGATACTGTATTTAACCACCTACAACCACCACCTACACTGATAAATTTAGCTGATATACCTTACATAAAATGACTTTAAGGGCTAGATATTCCTCGCTTTCCAGTGACCAAAGATTCCTCAGCGGCTGCACCATAAACATGTTTTTAGAAAGCACATTTACATATTTTCAAAGGAAACTGTCTCAGAAGTGTAACTGTTTGATGCAATCAACATACCACTGTTGTGTCTTATTTTAATCTCTTATCTTTTACATAGATGGAGAAAATAAAAGCATTAACCTTATATTGTGATCTGGTTCATTTCAATGCTGTGCGTAAAAAATATTGTCTTTTTTTTGTCATGCAAAATAAGGAAGATCAAATATTAAAATGAAATAAAACATGTGTATAACCTCACGCATAAAATGATCATAAATCAGTAAAAGTCTTAGCACAAACAGGACATTCTGAGCATCATCAAGCTGTATTTTAGAAGATGGTGCATTTGACTGTACATGTGTTTGTTTTCATTGTGCCCACTTCCTGTGTTTTAAAAAATTGGATCAGCTGTTCTGGGTGATTCTGTTCAGCAGTTTTTACTCAGAGCTGTAAATTTTGACTGTCCTGTGTGGACACAAATGTGTGTACTCAGGTTTGTAAACTTGGGTACACAAGAAACCCAAGTCACTTGTTAAACCTGATGCATGCACTGTGAACACATTTGCACCCCGACACTTTGAAGCCCAATATAGAAGGAGGATTTTCTGACTGCGACGTCCATCCGCACACTGCAACCCGTGCAGACCTGTTCATCCAGCTTCTCCCTCTGCATGCTTATTGGCTCTGGGTTTGACCCCGGCTTTCAGTCAAGTGATGGCTCCGGTGTGACACTTATCAATGTAACGTGAAGTGACGAAAGCTCATTTCAAATTCAGCTCCAGAGCCAATTGGAAACCGGTGCCAGTGTGGCCTGTCCATCCTTCATTGTGCAAGCTACAACAGATCTTAAATGCCATTTTTAAATACCATGGCATTTACCTAACTTATCAAATAGCTATTTGTTTAACTAAGATGCCTTTACTGGGCTGCCTTTGAGATTTTTTTTTTAACTATAAATGTCGATTCAGCTTAATCAAAATTCTTGATTGCAATTCTTGATTTATACGCTGGTATTTGAATAGTGAAACTCTGTCATCAGCCACACCTGAGCATCCATTTATTTAAAACAGCAAAACCAGTCTATTCTCCTCTTTTGTGCAAAAATAATCTGCTTTGTATCACACCTCACATGCAGGCCATAGCCTATTATTCACGCTGATAAATGAACAGGCTTCATGACGCAACATAATGAGAAGAACAGCCAGCTTTGAGATAGATGTATGTTGCCACTATGGCCACAAACAACATTTCAGGGGCAACATTCTTATGGGACAAAGCCCACGTAGGCTATATATTTGACTAACCTGAGTGGGGAGCCATTGGTATGTGCGAGGGGTAATATTTTCCCGGCGGGAAGTGACCGGCATGCTGTACAGAGCTGTGGCCTGAGGGAGCGATCCGAGAGGCGGCTCGGTGCACCAGGGCGCCCCGCTCTGATAGGAGGTGCGCCGGAGCAGCGAAATCCCGTCCTTCCATTCCGAAGAATGTTGAGTAATCCGAAATCCGGATAGGGCAGGTCAGGAAAATCAAATGCAACCCATATAATAATCCTTTCCTTCAGATTTATGTATTGCATTCAGTCGATCGCAGGCATCCCCAGCCAAGAACGTAGCCCCCGATCATCTTTTCTGTCAAAGGAGAAAAAAACCCCAAAGCAATTGTCATTATCGAGACAAGTGGATAGCCGGGTTAAAATTTAAACGATGCTAAATACTGACACTGCAGTCTAGTGCTATAAAATTTAAGAGAAAACAAATCATTAGTTACGCCCCATTGGATTTTGCTGTAATACCTTTCTCTCACATCCAGGTTTCTTTTGCATAAAGCTGAAAACCCCCCTTTTCGGTATAAAACTGATGGTACAAAATAAGTCACTGCAGAAAGAAACGGCCAGCGAGGCGTCAAGAAGCCCACTGAGCCGTGCTCATATTCAGCTCTATTGATCAGCCTGGGATATAGGCCTAATATGCATCATATGGAGAACAGCACTTCAAATTCCTTAGATACAAACACAACGAGCAGGTTGACACATTTTAGGCATCTTTAAATCATTATTTTATTTAAATATGCTCATATTTTATTTTATCCAAACAATTAATATAACGTTAGCAGTTATCAGCTGTCACTCTCCCAAAAAGCACGCTAAGCATATGAACATGCAATATATATTTTTATTATGAGATCGTGATTGCTGCAACAATGTAAGAAGCTTTTGCTAGAGGTGGATGTGTGTTGTTCTGTTTGGGTGGGTTAAAAATGATGGAAGCCTACTCAGCCTACATCTCAAGGTGAACAACGCTGCCAGCCTTCTCCTGCTCGTCCTATTGTCTCGGATTGATACAGGCGTTTTTTTTTCCCTGCCTCAATCCATTCAGCTCTCATTACACCTCACTATTTTCACATTTTGCATTACAGTGATTTAATACATAAACAGGCGCAAATATCAGATGTATCATCATCTGTACCATTTGCGGACTGCTAAATAACCTACTTTATCATAAAAACTGGCAACTGAAAAAATGCATCGTGCAATTTGTAGACCTTCAGGCGAAAGGAACCTGTTCAGTCAGTTTAAAAAGTTTCACATCATAAAACAGGAGGCTTGATATTTGAATTTAAAATATAATTAAAATACCGCTCAATAACCGAGAGGCAACCTAAAAGACACACACTCTCTCTCTCTTCCTTTCCCTCATGGTGTGTGTGTGTGTATGTGTGTGTGCGTTTGTGCATGCTTGCACGTGCGCGCGCGCCCGTGTGTGAGTGTGTGTGCATGTGAATAACTGCACTCTCACTGTCTTCATCTGCCTTGACCTATTTCAGGTCAGGTAATCAAATGGAGTAGTAAATACATTATAGGCTACATCCTCTGCCATGCCACAAAAATAGCATTATAGAGTCGAGATGGGGGGTAAAAAACATTCAAATCAATTTAAATTAAATGTCGCTTCTTTGTAAAAATATATGTTTTTGCCTTTACAACAACAATCTAAACGTGACAGCCCATTCCGGAGCTTCACTGATGGCTGTGAGTAATTAAAAATAAAGTAGGCAAATAGAAGACAGCTTCGTTTTATTGTTTCAATAAAATAGGTTAATCAAATCCTAACTGGCTGAATTTTCTTAAAACAGAGAGATATATGTGTGGTTTTACATTACAGATTCTCAATTTGGGGGCCCTACAGGGTTTCTCGAAGGAGTTGCAGGGGGTCCTCAGAAAGATAAAAGCATCATTTTACCATAAATTATTATTTTTTAAAGTAAAAATTAAATAAATATAAATATAAAATAAAAATCCAAATCCTACATAGTGTAAAAATGTGCTGGCATATAATATGTACTATTTCTCTCTAAGTACTATTATCTCCCCATGTAGCCAGTTACTGCCTACAGCCTATATTCAGAGCTACATCAACAACAATAAAATCCCTCCATACGGAGCTCCCTGGGACAAAATCTTATCAACCGAAGATTCCTGAGCTAATGTGTGTGCATGCATGTGGCTCCTTAACGTGAAACTGGTTAAGGAGCCCTGCTATTGCATGTATGAGAGCTGAGTCTTCAGTTTGTGGACTGTAAAGGGATCCAAGGTGAATGGCCGCCCGTCAGCAGGACTGCCTTTGTCTCCATACTGAGAAAGTGCTTTGCAGTCAGCCATTACCTTCCCCCTCGCCATGCTGTTGCATTCATCCCACTCTAAATGTCCACTAACAACCTCAGAAATAAAATCATTTTACATTTACGATTTTGGAAAGACACTGTCGCTGTAAAAGCCCGAAATGCGCATTCAAACGAATCAAATTTCATTAGCGTAAATCCCCACGGTTGTTTTGTATCATTTTCTCTCTAAATATGCGAACCCCCTCTCCAAATATAGGATACGTTATAATTTTTAAAACCTTTTGAATAATCGACGCCCCTAATGCAATTCATTTAGATAATGTCGATTTCATTCGCAGAATCCAATCGCAAGCAGAAACGCAGATAATAAATCAAGTCAGGCTGTACGAGTCGAGTCGCGCTGCGAGACAGGCGGCCCTCCGTGACTGAGCTGACCGGCAGGGAGAGCACCTCGGCCGGGGCGAGTGGGAACCTTTCCCCCCCCGTCCTCTCTATGCGAATTCTCGTTTTGGAGTTTAGTGCAACCTCACAACAACCACAATAACCATCCTTTCGGAATGGTCAACAAAAAAATATAAAAATATTTAAACGATTAATCAAGGGTTCTTAATTTTTGGCCAATTTAAAAAAAAAAAATAGTTAGCCTGTCACGTCTCTAAAAATTTCGGATAATTAAAAACAAAACACACGCAAATATGTAAAACCATATTTAAATGATACATCTAAGTACAAAATGCTTCTAACGTCAAAATATAATTTAACTATGGACAGTATTATGATTAAGAAATCAGACTGCTATAGCCAATACTAATATGCCTACTGGGTGCTATAAATAAAACTGATAATAATTATAATTTATTTTAAATTATTTTCTTGAGCTTAGTGCCTTAAATCATTTCTTTATTCCGCATAGGATAAAAAAATCATATATAGTTTTGTGTTATTTATAATAGCAATGGAGCTTACTGAGTGCAATGAACAGCATGTCACATAAAGCATTTTTGTCTAAATACATCCATCACAATTTTCCTTCCAGGAAAGAGGTCTTACAGTATTTTTATTCAATAGAAAAAATAAAATATATAAAATTACTACTTACTGGTATGTTAAATCCTTGCATAACAATAAATTTTAAAATCACAAAACACAGGGAGGGAAGGAGCAAGGCCGAGTGCGACGCCCATTTAAAATCAAAATCTGAAATAAACCATGTTGCTAGAGTGAAATCCTACAATATTTCCATCTGTGGCTGTGCAGTAGCCTTCTTGTTCAGTCTATGGAAGCAGTGGGACTAGGGCTTCCGGCCTGGCTGGATCGCGGCTCGGATCTCCGAGCAGCGGTTTCTCTCCCGGTGCAACTGCGTACCTTGCGTCTCAGGGCAGGGTAAACACGCCCTCCCATTGGTCGGATACCTTTGCATGTTAATAAGCTCGTGCCGCCCGCTCGGAGATACGGAAGCTTCTGATTGGCCAGCAGCACAGGCCAATGGTGTGGTGACGGGCAATTCTAAACAGAGTGAAAAGCGCCAGATTTAAAGCACAGTAAGGTCTAATCTCCCACAATAGAGCTCAGTGCAGCTGAGCAAAGCTACAAATCTACACCATATTATAAAAGTTAAGCAGGCAGTGTTCATAAAAATGAAAATAACTAAAAACAGGGGAAATGATCAGAATTTTAATCCAAATTGCAGGGGCTGAAAAAAATGAATTTACATCAGGTTAATCAATACTCAAACAGATAAATAACATTAACAAGAGTTTTTAGCCTGAATACATTTCAAACTTTCTCAGTTGTGGAAAATATGTTTTGTTTTGGTTTTTTTTGTTGTTGTTTTTTGCTTGTATTAATATAGACAACAGTGATAGCGATTTAAATGAAAGAGACACAAAAAAAATTCAAATTAATATTTAAAGATGCAGTGCGAATTTGTGTTCACTTTAAATAAGACTCCAATTAACTTCATTTTCTTAAATATCAACATTTTAAAAAATTAAAACAACAGCAACAACAACATTTACATGTGTCATATGGACCCTGTGATTTAAGCCTGCAACAAATACTACTACGAAAGACTGAGCTTTTCAAAATAAAGCTAGAAGAGAAGGTATAGCCGAGCTAAAAATTATATTTATAGACTTATGTTTCAGAAACTCTGGTTTTAAGTTTTCTGAAGCAAAGTTTTCCGAACCTCACCCCTATTTTTAAAATACTGGCAAACAATTCAGGGTATTTATAGACTAAGCATCAAACACCACTTGTGTCTATTTTTTTTTCCTTCTTTAGAGCCACTAGATGTTTTTTGACAAATGGTTTCAAAGCCAATTTCTCTAAACTCTACACTGAAACATGCAGACAGGCCAGTGATTCCAATAGACTACTCCCCTCATGTTATTACTATGGACTTTGGTTATTACATTAATGCTAAATGTTTACAGATGGGGGGGGGGGGGGGGGGGGGGGGGGGGGGGGGGGGGGGGGGGGGGG
>JAPZDZ010000009.1:9358912-9381647 GCA_029783805.1 Acanthurus tennentii | reverse complement strand
AATTTTTAAAAATCAACCCCCCCCCCCCCCCCCCCCCCCCAATGTAAGGCTCTGATTGGCTGGCACGACGCCAGAGCATTGTCAGTCACAGAATGTAAACAAGACTCTGATTGGCTGCTGGCCAGTCCGCATTGGGCTGTCTGAAAAAAAGGCAATAACTGGCCCTGCGGTTTCAAGGCTTCCCGGGTTAGATGATGAAAGGGGATAAGAAGAGACGGTTTCAAGGCGCCCCAAAGGCGGACCCCTATTGGCCCTGAAGCCATATGAGTCAAGCGTGAATCAAAGGGAATACTGCAGAGAAAGGGGAAATTATATGTTGGATATTTAAAATAATCGAGGTTAGTTTTCGGATAAATGCGGACCAGCGACGCCACATCATTATAAAAAGTTATGAAAACAAGTCAAACTCGAAATAATTCAGGTTAGAGGCTGCAAGTGAGGGTGAAAGGAGAGGGGAAAAAAAGCTCCGGTTATGGATCGCCCTGCCGAAGTCCGCTTTAATGGAGAAAATCTGCATGGAGTCTTTCACCATTTTAAAGTGTGGCTGCATGAGGTTTGTTGTAGTGGGGTTAGTGCGGTAAAAATAAAAATCAGCGTAATTTGTTTGATGTAAAATTTGACGTTGGGTAAATCGTGTGATAGCGTTGCATGCTGCCTGTAATAGTTGCGGTTTGGCTTTAGTCGGTAAATTCAGATTAGGGTGTAAAATGTTTACATGGAGCCAGGCGAGATAGGCCAAGTTGGTATGTAGAGGCGGTCATTAATATGGTGCAGACAAAATATTTGACAATTTCGTACCAACAGTCCTTCACGTTGTCCATCAAGAAGTCTGTTCATTCTAGTCATTTAACATTTTTCTTTACTTTTTTTCTTCATTTGAAAATCCTTTTGGGAGGTCAGGTGATTTTTGGTAAATACATAGCTGCCACTTTCTGTTAAATTTTACGTTTGCCTTGTGAAAAAAAATATAATAATAGTAATAATAAAGAATAGAACTGTCAGCAATTATTTTTCACTTATTTCTTTCTCAACATAATTAACTGTGCATGAAAATTGCAATCCAACTTTTTTCGCCTTTTCTCTTGGGCAATTTTTAAATTTGAACTGTCAGATCACAGGGAAATGAAATAAACAGGAAACTATTAATATTAATGACAAACAATGATTTATGTTAAATTATTGCCACGATTGTTTGTGTGTGTGTGTGTTGGTAACCCCTGACCCACCTAAGATTTTCTACATTTTACAATCAGTTTAAATGACCAGTCACAAATACATTTCTGTATTTTTTTTAAAAATATAATTTTGGGTGGATGATACTTCTAACTGGCTTAGTGTTATTTATCCATCACCAACGTTTGCAGCCTAGAAGCCTGTTCATTTGACGTCGACCTGCATAAATAAAAAAAAGTGAAACTACAATTATCCTAAAACCACTTACACTTACACAGATTAATGCCGAGCTGATTTTTTATATTTTTAAATTTTTTTTAAAGCCTACTCATTGTGACCATAATGTCACAGCGGACACTATTTTCACTGTGCACTGGCCTGTGTGTGTTTTGTTTGGGATTTGACAAAAGGTCGGCTGCTTTGCTTGAGCGCTAACTTGTATTTTAGCAGAGGGTGTTGGAATTTCATCTCATCATGGGCTCCTTTCAAGCGAGTGCATGCAATGTGAACACACAGTAGGGCTAATGTTACGTACACACACACACACACACACACACACACACACACACACACACACGCACACACACATACAACAGGCAGAGTGATAATTAATGCGGAGTGAGTGATTTCTTAAGAAAAAGACCAATTTTACGACGAGGATTGTCCTTGATCAATGAAGCGTTGATGATTGACAGTGTGTGCCTCCCACCCACGTCTACAGACGGTGAAAGGGCCTCTGGATATTAAAGATAGACAAACTCACTGTTTGTAGGCCTATGCTTTTATTTCCATACATAAAACTCTCACTATAAGCATTACTGGTAGTCTGCGGATTCATGCTCTGCAAATATTTGCGATTGTTTTAAGTTACAAACAAAAACGGATTATTTTTCCTCGTGATTTATCTTGTGTGAGCAGCTTAAAATAGATTCTTGTCATTATTAAATAATGAAAAATCTTACTGCAAGAACTTAAAAGAACTTGATTACCTATTTAAACTTAAAATCACCCCAAAAATGAAATAAACGCGTGATTTGAGATTGGTTTGCGCGTTTCGTTTGGCAAATTAAGTCTTGAAACCACAGTGAAAAAAAAAATCATTTGTGGCCTTTGACCTTTGTGTGTGTGTGTTTGTGTGTGTTTGAGAGAGCATCCGTGCGTGCACACATGATCTGATAGAAAATCAGTCTGTACTTATTAAGCAGCATATGGACATGTCTATCTTTAAGCACAAGCTTATTTATAACACTTATGAAGAATTTGAACTCCTCACATTTAGTGTAGTCTTTAAAATGAAACATGAAATATTGTTTTCATGTTTATCATGAGTGGATTGCCATAACCCAGGGTAGAGATGGACCTTTGTGTATGCGCGTACATGAATGTGTGTTGTGGGGGTGCAATACAAGAACTACTTGAATTGTAGTGGCATATGGCACAACCAGAAGTCTACTGAAGGCTGGCGCTGTTACACGGATCTGTCTTCACTTCAAGGATCTGATCACACATAAAACTGCTCGTTTTATTTTTAGATAGCTCTCGTCGAGCTATAACTCTAGCTAAAGGGCGGCTCAAACACATTTCAATTTTAGCAACAGTTCAAAGAAAAGTCTGTCTTAAACCAGGTGTTGTTAATTCACATCATACTTCCTCTGACTGAAAACAAAAGATCATTGGAAGCATGACTGCCTGCAGATGACATTGGACACAGACAATGCACAACGCTGCACCAGAGCCCATAGTGTAATGGAGCCCCAAAGAATAATACACCAAATAAATAAACATAGTTTGATCCGTCACAAATTAGTTTAATTAAATAGAGATAACTTCCTTAATCACAACATGTTCAGTTATATCTGATATGTGCATGTGAGGCATTAGAAAAAGTATATTTGCACTCGCCAACAATCCTTTGACATCATCTGTCCTTCTTTACCTTTAAGCTCACCCACCCAGGGAACCTGACATCATATTTTAACCCCCTCATTACCTCACTGGGGATTACAGGAGGCCGGCACTGTTTGCAGTCCAGCAGGCCCACAATGGAAATGACAACATTTGCTAAATTCATCACAAGTTAGAGGCTGCTTGTATAATTCCACTGTTAACAGCAATGAGCAAAACAGTTCCAGAGATGAACTGCATGTATTTATGTGTATGTATGTTTTATTGAATCAAATTGTTGCAACTAATGAATTTTACTGATTCATCAGCTTTTTATTGAACCTAGTTTAACCCTTTTGGACCGTCTGTGAAAGAAAGAATAAATCAGCATTTCTTTGATAGGGCATTTTAATACCTGCCCCCTCCCCTGCGCTTGTAAGTATAAATTAATAAACAGCTTAATTTGACTTTCCATTGAAATAGCCTGATTAATCATCCCCTCAGACTGAATCACACATTAAATTATTATGTTCCCAGACAAAGTCTTGTGATCATGGATGTCCAATACAACTGTTGAAGGCTCAACAACACAAGAGCAACATTGTGCCTCCATTATTAAAGACATTAGCCATTTTTTTCCCCAACATCTGCAGCAAGGGGTGCTGGGGGACCCTTGGGAGGGAGGGGGGGTTACATGATGCTTCCATGGTCATGCTCATGTGACCACGATGACTGCTGTGACCAAAAAGCTCTTGCTTGAGAGAAGACAAGGACGTTTGTGGTGTGTTTAGCATCACATGGACGTACCGAGCAGCAATCATGAAGAGGTCAGGGGGTCCCAGATTCGGCTCTCCATTCATTTTACACAACCCGTATTTCATCCTCTTCCTCTCTTGAGATCCATAATTGTTTGTTAGAGTTAATTTATCAGGATAAAATTAAATCAAATTATTTCTCTCGGTAGTTTTATAAAGACAAAACATCAGAATTTCTGTTGGCAGTAAAAAGTTGCAAAGAAGGTTATTGTGTTTGTCCAGCTAACAGAAATATGAGCAATATTGTGTTTCTACTTAAAGTTGACTGGTAACAGACTGTTAAAATCCTCAGCATGCACTCGAGTTCATGAACAATGGAAACCAGATTATCATAAAATTTCACAATAAGGAAGTATGGAAAGTAAAACCTGTATGAGAAACAGTTGCGATTCCCTTTTAAGCTACAAAGTCAGATTATTTCATATGAACATAATGACACTTATAGAATCACAAATGTCCATGTTGCATTTGGGTTGCATAGAGGAATAAACTTTAAATCAGCTATAAAAACTTTGCATACGCATATAAAAAATGTTATAACTTCTGCTTGTCAACCTAACTTTTTTATTTGTATTTGACCTTCTGACCACCATAAAAATATCTGACAATTACAAATGTGAGACAGCAGAAGAACCTTGAAAGCCAAACATGTCTGAGGCCAGAAAAAAAAAAACAAGAATATAACAATGACAACATTCTCTGCGATTCATTTTCTCTCTGCAAACTGTTGCTGAAACAAGAAGGTGCCGAAACCACCATTTACTGAAAAATAATCAGGAGGGTTTCAGCGATTCGGGCCTTGCAGCAGAGCAGGCTGCAGCCCCAGCTATGTCTGGCTCACTTTAAAGGTATTTAAAAGCCTTATATGTTGATGCTTATCTACAGTTACAACAACAGCAACAAGCATGCACTGCAATCAGATCATGTTTTAAAGGCTCCCGGTAGCAAGCAACATTTGTACAATCGGATTAAAATTGACCATTCCTTAACAGTTATCTGATCTGCTGTATTGAATGTAAAGTTATAATTAAACTAACCTACTAATGCATTACTTTTCTTTCATTTCATTTCCCTCTAAACATCTCTCTCCCTTCTCTAATGTCTCTTTGCCCACTGACATAAATCCAGCTCCGCCTGCAAATCAACGAATCATTTTATATGACATGTATATGCTTTTCACACGACGCATCCAATTAAATATGTCCTTTGCAAAGCCTAAAACAGTTTTCTTGGTTGCCATTGTCCCCTCCCCCCCATAGCAGACGGCCCCTCTGTCATATTAATTTCACATCCCAATAGGCGATTGGGGTTCCAACATAAAAGTGATGAGCTGTATTTCAGTGTCCCGGCTGATGCGACTCCAGAAGATGTAGGGGCCTTTTTATGGATCTTCAAATATGCAGTTATCACTTTTCTCTGCACACCTGACAAGCCGGCAACGTCTGCCAAAGATAAAAGTTTAACAATGCTAGATCATTGCAACGATGTCGAAGTAGAGAAAAAAAGAAGATACAGACATGGCTTTTCAACCCACCTCTTTTTTTTTTCTGGATAGTTTGAAGGTTGATTTCCGATTTTCTAAAAACAAATAGACTCACACAAAGAGAGAGAGACGAAATGCGAGAAAATAAATACGAAGAAAGATCCATACTTATTCAACACAGGCTCCAGACAAATTCATTGTCTACCACACACAGGTCAGTCATAGAAGTAGGTTTTCACATTTGATTGAAACACAAGATATGCATTGAGATGATTTTGCAGGCAAACATAGGCCTAACATGAAACGTAGTTCACATACAGAAAACTGTGTGATTATTAATCTCTGCCTCTGGTGCATGCAAAAATAATTCTCTGTTCTATCATTTCATCATGATTTTTTTTTTTTCCAGAAAGGTAATATCTTTTTCATTTGTTCAAAATGAAGCTGTATGCATGTTTCTGCATATGGCTGTGCACATACAATACAACACATGTGCCCCAGTGCATCACTTGCCCCTCTGACATAGATATTGCAAAAGATATACTGTAAGTTGATATTATTATTTAGCTCAATATGACCGGGGAGCCATGTTCTCTGCTCTGGGGAGGACATGACACATGGCCTAGGCCAGAGGATAGAATAATGTGTGGCAGAGTGAATGGCTGCACATGCTCATTAGTGTCATTAATCAGCAGGGACAGAGACGCCTAATGATAGAGGGAGGCGGGACTTCACAGAGGGAGAATATGACAGAGATGAAATATTCCTTAGGAATATTAACATTTGGAAAAATATAAGTCGCTTTCAGATTCATTTAGATTTATCTATCTTGGACACTCCTGGGTTTGGCAACATTGCAGGAATTGCTCGAAACAAAAGGAAGAGTGTAATTAATACCAGACTTAATTGTCACTCTAAATTGTCATATAATTCTAATTTAATGTGGCGTTCTCACTCAGACTGTGAAGGAAAATTGGGCTCAGTCAGTTCCCTTGTGGGAAAAAAAAAAAAAAAAACAGGATCTCTGCAGGGGATCAAATGGGATGTGTGACATTTTCTCACAAATGTTTGATTGTGAACTGAAGAATTCCTCTTACGGGGCTTCCACTCATTGCCGTAGTATGCAGATAATGGCAATAGCTGATCCTTGAACCAGATCTCAGGGTGGAGAGCGTTGGTTGTAGTTCTGCCGGCCTATTCGGTGGGAGCTGGAGGCCCTGAGCTTGGCCGTCCCTCTGCAGCAGCAGCAGAGGCTCTGGGGATAGTCGTGCATGGTGAGGGCAGGCTGTTTGATCAGCACATATTTTTAATTGGCTCCAGGCACCCTGGAGTGTCAGCATTGCCACGGAGTAGACTCCTATTGCACCTTTCCTAATTAAAATCATTACAAATTCCAGGCGCATCATAAAGGATTAAATGAGACTCTGCGAGTGTGTGTGAGTGTGTGTGTGTGCATGGGTGCGTTGTCTCCTTGATAGCTAACATGTATAGCTTAATTGTTTTTCTCCTCAGTAATAGTAAATGAGGGAGGGCTGGCTGTAATCCTGGTCAACTAATCAAATTACATGAAAGAGAATCTCTCAACATATTCAGACTGAAATACTGTGGAGGATTTAAGAGTCTATACGTCTCTTCAAGGTAACTGAAATTTAAAATGAGCACCCAAAACTTCTACTTTGGGGAGTGTTTTAACAACTAGCGTTATGTCTTCTATTGAATATTCACATCTGTCCTGCTGTGTATAGCAGCTTTAACGAGAGCTGTTTGTCTTTTTCAAAATAATTGATGTCAGACAAACTGTGGAAGTCCTCAGAGAATTTATTTTGAAGGGCTTGGGAAACAAATGGTCTCAAGAAAAGTTGCATTTAACTTCAGTGGATGTTTTATTCATCACATCTTTTGTGGAAACAAAACTCTTCACATGCAGTGTTAAATTAGATGTGCAGATGATGAAGTTATTGTGTTGTTGAGGCTCCGTAATCTCGCTGCTATACTGTGCTTTAGGGGGCTGGGGAAGGAGTGGCTTCAGTCCCCTAAACAAAGGAGGCTTAAATCTCTTAAATATCTACCAGTGCCACTTTGCCCCAAGGGAACATAGAAACAAGGGAGTGTTTCTTCAGTCTGATATTGGAAGCTAGAGTTCATGAAGGCAAAACGCAAGTGATGACTATTGAAGGGTTTTAAAAGCTGGCTCTGTTCGAAAACATGCCCCTAAAGCCTTAACACACACCCTGACACAAACATTAAAATCATATGACATATGACAGAGAAAATTACTACAATTTATAAAGGTAATAACCATGTCTGACCAAAGTTAGAGATGAATATCTCAGTCATGAGCCATTATGAGAACCTCTACAGCATTCAGGGACAATACATAAGTGTTGGACAGGAGCCTCAGAGCGCGAGTCGTAGCCAATAGTTATGGGGACGGAGAATGATAATGTCTCCAGTGGAACACAGTGGGACCTTCTGTTCAGATCAACAACCAATAAAACTACAGCAACTCATATAATGGTTAATGGACAGTATTGTCCAGCAGTGAATGGACATGTTATGGGTAGGCAGACACAACAATGGGAAGCCTAGTATACAGACGCCAACTCAAGGTTCACTGTAACTCTTGTGGTCGAATATGTGAGGACTAAACAAGTCGCAGATCAAGTTGTGTAAACAAGGAGAGAAATACAATGGTTTTGACTGTCAAAGCTAAAAAAAAAGGGGCATGCAGATGGATAAAATATAAGCAATACCGAGTGAATAACATTCATCTGATGAAATTAAAGTTTCCTTTATTCAAAGTCCTCGCTAAAAAAATCCATTTGTATTTGGGAGTTCCCTCAGTCTAACAGGAGTTATTACAGAAAAAAAGGTTGGTCATTCAAAGCCATTGTGGGGACTCAACTTTCTTGAGAAAATGGAAAAATGCAACCACACACTTTCGAGGGCTATATTTGTGGAACATGATCGCTTGGTTTCTATTGACTCAAGAGGGATAGACAACAGAGAGACGTGGCAGAGGAAAGAAAGTGAAAAATGGATCGGAAAGATGAGCGAGGGTGGGGTGTCTCTCAAACCATCGCCGCTTCCTGTCCGGAAAAGTCCATTCATCATTTTCACGTCTTCGTGTCATGGCTTACTTTGCCAATAGCCAGAAGTGTGGCAATGATGACACAGAGGATTGATGAGGTGTAGGCGGGGGTGGCTAGCAGGGGTTTGGGGTGGAGATGGTCAAACCAGATGTGGTGTGAGGTGGGGCTGGGATGGACTAGGAGGGGGACCCGGTGAAGGTCACGGTGTTACCCATCCCCTCCATTAACCATTTGGATTTGCAGACTTGCATGAATTCACAAAGCCTGGATTCTTTTGCATGATGAATAAATCCATGAAAGAACAAGTTTCCACATGTCAGCAACATACCAAAACACTTTACCCTCGATGAAGGCACTAATCTGCAAAAAAAAATATCACACTGTGTCAATACGACAATGCACTTATTTATTTTCTTGCTGGGAGCTGTATGAGAAGATTGATACCTTTCTTATGTCTGTACCGAAACTATCGCTGGCAGCTGGTTATTTTAGTGCACAAATAAGACAAGATACAAGGGGAAAGCAATCTCAGCTTAAAAACCTGCCCACCAGCACCTGTAAATCTCACTAATTTACACGTTAGCCAGGAAGAGAAATGCCTGTTTTTCCCGTTACAAAACCAAAATCAAATGCTGAAAATTGTATGCTGTGGATTTAACCATGTTGACATCTTCAAGTTCAGTCTGTCAAAGATTAACAAGAACAGCAGTGTTTGCTCTGTTAGCTCTAAAATAAACAACTGAGACCATGGTATGTTGTTATCAGCAGATATTAGCTGGTTAACTAAAGTTACTAGTAGCTATCCAGGGTGCAATCCAGCTAAGCTTAAGTCTTTTGCTGAAGTCTGGAGACAGCAGCTCTGGTTCAAGAGCTTGCTACGTTAGTAAATCTAAATTAAAACCTGACGATAAAAGCCTAATTTTACATTAAACATTAAAATGAAAAGAGCCCTACCTTTCTCCTAATGTGAAATTACTCATTGAAAAAAGACTTAAGCTAACCAAATAACCATTGCAAAAAAAAGCTGATGCGTATACATGCTAATAATTAGCAATAATTGTCATTATATAGGCTATGTTATTGTTGTTCATGCTGTAAATTTCAGGTTGAGTCCATTATTCATTTTTGTTTGCGCAGTTTTAAAAGTGTTTTTCATACACCACAGTAGTTTGAATGTTCAGTATGTTCATTTTGATTTTGATTTTTTTGAACAATAGAAGCACAGCTTGGATCCAGATGACGCGGTCTCTTCAGAGCTCTGTTGGTTGTCAGTTGCATACATTCTTACATTGCTTTGAAAACTCAGTGTGTTGATCGTCAAATCTTAGTCACTGACAGATTCTGCTAATCAGCCTTCAAACTAATATTCCACACCTTTGTAGCAGTGTGTGAAACTCTAATTAAAGAATTAATTTGCTTGGTTATTTATTTAGCTTTACAGTATTACAGTATTTTATCAACTCCCTGCAAATGTTTTGCGAGTCTCACATGTGGTATCAGGAATGCATTAATATTCTCATGTTAATGACAGCGCAGAGACCAGACCCAGAGGTCACAGCGAAGTCTTGCATTAATTCTAAAGCTGTAAAGCTGAACCCTTCTCCTCCCTGTTGCACAGTAGATGACTTCTCCCTGGTTCAAATCAGCAGACAGTGATACTGTACATGAGTAGCTATTGCTGGACTCCCCCTTGTGGTTAAAATATTACACAACTGTTAAAGACCACAGCATGCCGGACAGAGAGGAACACACGGAAATGTGAAAGGGTAACTGAACCCAAACTGAATTAAATTAGAGCCAAGAGTAATATCAAAAGGTGTTCTCTCTTCCCTCTCCCTCTTTTCACTGCGCTGTGTAGTGTATCCCCTGCTGGCACTGGGCGTACTCCGAAGAGTGTGGCTCTCCTAACTCAGTAGCTGATCAGAACCAGGTGGGAAGGCCTCCATGTGCTTTCCATTTGTGCAGGATGTAAATGGATTCAATTAGATCCAAATGCACAACCTGTCAGCCAGGGGGAAGTGGCAGACTTTCAAAGGCCATTAGATTATGGACAGGATTTGGAATAAAAACTTCACTGGCCGGGATTGTGCCATTAAATTGGTTGATGTGAAACTATTGAAGTGATTTGAGCTTGCATGCTGACTGTGCGCTATTCATGTGGGCACAAATTCTGTCACGGACACACCCCCCTCCGAAATTATCATCGGCAGCCCCCCTCCCTCTTCTTTCTTTTTCCATCTCTCCCCCCCCCTCCCTTCATGCACACACAAATGGCATACATGAAGCTGGAGTATATATCCTCAGACATATTGCCAGTGGCCTTGCAAACTTGCTTGCATTACAAACAGTAGCTCTTACAGCCTTTAAGTCAAATGGCTCCATCAGTCATGGCTGTTAAGAAGTCCAGCCATAAAAATTAAAGACTTCCAGCAATCTGACCAACTGCAACACGTCTCCTTTGTTTTGATTGGCTGGAAAAATATGATGTCTACTGTTAACATTCGGTTTCGCTCACTGCTCTCTGTAAACATGTAAAAAATGTGGCGGAATTCGAGCGTGTTGAAGGAAAAGCGCTGCAAAAGAGTCATTCATCCTCAAAGCGGTAATGCCTTTTCACACATTGTTACAAAAATATTAGCCAGCCAAGCAGATGTTAACTACAAACCAGCTTCACTCATCATGATTTGGACATGGGGGGAGGGGCGGTTGAAAACAAAGGACTTGTCACCCAGACACAGGCGACGGATTGGAGACAGGGTTCAGTTGACCCGCTATTTCAATGCAGAGAGTCTTTACTTAACAGGCCTGATATAGAAGTGAATCAATGGGACATTTTTAAGCCATTATTATCAATCACCATTGCTTAAGACACTCTAATGAGCTCATTAGATAAGATGAACAGCAGATTGATTGCAAAATGGGGCAAGTAAAAAGTAAGATGTAGAGAAGAAGAAGGTGATGGAGGAGAAAGGAAATAGGTCTCATGGATCTCCAGAAAGAGGAATGGGAGGGTGGAATTAAATGTGTAACAGACAGGCCATGTGTCTTCAGCTTTATTTCAGTTTCCAAAATTTTTTGCATCCTCTCAGTCTATTTTGCTACCTGTACGGATCTAACAAAGATAAGACAGATCTATCTGTTATACTGCGGTGCAGAAGTGGTTTCTGATGGCAAACTGTCATTAAAAGGGGACAACAAAATGACCACAAACCTTTGCAGCTATAGAAACCATAACTTAATGTGTGTCTCTCACACACAGCTGATGATTTCTGCTGTCTGTTCCCCACAGAGCTAAGAAGTTCAAAGCGATTCGCCAGCTGCCTTGATAATATGTGGACATGAGAAGGAGGGAGGGGAAACAGGCAGAAAAGTAGAGAGAAACAAGAAAGACAAAAAAGGAAGAACAAAGGAAGATCACCAAAGAAAGTCAGCGAAGTCACACAGGAACACAAAGAAGGAGGGGAAACGATGTGTACGAGAGTGTAAACGATGTGATTTGGGCAGACATTTGTTCCCCTTGGGCGAGCTTGATGGGCCATTCTGTCTGAATCGGAGGGGGGAACGTAAGAGAACCCCGCTGGTGTTGGATTTTGGCTGATGTGGTACTACAGCGGATCAGAAAAGTAAAAAATATGAAGGGAAGGTCAGCATTAAAGCGGCAGCAGCCCTTTCTGTTTTCACCTAGGATAAAACAGATGTGCTCACAAGCCCAGCTGTTGCCAGATGTGGATGCAGGACCATCTGCATGAGCTGTTGCTGAGTGCGTCTGTGTAACTGTGTGTGTTTAAAAAAAAAAAGAAAATCAGGCTCTGAAAGCTGCAGCTTACATGAGTCAAAGTGAGTAATGTCACTATTTTTGATGATTTGATTCTGACACCTACTTCTCCAATTACCTCTCGTCAGGATTATTGTAGCTCCCGATAGCCTGAAGGTGAATGTTGGCTGTTTTATTGGAGGAAAAAACAGCTAAACGTGTAATTACTGGAACATAGTCTGGAGTGTGTACATACACTTTCAGCATCTTGTCACAGTTCTGCATTAAAAAGCAGACTGTAAAATGTTGCTGCACAAACACACTTTGATCTCATGTGTGGTCAATTATATCCTGAAGACTGCCTCTATTCATCAGTAGATCCACACACACACACACACACAGCATTCATACAAGGTGGATTTAGAAGGCTGACAATATGCATGCCTCTCACTTTTTACTCTTCTCAAGACCTTAGAAATCTAAGAACTACAAAATGTTGCTACCAAACGAAAACCAAAAAGAAGATCGAGGGGAAAAAAAGAGGGTCATTTTTGTGTGTGATCCTAGAATATAAAACCTGATGAGACATATAACGCTATAAAGTGCTATGAGACTCCAGGGGATGGCAGATTAAAATGTGCAAGGGCGATTTCCACCAATAAAGGTGTAGACAGCGGCTGCTCCACCGCTGTGCTCGGCTCCACCAGGCAAAGAGAATGGTCTGAATAGATTTCAGCAACCTTCATAAAGCCAGGACTAAAGCCACTTCACAAAAGGGAATAGAAACCAAGCCAATCAATTAATGCCCCCCCCTCAACAATGACAAGCATAGACAGGGAGAAATGCTTTCAGACCTGGTGTGCGTCTGAAACTTGCTGGGTTCCAACATCCTGTGGCATTGAGAAGAGGAGTCAGGGTCTACTCGCTGCATGTTCACCGCTGCTTTCTTTGTGTGTGTGCATGCGTGTGTGTTCTAATGTATTGGTGTGTGCATGTGTGTGCTGAAAAGCTGGCTATTCAATGAGTACGTTCAACAGAGCACCGAGCTCTTTAAATGCCAATGAAAATAAAGAGAGGGAAATTGTAGGCACTCTGAAGCAACAGGGAAAAAACCAACAGAGCGAGACAGAGAAAGCAAAACCTTCCAGTGCCAAGAGAGACTTCATAAGGTTTAGCAGCCCTCCACTCAAATATATAGCGGCCATAAATCTTCCACTTAATGTCCTTTGGGCTCCACTTTTTATGGTTAGTGACAATGACAGTGAGTGACTTCTTTTTTAAAGAAATGTTAATCAACACAACAAATTTTAACAAGGCTGTCTGGACAAACTCCAAGGTTTACTCTTCCAAAAACTCCCGTTCCAGTAATGAAAGCCGACATTACGCTCTGGTGCACTACACAGGACATGCAAAAGGGATGTAAAATATTATGTTTCCACTGAAGTTTGGAAGAAGTAAATCATTAAATAGAATGAAGACAGCCCAATACATGATACCGCACCGCTGAGGAGGCAGCACTTGAAATAAATTTGTGTTAGGTTTCTTTTCGTGAGTTGCTTCCAGAATCTGATTTGGTCCTAAAAACGTGATTTGCAGTGACAATGCTGGGGCATGTAAAAAAAAAAGGAGTTGTGCTTAAGTATCAACAGTAAAACCTACAACTCGTTCATCAAAAGTAACAGCACTCTCTGTGAGACGGTTTCAGAGAGGTTAAGTATTTAAGCACAAACCTGTGGGAGTATTGGAATGTAAAATTAGTCAAAATACCTCATTCTTGGACTCTAACAATGCATCCTTTTTTTTACTATATAACATAATATCTATTTAGGTAAAATAATTGTACAGTTGTTTGCAATATTTCAACATTTTAAAAACGTGTATTTTCTCTCTGATAGAGCCTCAGATGAGGAGATCAATACTACTCTCATAATTATCGGTTACATATGAAGCTACAGCCAGTAGCTGTTTAGCTTAACTGCATAAATACTGAAAACAGGAAAACAGCAAGCCTGGCTCTGTCTAATAGTAACAACATCTGCATACAAGCATCTCTATTAGGCAGAAAACAGATACTCACAGGAAACAACTTGATTGAAAAAACAAAATACAATGTATGTATTAAGTAGATTAAGATTCCTGTTGCTCTAAAAACATGCCGTCTCCTCCTGTTTAAAATGTTTGCCAGTGTTATAGGGATATTCTGTGACATCATTTTCTGAATGTTAGCCAATGTTATGAGAATGTTCCCTTATAACATTTTCAGAATGTTCTCAAATGTTATCTGAATGTTCCATGACATTCTTTTTTAGAATGTTAGCTAATGTTACTGCAATCATAACAGAAGGTTCTCTGAAAACAATAGAGAATGTTAACCAATGTTATGGGTATGTTCCCTGAAAACATTTTCAGAATGTTCTCAAATGTTATCAGCGTTCTCTGAGATCACTATAGTACAGAGTACAGGCATTAGAGAGGTATTAATACTCTCTTAAAACTTCCTGAAAAAAAATTGTTGTCATTTTTTCCCTCCTTTTAGCTTTTATATTATTTTGCAATGTGTTGTCTTTGTGATATGGTTGCTCTGTTGTTGTTATGTTTTGTTTTGTTTTTTTGCAGATCAATGTTCTGTATGCACCACACACCAGCACAAAATAGAAAAATGTTTTTTCCCAAATTTTAAACCCTTGTTTTAAGTGCACATCAGTTACACTGAGTGACTAAGAATAAATGAATTTTACAACAATATTGGTCTAAACTGAAGCAGGAGAGGCCAAGATACCCTTACTGTTCTTCCCCAGTATTGGCCAAGCTGCAAGAACTACATTGCCCATAATGTAACTCAATAGAAACTTTTATTGCCCTTTTGAGCTTTCCAGAAGTTTTTTAAACTTTGTAAAGCTCCCTTAAGAGCCACAGATGACATTATACGACTGTTTTTGCAGGCTGAGTAGGACTTCTCATGACGACATGACAACTTCATGTGCAAATGTAGCGGAGCGCTTCATTAAAGGCACAATATTTTCCTTTAAAAACCAAGTGGAATAAAGTCTTACCAAGTACTAATGCATTCAAGAGCAGAGGCAGTAAAATTAAACACAAGTAAATGCACTTACACTTACAAATCCAAAGTAGCATCAGTCTTTATTGTGTCATATATGGTGCCTTAAGTGCATGTGCGCGATATAATTGCTGCAAAGTTGTGGAAGAGATGAGGATCGTTCTTTAAAAATGTTTTCGATTTTTCTTCCTTTTTTGTGTGTGTTATTAAAGCTCAAACATCAATGCCAGAGGGATGAAAAGGCTCGTCTTTGTGTATACTGTTCATGGGAACTTGTCTCCCTTCTGGTTTGATGATTACTCATGTTTTTACACCCCCCACTTTGTAACTGGCCCAACAGAGACAAGTGTGCACCATCATTCACTGTTGCGTCGAGGTGTTTCAACAAAAGTGAGCATGCCCAAACAATACTCTGTCCAATAGGATTACTCACTGTTTTCTTTGGAGAGTCAGTTTGTTTTTCTGTTTTGTCCATATATCCATGACTCCATATAGCCGAGCTCTGTGATGTCAGCCTTTTCTCTCCATGTTTCTGGTTTGTTCACAGTCGGTCTTGATGGCTCATCAAGTTGTCATGGCCTTCCAGCTTTTACAGCATTCCTTTCTTTATGTCCTGAGAGGGGTTTTTTTTATTATTATTTTTTTTTTTTTTTCATCAGTCGCACTGACTGCACTGTAAAATAAGCCAAATGCTTTGAGGTGCACTCAAGGCCAGGTACGTTGTGTTAGTGTTGAAGGGGTCCTGCCTTCCTTCAGAGAGCGATGCCACTTTGGACTCGGCCTTCCTTTTGGAGGAACTGCAGGGGGTCACGGTATGTGTGAAAACAAAGGGAGTTGTGCTATAAGAGAGAAGGCTGTGTGGGAGAGAAAAAGAGGAGAGACTTTGGTCACAACGGCCTTGGTTTCATGCTCAACAGAGGAGCAATCATCGCTGGGCAAGAGGAGGAAGAAAGGAAAGGATGGGGACTAAGTGACGACTGGACCAACAGACATGATAGATGTCTTTAATAACCTCTGGCTGCTTTTTTAGTGTCCTCCAGGATTTGTTGTTATTAAGATCTAGGTCTTATTATGATGACCACCTCTTTTATCGTCTCCCACATCACGCTGGGCGTCAGACCTGACAGTCAAAATAAACACAGAGTCAGAAGCCCCCCTGTACTCGTGCTGATGTGGCACTTGTTGATGGTGCCAGCATGTCTCACTCCTGACCAAGAAACATGTGGCTTCGCTATAGTCAGCAGTGAGAAGACAAAACACCCGGCGTGGCGATCACCTGTTGAATCAGTTGGAATCCTGCTTTTTAAAGTGCCCTGCGGCTACTGATCTAACATCTCCACATTACGGCGTAGATTGCAAAAGCATGTTTAGATAAATGGCGTTGGATGGTTTTTAATAAGCATTTCCATTACTGAAGAGGAAGGAGAACGAGGAGGAGCTGGTTGGGAATACATACGGGACCACGGGAGTCGTAAGAACTCACGCTCATCACATCATGAGAATGATTTTATTGTACTTCTATTTCTTTTGAAAAAAATAAAAAAACAATCACAAACACTCAGCCCTATTGTGTGTCTAAGTAGCTTCAAGCTCTATCACAAGCATAGATTTGGTGAGGGCCCATGTTTTATTAATTTGCAGATGAGCTCAGCTATTGATGGCGTTGGCCGCCCATGGGTTCAATTAGGATAATACAGGGAGAGGGGCAGATTATGGGCGGCTATTTAAGTGAGGGTATATCTCTTCTTGACAGTTATAGTCCAAATGCAACAAATTGCACCTCGGTGGCTGTGAGCGGCGCCATATCAGTCCTCCGGTGATGAAACATGCCTGTGTGGCAGGTCAGCCGTGTGGAAACGACACCAGGCTGTGTGAGCCATGTAGCCTGTCCTCTCTGAGCTAACACACAGGCCTGAGTGCAGCCCGTTCCCATTCAGTTAATAGGGGCCATTTAGAAAACAGCGGTCTATATGGTGGTGGTTTGAGTGCATGCTCTACCCAGCCAGCCCCTAAACAGTCCCACTTAGCACGACTCTCTCTAAACTATTGCACTTCTTCTCTGGCACTCTCTGGGTTGAAAGCCTTTGAGTGTCGACAGCTGAACGGAGTAAAACTGCTGCACGTAAACATCTTGTTTTGCAAATACAAGTCAGGTTGTGTGAATAGACTCACAAGCGGCCTCAAAAAGCAGTACGTTTGTGACCTGCATGTGGGACAAAAAAAAACCAAAACTACAGCCTTTTCCTCCTGTATTCTTGGGTGAACATTTATTATGATTGATCAGGGCTTTCACTGTAACTTCGCCGTGCAATGAAAACCATCTACTGTACATTGTCTCCGAAGCGTATTGTGTGAAATTGAATGGGGAGGCCATTAAGTGGAAGTGGAGACACTGACCGAAGCATGCCGGGCCTCTCCGTTATCTTACTTTTCTTCTCAGTCTGGTCAATGCATTAAAACAGCAGACAGCTCTTTAGAGAGTACCCGGCCTGTTTGCTTTTTTTCGCTCGGGGAAATGACGAGTGTTTTTCAACTGAATTCGGGCAGCATGTTTAGGCTACAGTCAGTGAGATAACCCAGTCCCTCTCTCCGCACCCTACAGCAACAACTTTGGGAAAGAGAGAGCTTTTGCAGGAGCGCTGTGAGCTGGCATAAAGGAAAAGGAAGAAGAACCTCCTCGGTTTTTGTTTTCCACTGAAGAGTGACTTGTTTCAGAGTGAGTGCTGCACCGCAAGCTGGATGCTCTGCCACTGGGTGGAGTGTTAAACATCCAAAAAAAAAAAATTCCAGGATATTTAACAAAATACTGTCCAAAACACACTCTTATTTAATCCAACAACATGGCTGTAAAGTTGATAATAAAGACATGCTGTGGGGTGAAAAAAAGAACTTGCGTAAATGCAGTAAACATCCTAATATCACCTGAATATCCATCTTAATTCCTGACCTGTGAAGTACTTTATCATTCTGACCCACTAATCCTTCCCTCTCCTTGTTCGCCTGCCACGGCTCTCCCTATTCCCTGCTCCAGCCAGGCCGGGGCAATAGGGCACCGCTAATGTGCTTGGTGGGTCATTAATTCTTCGGATGGCCGTTGGGGCAACAGAGCAGGTGAGCTTTGTTGTTTGATGTTGGGCGAAATAGTGGTGGGGAGGCAAAGCAGATGTTTGTGTTGGCTGGTGAGGGAAGGCAGTATACTTGATGCCAACCCAGTCACCATCTCACGCTAGGCAACAGCTGCCCAAATACATTTCAGCCAAAGTTTGGCAAAGAGAGTCAAGGGTGACTAGATCAGCTTTAGCTCACTTTTGCGTAAGTTCCTTTAGCCTTGACATAAACCAAAACCGCTCACTTGAAGCTCTGTCCTGTGGCAACTTGGCCTTTTTGTCTGTCCACACATTTAAAAAAATAAAATGTTTCCAGTTTGACTATTCAAGGAGATATTGTTTTAATTTGCAAGTCTTGCAGCCAAAGGTGAGCAGGACACCGAAGACATGCAGTAGTTTGTCCACATGTCTGTTTTGTTTTGTTGTGTAGCTGATGTTGGATGTGCTTTTGCCTTTGGGAAGAGATGGGAATCAGAGAGGACACAAAGAAAAGGAGCCATAGACTAACCCAGATTTTTTCGCTGGCCGCGGTAAAAATATAACAATGTATGCGCATACATAGACCCCAGAACAAGGACAGTTCATTTAACTCTCTCCTGCCTCTCCACTCAGCTGATATGAGCCATTCATCACAGCACACCTTCATATCTGTGTGCTGCCCAGGAAGGACAGTGTGAGCATGTGTGAGTGTGTGAGTGTGTGTGTGTGTGTGTGTTTGTGTAGGTGAGTGTGATCGTGAAAACAGATAATAGATAAATATTGTCTATGTAGCCCACACGTTTTGGGCCCGTCGCAGAACTCCTCAACATTTATGAGATTCAGACTGCGAGTAGTTCAGTTTGTGTCCGGCTATCATTCAGAGTGTGCTGCCCTCTACTGCTCTTTGCATGAACATCTGGATTCGAAACATCTGCTGTTTGGAGATAAATAAACCTAAACATTGATGCTTGACAACACTGGGCTTGAATGACTAACACTTCATTTTTTTTTCTTTTTCTGTGTAACTACCAACCTTTTACTTAATATTGGTGTCCACTCATTAACCCTTTGGTTATGAATAAAATGTAATCAAATGCTGGATTGTGAATGCAAATTTTCCCTAATATATTTTTGATCTTTTAAACCTACCACCCCAAATCTGACAACAGCATGTGCAAGTGTTTTGTTTTACATACACTTACCCTGTAATGTCATATCCAATACGTTTCCCCACCATTTTTAACTCAACACACAGAGCTTAAAAAAACCTAAAAAGCTACTGCTGAGGTTTTATTTAATCAGCTTTTTGAAGAAAATTGTATATGCAGTAAAAAAAAAACCATTAATTAAACCCAATTTACCCGCTTGCATTCTCACTATTATGACATGGTGCTTGACTGTCTGGGATGTTTTCTTCAGTATACCT
Source organism: Acanthurus tennentii (assembly GCA_029783805.1). Classification (NCBI taxonomy): domain Eukaryota; kingdom Metazoa; phylum Chordata; class Actinopteri; order Acanthuriformes; family Acanthuridae; genus Acanthurus; species Acanthurus tennentii. Next base: position 9,361,876 of record JAPZDZ010000009.1, on the reverse strand, counting down.
CATGTCATTCAAAAGAGGCATACCTGACATGGTGCTGGGATGAAAGATTGACTTACAACTCACTAATTGTCCCTCTACATGTTTCTGTACTTCATGGTCAGCAGCTGCTTTTCAAAATAAAGTGAGCAATGTTGCCATGATGCAAGAAAATTTCTACACCTGACTTCACATCAACTCATTCTTCATCTCTAACTTAGTAGAGGTGAAGAGAGGGAGTCAAGGGAGACAAGTAATGAGGAGCCACAGTTGCCGGCAAGGTAACCGTGGTTACGTGTGGTGCATTAATGTATGTAATCTGTTACTGAGTCTGTGACAAGACAAGGACATGTAGTGTGCTAATTAAAGAAACCTTTCACTGCTCCTTGCTTAGACACAGGTCATATCTCATTAGTGATGGTCTCAATGCATGGGGAGTCATTCATTACTGGCCATTTGGAGGAAAAAAAAGGGAGAATGTGGAGATGGAGGGAATTTCTGTTTGCACGTATGGAACATAACATGCAGAACTGATAAGGTATTTCCTCACAGAAGAATGGACACGGATCATCCCACCACCACCGTTAAGAGATTCACTGCATGGTTTCAATGTGACTTCACAAAGACATAATTAAAATAGTTCTTAACAAAAAAAAGGGTAAATATCATCTTTGATCAAAAAAACAATTTTTATTTTTGAAATGAAGGGGTATTTACAAGGAAAAAAGTAAATGCAAGGTTAATGTCATGTACATTACTTGGTACAAAAAATACATCATTGAAAAAAAAATAAAAGACATCTTCAAAATGTTTTTATTTCTGCAACACCAGTCTGAAAAAACATAAACAATTAAAACTAAACTGCTGAGCTTACTCCTGGGATGAGGGTTCAGCAATGAAACCAATCCTGCTCTATGAAAGAGGAGAGACGCACAGCCTTTCGGTCAGTGCTTGTACCTGGATGTTCAGTGCACAGGGACACATACAGCAACAATCAAGTGGTAGTGCACAGTCAGACAGACTTGTCTGCCATTAAAACAGCGTTTCAGTGCCTCCAGTACTATTGCAAAATTATTGTGAGAAATGTCCTTTAGATCCTAAAATGTTTTAACGTAACAACAAGTCTTAAAAGAAAAAACTACGTTTTCCCACGTTTGGATTTCATATTGATAAAACAGAGTGAGAAAGTCTTAGGAGTATAAAAGGTGGTGGGGTGGGTTTGTTTCCTCTTTGTGGTTACCTAATTAACTTATCTGACCTTATATCATAACAATCTTGTAATTCGAAACGATTCTCTAATGATCTTGACCTTGTAAGCTTTGATATCTAATGGCTGTTTTTTGACAATTCATTCATTTGATAGCAAAGGCTGGCAGGCAGATCTTGTAATCATCTCTAATTCATACATGTAAGGCAGCCTCTACTTGATATTGCCTTGTGTCCAAGGTCATTATTTTGAAAAATAACTGCCAATAACCACAAGAGCTCCATTATTCCCAATAGGCTTATATCATACAAATATTATTATGGACTCTTCCTTTGGTTGTTGGTGCATTATTTCTAGTAATAATGATGTTGAATTCTGATGCCATTTGTGACATCAAAATTGACATTTGGCAATGAAATATGGAAAATTATTTCAATTTTACAATCTACAATTCAATTATTCAGAGATCATGAGAAGACAAGATAAATTATGTCGAGATCACAAAAAACCCCGAAAGATTCTTATGTCCAGCTCAAGATATACTTTGAGCGTTGATATTTATGATCACTGAGAAAAACAACAACATTAAAGTGATTGCTAGACAGCAAAGCCTGTGCAGACCACTGTGGTTCTGCACAGTATTTTAATAAGTGACTATGTTTTTTAAATTTTAACCCACATCAGAAACAACACACATGATTTACTCAAAGACTGGATAATTGTGTGAGTTATCATCCAAGTAAGTGCAATAATTGATGGAAAATTAGCATCAGTGTTCCAATTTCCTTGTCTTGCACTGTTATTATTTTTTTTAAAAACTGCGATCTTCACTAAAACCAGATTCATGGCCAGACTCTCCACTACATCTAAATGAAATCTATGGGAAGGAATTTTAAAATACTCTATTAACTAACAGAAAACATAACCTCCTTGGCCAACTGAACTCACATGGCTCTTATATGTCCCTGTAAAGGAGTCCCTGTCTGAATATGAAAGCAAATAAGCAGTCCAAGACAAGTGCAAATCCTCCCTGAGACTGTCCATGTACTTACATAGACATCAGATTCAGCATTTTACAACCAAAGTACCCTACTAGGAGACTAAACAAGTCACACTGACCGGCCTAAAATCGTGTTTGGTGCCATTTCTGTAGCTACAGTAGCACTGTTTTCATACAACATTTAAAACAAAACACAGGGATTCATCATCATTAATATTATCACCAATCAGTCACAATAAGGCTCCAAGAGCAGCATGTAAACTGGACCAGTCAAAAAAATCAAATGGATCACGATTTTTTTTTAAATTGATCACACAGGTATTATTGCTCAAATGATTATCATTTTGATTTATTTGAATGATGAACCCCCTCCAGATACCTGACCAGGAGCTGGTCTCCATCCACAGATATGTAGGGCTGTGAGATATCATAGAAACTGGAGGTGGGTGGGAAGAGCTGAGTGAAGTGAACCAGCATGTGATGCTCGGATGTGCCTCAGGGACTCAGTCCTCTGGTGGCTGACAGTGAGACATCTCAAGTCGTCATGTGTCTCTAAGATGGCCTCGGCTCTGCAGGCTCTGGAAGTGGGCCTGCTTCAGGATGCGATTTATCTGCAGGTAGGACACCAGGTTTGTGGGGCCAGCAAGTTCCAAGGAGTCGCCAGAGCTGAGAGGGCTGGAGGGCCCCACAGCACACTGACTGGTGCAGCTCCCAGCTGCATGTTCTGGACTGCTGATACTGCTGCTGCTCTCGCTGTTAGATGACTGAAAAGCAGATGTCA